>VXBU01015236.1:1022938-1070749 GCA_013400315.1 Bombycilla garrulus | reverse complement strand
CAAAGCAACACAGAAAACCCCAGCAAAATAAAAAAACGAAGCAAGCCACCAAAAAAAGCAACAAAAATACCCCACAAAACAGGGGAGAACTATGCAAAATTGCTTAGGGAGAAATACAAAATTAGCACCTCAGGATGTTTTTTCTTAAACTTGAAAATTAAGGCAATGAAGTTTACTCATGTCTGTGACACAGAAGGAAGCATTTTAGTCTGGATAAAGGAACTGGATACAAACAACTACATCTTTGGAAATTACTCCAGAAGCTGGATGGCTCTTGAGCACCGGGATGTGCCTCACATCAAAATTTTCCGTGCAACTAAGGATGCAAATGACTCTACAGTCAGATTACTGCATGGTACAGTTATCAACATTTCTCTTCATCTTTTCTCACAGTAGTAATGGCAGGATGAAATTACCAAAGTGAAAAATACTATATAAGAATTGGCATGCTCCCACACTTATGGGATACCTGCATCTGCTTCAGAGATTGATCCTGAGTTTTCTACTGCCCCTGTAAATACTGTCAAAATCAGGCAACCACTGGAGTGTTTCATATGTTCTCTCAAAGCTTGTTACACTGGTTTATGCTTCCAAAAGGTATGAGAAGGAGAGGAAGCCAACAGCAAGGGGTGGCATAATTGGACGAAAATAACAATATTATTGACACAGGAGAAATTAAAGAAATATTGATTACCTGAAAGATCTGAAAAACACACCTTACCTAGTGCAGCTTCCAGCTGAGGCTTTGAAACAGACACTGTAATTTATACCTTCTAATGTTTAAGTCTTGTAGATGTGAAGTCCTCAGTCTCCCTCCCCAGAGTTGTCATCTGAGGTATATTTGCTAACAAGATTTTTTTACCATGACCTTATTGTTTACAGTGTTTCTTTCTAGTGAACATACTGGTTGCATGAACACCTAAACTCAATGTATCCCTCACCACATGGAAAAATGTTACAAAGAAAAATGGATTTTTTTCTGTGCTAATTGTTAACATTATGTGTTACCAGGAGTAGAGTGAACATGGAGTAAGATTTTACACAGCAAAATAAAGAATGCACACAGACAGTAAACCCTGGATCCCAGCCCTGAAATCCTATTTTATACTCATTTCTTTGGCTTTGGGAAGACATTAGGACAGCCTGTAGCTTAGCAGAAATAAAACATTGACATGACAATCCTAGTTTAAGCAGCTGTTCTGCAGATGCAAAGGAAGATTTAGAATGTTTCCTGGACAAGCAGCCTGAAAATTACTCTCTCACAAATGAATAAGCATCAATACAAAACACGCTGTTACAAACCTTGTATTTCTATAGAACAGATAATGAAAAACCATCTGTCCATTGTGGCTATTTGCCAAGCAGACAGCCCAGTATACCATTTTGCTACCTGTATTTAAAATATCCTACTAATAAACAGTATTTTTTAACTGTTTCCATTCTGTCTGCACATGTTGATTAAAAACAGTTTAACCCACCTCCTTCAAGGTCAGTCACGTGCATAACAAGGAGATTAATTGCTGGAAGTATAACTGTTTCTCTTTCGGATTTGGAGAAAAAAAAGAGAGCTTTAGGTTAGTGAAAATTAACATCTAATTCTGCAGGAATTTCTCAAGTTAAGCATAATATTTCTATGGACTTTTAATGATCAATATCATGTGCTCTCAATGGCCAATTCCAGTCCTAGCTGTCTTTTAGATGTCAGAAGCCAGTGGGTATTAAGAGCAAAATTGTACTCAGCACTACTTTAGTCCAATAAATACCATGAAGAATATGCTTGCAATTAAAATTCACACAATGGAGTATTTTAAGTGAGCACATTTTAGTATCAGTAGCAGCACATGTCAATGATGAAAAATACACAATAGCATGGTACTTTGTGCTGTATTATGCAAATGTATGCAGCAAAGGTCAAAGCTTATCTCAATCTCATAATAATGTAGTCTGCAGAGAATAATTAATTTACAGAGTGCTCTTTTATATTGTGTACCACAACACTGAAAGCCATTTTATTTGGGAATTTTCTTTTTTTATGTTGCAGAGAGAAATAATAACAAAGGGTTTCAATTTTCTCTTTGCAGACCAGAGGAGAAGGGAAGGCACAAATCTTTATTTTCTATAGCAACACCAGGCTAAAATGAAGCACTAAAAATACTGTCTTTTAATTGCTAAAACGTTGTTAAATTTTGGTGTTTAGCAATGAGATTTCTGAGTACCCAACAGCTGCCTTACACTACCAGAGCAGAAGTGTTTGAACAATTTCCATGGAGCAAGCAGTACTATAAGGATTCAGTTGTACTACACAACCCCCTACAGAAGATTACAGCTTAGAATTATGATATATTGGTAAATTACTGAAGACCTGTGCTGGGGATGGGAAGTGTCATCCAGAGCAGAGAGGTTATGCACAAAAAGCCAGGATGCTGACCTGTCCAAGGTGCTGGGGGGAAGTTGGGAAAACTGGTGTTCCATAAATTCTGGTTCTGCCACTGTAAACCCCATCTTCTCTGTACACTGGTCCAGCTCTATTTTTCTCTGCCAAAAAGAATGACAGTTTCTTGGCTTTGTAAGAAAAAAACCCTTCAAGAGATGATGCTCAGAGCAGCTCATGCTACGTTATGCAAACACTTTTTTACACCTATTTTTAAATACACATTACACATATAGAGTTTTAAAAAGAGTGGTCCTCTGACATAAGCCTTAAGAGAGCAGATCTCTAAGCAATAGGATGAGGCGTTTGTGCTCTTTCAAATCCAAGGGATCTTATTCCTTACTCTCAAATATTTGTACTGTCTTGTCATTTTGAGCTGGAAGCTAAATATTGGTGCTTGGGAATCAGATGGGGTCACACTGCACAGATGACAGGAAACTGCCATGACCAAGAAGTAATAATCACCTTACAAAAAGCTGTGTTTTACACAACTGGTTTACACAATTAACTGAGGACTAATTGGACAGGAATTCTGTCATTCATCAGGAATTTTAACTCCCCAATTCCAGCTTCAGTTCCCTTAGCTTATTTTTCCTCGTATTTTCCAGGAAGTTCCACACATGCGGTTGTTTCAACCTGCAACATGTGATGCTTCATGAGACCCAGTGGTCTCTAAAGCTCATCCCCCACTGTTTGCACAGGTCAGAACAACTCTGGTGTGGTTTTTATCTTCTTTATGCGAGAAACTTGCACACAGGCAAGCACCTTTCCCCATCCCTAGAAGTCATCTGTCACTATAACCTCGAGTGTTCACAAGATGCAGAACTAGACCAGTGGCAATGCCATCCAAACCTGCACAGATCCAGTCAGCCTTATGCCAGTTACCTTTACACACTCCAAATGAAACACCAGCACTTCCCAGGGAAGGTGAAAATGCTGCAGAGTAGTTCATGTTGACAGCAGTTGCTAAAAGGTCATTTGCAGACATTCATTAGTTGTTTGCTGTAGCAGACAGTCATTATTATTGGCAGCAGAAATTGGCAGAAAGTGCTGTTATTGTCAGAAAGCATTAAAAGAGTGTCATTTGTCAATACGTGCTCTTCTACAGAGCAGCAGGCTAAGAGAACTCCATCGTTCAATTTAAATGGGAAAAAATAGCATAAATACCCTGGCATGCTTTTATCTGCATCTCCTGATAGCTGCATTGAAGATTCTTTAAGAGCACTGTTTCAGCCCACTATCCTATCTGGGAGCAGAAAAGCAGAAAACAGGCAGAAGGACTTGATCCTAAATTTCCCTTTCTAGGATTCTGCTATAGGTTCTTCCAGAATGAAGAATCTCTGTGACTATCCACCTGTCAGTCAGGCACATTTAGCACTACTTCTATTTCTAAGCACAAATATTTGGATGTGGCTATGTAAATCAACTCGGATCTGTTTGCCCTTTATTGGCAAGGGGAAAAATATATTAAGATTCAAGAAAATATATTAAGATTCAAGATGCCTTTTTTTTGCTCCATATATTTGAGCAAACATAACCATAAAACTTTAAAGACTTGGAAGGTGGAAGTAAAGTATAAATCCAAGTTGCATCTCTTTATAATTTTCCATTACAACAGTCCAATAATTGAATTAATAAAACTTTCACTTTAATGCTGTCAAGTTACATTAAAAAGCATTATTTAGCCCTCCCCAAGCCTACACTCTAGTAAATGTCAAGTTTCCAGTGATTAGGTATTTAAATATTTGTACAAAGAGCATTTAATAATGAGAATACACACTGCAGATATGTGTGCTGTTGTACTACCAAACTGAGATAAATAACCTGGAACAATTATTCCCAGTCTTAAAAAAGATGATTTTCTAATCAAATGTCAATAAAATGACTGGTTTTTAATATGGACACAATTGCACTAATAACTTAGAGTTATTAAATAATAACTTTCAGAGTGAACACAGAAGCACCAGTAATTTTTTTGACACCCTTCATTCTCCTACTGGTTTCCCTCACCTCAAGCACTCAAAAACCGTTTCATTCAGTAAAGCAAAGGCTGGCACTTCACTTTCATTTCCTATTTTGTCCCTGTCACAGGAGAAGTGACAAGCAAGAAGATGGCAGAGATAATAGAAGAAAGGGGATAGTTTATGGGACACCACCTTTGGTTTGTAGTCTATTTCACTGCCCACCAGCCAGGTCTCCGTTTTCAATTACACTGCTCCAACATTCTTCTGTAAGAAAGAAGATGAGAGAATTCCTGCAGTACACTTTTCCTGGCTCAGTCCTTCATTTGACTGTCTGCTGAATGCATTCGGTTTTCTAGAAGTTCAAAAACTGAAAGCCACTGTAATACCGTAGGACAGGAATTACAAAGCAACTGAATGGAAACTGGCAATAGCAGAAGTGTTGATGCAAATCTTGTGTCTTCAGGGCTGCTGACAGCTTTGAGTACTAATTTTGACCTTGACCATAATTCTTTTCCTAATTCATGAGTTTTCCTTTTCATTCTTTTCATTAACAACGAAATTGAATTTTTAAATGAATTTACATGGTGAAAGAGGGCAACACATTTTCACTTCAAAGATTTACATATTCTTAAGGGACTTGTTCATATACCCTGTTGGTGAATCATCAAGGAAAAGATGGTTACTATGTTACAAAAGCAATAAAACATGCAATTTGCTAAAACACTCTCTGAAAATATTATCCATGGAAGAATGAGTCTGATTAGCTAACAGCAACAGATAGGTTTATGATTGTAACTTTTATGACTATTTGATAAAGCATTTTTTTTTCTCAGAAGGAAGTTGTGGCACTTAATGCATTTGCTGAGCTTAGTGTTGTCAGCACTATAAATCACTCAACAAGTTGCACTCCTCAGAAATAAAATCTGCACTGTATGGTTAGAAATTTATGGTGTGCTAATAAATTACTTGAAAGATCATTTCTGATTTTCAATATCTAGTCCAAAGAACACTTATTCCTACAGTCAAAGGCATTTATTGCTGATAAAAATATAAATAATATCAGCAGTTACTTACATTTAATAATGACCATAACTGACCTGGAGCAAGTTGTTCCTTACATTTAAAATGAGCCAAAGATAATAATCTTTGATGATGGGTTTCAATCAATTACAAGATGCAGTAATACAAGATATGAGATGACACAGTTGGTTGACAGATTTTTATAACATTTCCCTGGCTGGAAATAAAAAAAACAATATAGTTTTCTAGTCTTTCCTCAGTTTTGGGCCAGACTGAATTATTCAGTTGCTTCAATGTATCCACAAATCACATTTTCTCAGTGTTTGGTTCAAACTCTGTTGTGTTGATTCTATCACAAACAAATATTAATGGAACGCCACAATCACACTTGCACAGGAAGGAAATCTTGAGGCACTACATCCTGGCACTGTGATACAGTTCCCAAGGGCAAGTCAGTCCTTGACTTCATGAACAATATTTGTTATTACTCTATTATTGCTCTTTTAAAGACTGATATTTATTTAAGGACTAGTAATTATTGTTTTAAAGCCACATCAAAGAACTTACTCGAAAGACAGTGTTTGACAATAGAATGAAGTTAAAAGGAATGAAAATTAGTGCAGCATCATCTCTAAAAGTACCTGTTCAACTTGATCTTATATTAAGAGAAAATTAGGCAGAAGGCAGCTCAATAGGTGGTGGCAGATCAGAATTACCCAAGCTCTAAAGAAAAGCAATATAAAGAAATAACCTGGCAGCCAATTTAGTAGAAATGACAGGATAACCTTTCTTAGGTGTGTGGTCCCAAGTTTCATTAAAGCAGAAGTTCCAAGACTATTTTCAGTGGAGATGCAGGTATTGAGACTGCAGATGTTCCACAGACAGCTCATTAGTCACACAGTGATTCCATTCACCAGGCTCCCTCCAGCAGAGAAACTCGAAAGACATACAACAAAAAATTTATTAAAAAGTGCGTTAATGATGTCACATTTGTCTATGAGCAATCTTCATTATTATAGAGAGCCTCTGTGTCAAGGGATAGCCTCAGAGAGACAGTAAGTCTTCCCAGAACAATCTCCATTAAAAACAGGGCTCATCCTGCACAGGCCTTCAGCATCTCCACTTCCAGCTGCTCCGTTTGCCTCACAGAAAGATTTTGCTTCAGCCAGATGGAAGCAGCCCTCTGCTCAATCTGCTTCCATTAACTGCTCATCTCCTAACAGAGATCAGCTCTATCCCATTCCTTTAGCACCAGCCTAACAAACACCACCAATAACAAATTTCCTCTTGAAACTCTGGCACTCCAAGGCTCAAGCAGTGCACTATGAATGATTTTTTTTTTTAATTTTTTTAAATCTTGAAGGAGTGCAAATGAAGACTGTAGAACTTCGGAGTGCCTGATGTTGGAATGGTGAGCTACTCTGAGGGAGTTTAACAGGATTATTTTGTTAGTCTGAATTTTGTTTAATAAACTATAAAAGAAAAATCAGATTCTTGGAGTTCATCACAATTTTACCTTACAGTGCTCTGTTCTGTCTGACACACAAATCTGCAGATTAATTAGTCCTCCAAAAGAGGTCAGTGGACACAAGACTTCTGTGCAAATAAAGACCCCTTCCAAGCTGTTTTTCCTGCTTCTTTGGCCCAAGAAACCACCCGTTAACTAGAAACAGCAGATAATTAGCCCATAACTGCAGCTGCTTGCATGTTGTCTGGTCTATTTACATATCCTTGAAACTATTATCCCCAGTTAGTAGTTTGGATATTTCTACCTTCTAGCAGTAAAAAGGGAAGAATCTCTTTAAAAATGGCTTTCCATTGGATATGCCACTCAGCCACCCTTAGGCCAGTGCTATGAGGTGAGAAGCTGTGCCTTAATCAACCAGTTGCTGTTTTTCCCTGCACCTAGTACTCTGTACTGGGTGCATGCACTCCATTGTACAGATACTGCCAGCTGGGTACACTCCCTAGTTAACAACCAGAAAGCAACTCTAATTTAAATTACTGCAATACTATATGCACATTCTCCCTGAAGAAATATAAAATACTTGTGAAATATCACTTTGATGAATCTTGGTTTAGCCACTGAAACACCTACACAAGCACAAAAAATACAGCTTGTACATTTTACATTTTACTTCATGGCTACAGTAAAACAAACTAAATTATTTTGGTGCCAGATTGAATATTTTAACAGGAACATTTAAAGTATTATCTTGACTAGCATCAGAACATCAAAGTACTTAGTGCCATGGAGGAGTTGCCTTTTGCTCATAGCAGATAAGTAAAGACAACAGGATACTGTATTAAATGTAGTGATGTACGTGTTCCTCAGGCCAGTTTTATTTATCAGCTATACATAATTCCACGTCTGTAATTGCTCCTGAAATCGTGACTCCCTGCAGTTCTCTCTTGAGCAATGAGCACACATACCAAACAGAGAACCCAGAGAGGGCTGCCACCCAGGATTGCCAGCACAACCCTCAGAGAGACCTGGCCAAGGAGCTGTTCTTCCAGTGATGGAGGGAAGTCCAGGGCTGGCAAAGGGCAAGATCTCACAGTCTATTCTGTGGGGCTGTTCTTCAACAGGAATTAAGAAATGTATCAGTATTAGACTGTTCTGTGTATCTGGGAAGGGGTTTAACATGCTCCTTACCTGAGTTTACCAGACTGCTCCATAAGTGTGTTCTCTCCATCTGTTCTTCAAGCGATGTCACTGCTCATCTCTGTGGCTGAATTCCCATTGCTAGGGCAATGTCACTTCTGTTGCCTGGTAGCCAGTCTTTGGGATCTTCTGTAGTGTGATTCCTCTGCAAAAGAAGGTGTAAGGTCACCATTTGGATCCCCTGTCGAAATGGCCTTTGGAGATGGGTGATGTGCGCCACCAAAGCCTCTGGAACAAGCAGCAGCTGTGGAAGCTGGGATTCCTCACTCTCCAGAAACCAGAATGTGCCTTGCTCTGAGGACACATTTTCATGCTGCTGTCAGAACAGCAGCTTAAGGAAAACGTCAGGACTGGGGTCTCACATGGCTTGCTCCCCTTCAGCCTCGGTGTTCAGGCTGACTGCTTGCCACTTGTGCTGCCTGGACTGGCCTCAGATTACACAGGTCTTTGCAGTGAATCTAACTGCAACATTCCTTAAAAAAATCAGCATCCCCAAAACACTTTACAGCTCTAGAGGAAGACTTAATTAAAGTAAGAAAAAAGCTTCTGAGTACACAAAAATCAGTGAATTTGTCAATGGTTACAGCTATTACAGATTGAATTTGCATTTATAATGTTATCCTGTTTTACTTGTATTTTTTCCTATTTCAGATGAATAGAGTTTCCTCAATTATCTAGGTTAATGTAGCATACAAATTTGGCTGCCATTACTTTTATCAAAGACCACTCTGTTAATCTCCAGCCCAGCATTTGTGAACAAAACCAAAGTTCACTTAGAGAACTTTTGCTTACATGGGATGTTCATGGATTTGTGTTGTTTTCTAACGCACTGCTTTACGGTGAATTATTTTATTGCAGCACATAATTGAAAAAGATCTTTCTGCATCAGAGCCACAAAAACTTTAAAGGTAAAAATCAATATAAATCTTGATTGCTTGTAAATAAGATGGAATGACAGGTCAGTTGCTATCTGGCATTTCTGGCTGAAAAGTAGCTTAGGAAACACATGCCATGGTAGTGACACAGGAGGGAAGAAAACGAACCTGCACATTATTACAAGTACCAAAAAAGCAGAAGGATAAACCAGGTCAGTGTTGACATTATGCAACATCCTCGGACAATTTTAACAGATACTGTGTTTTCTACCTTAAAAATACAACCCTTAAAAAAAGGGTTGTGTCCCACTCCTGCAGCTCAAAACTTCAGGTTAGAAAATTCACCCTTAAATTCCAACTTAGGAACATATTTTTGGTACTGGCTGCAGCAAATCTCCATGCCTTGTGTAAAAAATTATGCCATCAAGTGTTTGGATTGAGCACTTTTGTAGTGCATCTGCACAATTAAATACCAGTGGTGGGAAACCTCCTGCTACAGCAAATGCAGCCACTCATGCTATTGACATGCAAGCCAGCCATCCTCTCATTCCCCACATCATGCATAAAAAGAAAAACTATTTTAATACTATCCCAAATGCACATGACAGCACAAATAAAGTGCTTTCGGCTTTACAGTATCCATTACAATTAATTATCCAAAAGTTCTTGGCATAAACTGTGAAAAGCCCTTTCTTTTTTGAATAAATGGACTCCATCAAAATTCTACAGGCACCTGAACTGACTGCAAATGAACACAAATATTCACTGGCATTCTGTTACAAACAAAGGCCTTGTCTCTATGAAGTTGTCTGACACAGGATTTTACTGCCCTGGATTTCTAGTATAACAGAGAGCATAATGCTTTTACTAGCAGATAAAGCAAAGAATGTGTGGCTTGTGATATTTCAAGAGATAAGGCAAGTAACAGGAAAAAATATTAATGTTTTATGTAATTTTTCTTGCCTTCACAGATTCAGTAGAGCTATTTCACCATCACTCAGTTTATTCAGTGTCAATTAGACTGCTCATTACGCTATTATAAATCAAGTAACAAATGAGAAATCTCCCGGAGCCTCTGATAATAACAAAAAGAGAGCATCCAAACAGACTATGGGCTAGAAATCTGTAAGTGGAAGGGACAAACAAAATTTGTGTGTAAAAACTTACCTAAGCACTAAAGTTTTGTTTAGTTAGAAGGCTACTTAGTTGACAGAAGCTCAAAACTTAGTAATGAAATCCTTCTCCCTTCAGGACTGGAGGAGCAGAAAAGAAAATCAGCATTTTACCATTTCAGTTCTGTGTTAAATCCTGTCTTTTTGACACCCCATTTGTCAAGGTTAATATTTGTCTTTCATTGTCCCTAAATAAATTCTGCTTATTATAGTTACTAAAGTTACCTGGCATTTCACAGTAGAGTCAGCATTTGCTCTGTTATGAACTCTGTATTGCACAGACTTTAAACTCTCTCCTTCCTCTGGGTGAAATTATTTCTGTAACAATGACTATTCTAGGCGTCTATTTTGGGATGGACCTGTATTAAAGCTCCTGCAAAAAGGTTGTCATTAAAATACAAATGCAGAAGAACTATACTCCTCAGATTGCTTCATCCTTGTTCCACAGCACTTACATTCGTATTGATTTTATAATGAATGCACATGAGATGAGGGAAGTGCTGACTTTTCTTGCTCTGCCGTGTCCATTGCTGCTTTTCTTGTCTAAGTGAGGTGCAGTGTCTCACTGAACTATTAAAAATGAAAGACTAACAACAGGGGAAAAAGTTTCTGTTACAGCATGACCCTTATAGAGCTTTCCTAAAGCATTAGGTGTAACCAGCTTAATGCATTTAAAAAAAAATAAGAGTGACACCTGTGATTAAATATTTTCTGGAAGGTACAGCTTGAAAGAAATGGCAGTTTGGAACACTAGTGAAACACTGACTGAAGAACAACTAACGAGCATGCTCCTATGCCTTCACCCTCAGCATACAGAGATTCCATGGATTGTACTAAGATTCTCCAAGTGATGATGGTAATGAATTAGGCTGAATTCAGGTATTAAAACACTGCCAGTGAGAGGTTTGAGAAGCCTTCCTAGGCCATTAGTCCCATTTTCTTAGTTGTGAGACCTCTTGAAGATGTCATTTAGAGATAATATCTAAACCATTACCTGGCAGTAGGAAGATGGAGATGGTAATTCAGTGCCACTGTAAGTACAGCTCAAAATGTGAAAGGAGAGCAGTGCTGAATTCACTCTTCAACACCGACCTTAATCAGATAAATCCTGTAAATAAGATACTGTCCCAAAGGCAATGCACAAGGCAAATTCTCATAATTGCCTTGATTCCTGACAATTAGTTCACCTAATGTGTTTAATACTACTAGAAATACCATTTGCCACAAGACAATTAATACCAGGTGACAGACAGAATGTCAAAGCTTGTTCCCAGGGACTCTGCTTCAGAGACAGTTTCCTGTTTGCTTAGCAGGCCATTTCAGAGTGCACTGCAGGCACACTGAAATGTATGCAGGTAAAAAAACCCTTGCACTGGAGTGCTTGAAATGTTTATCTGTAAAGTACCTCAAATCAGAAGAAACTTTGGCAGCTGGGCACTCTATTAAAAAAAGAAAATTAGTATATCCTGAAAAATCAGCTGTTTCACTGGAAAGTATTACCAGTAATACAACCCCCCCCTTTTGTGCTTGACACATGAGCAGTTATGAATTTTCCATGAAGAACAGGTCTGTTCCAAGCGACTGCAGAGGTGAAAGACTTCCTGAGTTAACAATATTTACTTAATCCAGGTCCCAAAACTGTTTACAGGCACTACTGAAGAAAATCATGACCAAGAAAGCCAGGCCACAACATCATGCACGCCAAAGGCATATGCCTAGGGCTTTTTATAACTAGAAATCTGCTGAATATTAAACCAAGTGGGAAGTTTGAACCTACCTATGGATACAGAAGGTTCTTCTTAAGGATGATTGTAGCTTTTCTTCTGCCACCAACTCAGCAATATTATAAAACTTGGTGGGGAGGAAGAAATACAAATAGCAGTAAAGTAGCTTCATGAAGTCTGCACTGACAAATGAAAACGTTTTCTACTTCTGTTGCTTCATTCAAGTACTTCACTGTTAGCAGTTACAGATTAAGCTTCTTCACAAATATACCTGTAGCTGAGTTTTGAATTGAGTACCTTGGATATTGATAGCAGCAGAGTTAGGTCAAAATGCACTTAGTGCCCTATTATTTTATCTGTGTCTCTACCTGGGGTTTTTAATACCTTCAGCACACTGCTTTTGATAACAAAGGCAAGTTTAATTGGACCTCACAGAAGTCAGAGAAAAGAAAACATTACCATCTTCTGTAAATAACTCTCCAAGGCTTTTAATTTCAAGGAGGCTTTCCTCCTTTTCAAGAGAAGCAGTCCCTTGCCAAGTTTCTCACAAGAACAGGCCAGTTTCAATATGCCACAGAAGCACAGCGAGCAGTAACAAAGGCTGCTGGGTTGTTCCAGTGATCCCAACTGACACACCCCTGGGGTTGGATACTGGCCAGAGCCCCAAGCTGGGAAACAGGAAGGGTTATAGAGGGTGCTGAAATGCTGTGTGATGACCTTGGAAGAGAATCCACTTCTGAGAGTGAGATGGAACCACAAGACACACCGAAAAGTTTGGAAAACCTACAACAGCAATTGCTGCAGTGATTTTAAAATTGGTTTGGTACCAACCTCTCTACTGTAAGCAGGAATAAGCAGGCCCAATGGTACATAATGCTGTGATTTTCTGCTCAAAATTTAATTGTTCCCTAGTAAATCTTCAATGATTTTCTGGATAAATGGTCCCTCAGCACCACTGTGAGAAGAAATAAGCTTACATCTGAACTTGTACTTTCAGTACCAGTTTAGACAAGTTCTCAGGAAGTCTTTTTTCAACTGCTATTACACAGAGAAGGAAAAAGAATAGACCATTATAAGCTTCCCCAGGTTCCAAACTAAGGAGATTTCACAACTAAAACACTATTCAAGCAAATTATACCGTTCTTTCAACTTGCTTGAAAAGAGATTCCAAGCTAGCTTATTTCGTAGATAAGAATTGTTGCAGTAAAACTGATTAAAATGTATTATTTATAGTTCAAAGTTATCTCTGCTTCAGGCAAGGTATTTATACCTTTCATCAGGATTAACTATTTTTACCAAATAGTTTTTAAATGTATGTCACTCAATTTTAATTCAACCTGTTACACCTGTAAGTCTATTTTGGAGAGATTTCTGAGGATTTATTTCACAATAGATGAGCTTAATGTGTACTTCAGTGGGAGACAGGATGGGTGCTTGCAGAGATATGGAGAGATGATCCATGTTTTAGTCTCCTAACAGAAGAATTTAGTATTGAAAGAGAGACACGAAATGTACACACTGGTTGGTATATAAAGCTTGTTTCAATCCATCTTCTTTTTCCTACCTGAAAAATATGCTGAAGCCACTGATAACATTTCCTTTGGGAGCTCATATTAGTGGCTATTAACATACACTGACTGGTTTGTTTGTCAAGTGATAATTTCACAGTGGCGCAGTTAAATCAATAAAGCAATTTCTGTATTGGTTGCTAAATTTGAACAAAAAGCTCCTCTCTGCCACACACAGACCATGAGGCACTTCTCTGTTTATTTTGTAAGCTGCAGAGGGGAGCTCCTACATCAAAACTACAAGTCTTGAAGAACTTGAGGCAAATTCTACTTTTGATTATATACTGATAAAGCCTGTTACAGAAATTCTCTGTTTTTCAGGTCATTCCTAGAAGTGTGAAATTGTGCTCGCATAACCAACATATTTTTTTTCTTTTCCTCATATCAAAAGGTACAGCTGCATTACATCTCCCTGTGCTGCAACCCCTGCATGTTGATTCCATTTAAAAATGTTTAGGTATTTGTTCAGCAACTTCCTACACACTGGAGGATTTTTTTTCCCCCAAAGCAAAAAAGTCCCAAACTAATCTTCGCTCTCGAGCACAAATGGAAGTGTCTGATACTAATAAAATAGCAAGTCCAGTACTTTTCAGCTACATTTCCAAAAATGCCAACAGAAGAAATGCCTTCCAGTCCAAGGCTTCTGAAGTAAATTGATTCGGTTTGGAAAGCACTACCCAGCTGCCTCGGTGTCATCTGGAATAAGTAGATACATCCTTTGCTTTGTAAGATCCATGCTCACAAATAACTGTGCATCATACCTGCCTCAACATTTCTCTGAGCAGCTTAATGAGATCCTTGTTGACTTCAATCTTACTAGGTGTAAACCTGAAGCTGCTGTTGGAAGCTCCTGGCATTTGTTCAATGTTTATTTAGCACATTGTACACTTAATTTTTCAGTTGAGAAATGACTGGTGCTGTGTTTTACACAACATTCTCAGGCAGCTTAAAAGGACAGCAGGGCTAAACACAATCCTTTAGCTAATTCTGTTGTTTTGGGGGAGACATTTCTCACCTCCCTGCCATGCATTCCTGCTGTATGCAGCAGCATTTGTTTACATTTGCATGACACATCAAACACACTAAAAGCTCTTTGTCATGTGTTATCAATGTTTCCCAGATCGTGTCCTGCTTCCACACTGACAAGTTAGACAAAGGAATTCTTGTCGGACAGCAAATTAACCAAATCCGAAGTTTTTTCAAATTTTTGCAGATTGATTGTATTCTGCTTTTCCCTTAAGGGACAACATGCACACAAAGAAAATGAAAAAATATTTTTCTCTCAAGAAACAAGTCAAGCTATTTAGCAAGTAATAAGAAAAAACAGTGTCTATTGATTATTTTTGAATCCTCCCACTCAGAAAACAATCCATCATGCCTTGCTTCTTGGGTGAAGGGTTTAGATAAGATTCAAATACAGGGATGAAGCTTAAGTTAAAAAAAAAAGAAAAGAAAGAAAAAGACACTTATTGACAATGGACAGCTAAGAATACAACCTCTACCAAAAAGATTGCCGTGAGAGACTTTTTTGAGGGAATAAGAGTTACATTTGTGTCAATCAAACTCTTTAGCGATGGAGTTACTTCTTGGTCTCCCTCAATCTTTTGAAGCTGTGGATATTGCCTTTAAAACCATTATTTGCTTACAAATTTCAGGATAGAAAAAGCAAACACAGCTGGTTTTAGATTGGCCTCAGCTTGATAAAGTACTTGACAAAGTTTAACAGTGTTTCCTACAGGATTTTGGAGTTCCAAAGTCACCTTCTCTAGTTCAAACATGCTACAAGGAACTTATTAAAGCAATTAAACAGATAATTTTTAACTGGTCAAACACAACAAGGAATTTTTTTGGTTTTGGTAATGCAAAACTATAAGTCTTTTTAAAAATCATATAAAATTCTCCAATGTCAAACTTGAATTTCTTATTCCAATAACAAAGTCAGCTTTATCTCTAAGCAACGTTGTCAATGTATTCTCAAGGTTAAAACTGAAAACAGTCACCAAATGCAAGCAGCAAGTGTTCTACTTGGTCAGTAACCCTTTTCACTGATAGCAAAAATAAGAAAAGTGTCACCATGATACTTGCATTAATAAGAATGGTAATAAAATACAGTATGAATTAGCATTTGAGAAGCTAAAGCTTGTGGACCAAAATGCCTGCTGAAAGTTATGCCTGACCAATTCCTTCTTAATCAAAGTTTTTAAAGTACTGAGAACCAAATCTAACATTTAAAGAGAAGAACAAGAACATTTGTCTACTTCATTATGTTGAGCCTGAAAGCGTTTCAGTTCGCTGCTTTTCCTCTCATTATGGTATTACTTAAGCAGCATTAGAACAAGAAAATAGTACCTATTATACTTCACTAATTCCACTTGCTAAAAAACCCCTTGACACTGTCAGAAGACAAATAATGCATTTCCTTAGTTTACAATTCCAGTGGTTTGACTTACTGATAAATGTAGAGATGGGGGCTGTTTACTTGTTGTGGTTTTTTTAGTTTGTCCTTTGACTTCATGCCTCCAGATAATTACAGAGTGACAGTACCTGTTGCTGCTCTAGATTTCATAACACTTCCCTAGGACACCTCCTTCGACCTGCCTCATTAATTACACCAGTCATGTCAGAGAGAAACGAGAGACATTGGCATCAGAAGGCTGAGACCCCAATTACTTTAATTCTTACCTTGGGAGAAAAATCAACACTGGAATTGCTTCTGCAATATTCCTTAGCCTTTACAGCGATGGAGGAATTTCACTCTGCTGTTTTGACTCTGACACAAAAATCACTAATACCAAAGAGCTACATGTAGCAAAAGACAGGGTGTTCTTTTATATAAATATCTTGGGTAGCAAATCCTTTGTGAGATATCCAGAACAGGAAAAAAATGGCAATATCTCTATATGCTGATATCTATGGGAGACAGAAGGCAGTATGGTAAACATCAAATGCAAGATTTTGATGCAAAAAATATCAACCCAGTTTTGGATAAAACAGGAAAACTGGCACCACTTTTTCTCTTCAGATTAGTAATTGCTGATACAAATACACATACTGGAAGTCAGAGCAGAAGAGCCCAAGTTAAATTTATTCTTGTTTCCTATAAAAAGTACATTCCTTCCACAAATAAGAAACATTTTCCAAATTGGAGTATTATGAAAAGGAAACTGGAATAAAAACAGACTGTCATCCTCCTTGGTAAGGTGGCACAAGAAGGGGGAAAAATAATCTCAATTTTGCAGGCATAAATATTTTTTCTTAAAGCAAAATCACCTAGATTTTACCAACAGAAACAAATTTCTTAACTCTAAACAAATTTCTTATCTGAAATCACCATCTGGGTTAACAAAAATCTCTTGTAGGCTGAAATATAAAAAATTTCAAAGCAAGGATTTTGCAGAGTCATTTCCCTGCAGGAGAAACTGTTTTGATTCCACCATCTGGCTGAATCATACTCCACCTCATGAAGTTGTTGCACAGCTAGTAAAATAGATAGTACAAACACTAAAAAAAGTAGTATTTCCTGTGCTATTATCATGATGATAGTTTCCCCAATGCCATTTTTCATAAGCACATGTAATAACTCTCATGTTTAACAGCTCATTGTTACATAAACTGCGCCCTGGTTTGGAATTTCTTGTCAACAGGGCTACAATTGCTCATGAATTATTTACTACACCTAAAAACCGAAGGCTCTTAATTTCTTTGACTCAAATTAATGTATTTTTAAAGGTTGCTGAATTTTGGGAAAGAACCACTGATATGACAGCAAGAAATTAAATTAACTATTGGTCAAAAATTAGTTTCCCTCCAAAACTACACTTTCTCATCAAATAAGTCAAAAAAACCACAAACCCCAGGCTTTCACTGTAAAACACCAGCAACATACATCCACTATTTTTCAGTAAGCAAAACCAGGTTGACTACAAAAATAGAACGCCGTGATTTAATGGAGAAGAAAACTTTTCTAAAGTAAGTAATTGGGAAATATCTGAGGAACTCGAGCTTATCTGTTAATTATTCATGTTTCTGTTTTCATTTTCAGCTACTGTGGAGCTGCTGATGCTGGCACTCTCTACTAGGTTTAAGCATCCTTTCAGCTCAACTCTGCCAAATTAAACTGTCACTTTCTATTAAAAAAAATCTATAGTGGGAGGTTTTTAATCTTCTGATTTATACTTTGTAATAGGAAGTCAAAGTTTAAATTAGGACTGTATCAGCTTATGAAATAAAGCCTAAGCAGTACTGTGACAACCCCAGTGAAGAAAAACCTCCTGCTTTCATTAAAGTGCACAGCAGAGCAGTTTTAGTTTCTGTGCTTTGGAAGGTTTTGTTTTACACAGCTGAAGTCAGTCTTACTCTCCATTTAAAACAGCAGTGCCTGTAGATTCAGTCAGGACATACCTGAAAGAAGAAGTCACTTGCCAAGTGTCTGAACTGTCCCTGACTTTACTGACCTGCTACACCCCCAGCATCTCCACCTTTGGGGTGTATTAAGAAGGCAATGCACAACTCTGCTGAAGTAACATTTCCTTCTGTGAGCTGCTCCTCCTGAAGTTTTTTTAAGAAGCTATGGACTCCACAATTCACTGTGCTTCAAATTAAACCAAACCAACTTTAGTAGCTAGACAGCTCTATAAATACGGTTCTTCATTCAGTTGTGGGGTTTTTTTGTGCAATAGAATACAGTAATAGTCCTATTTGTTTCCCTTTAGCACTACATCTTCATATATTTTTCCTCCTAAGCATTTCCACTCCACCTTCTCCAGTGGTATCACTCCGGTGTTTTCCATCTTTTCATAGCTGAAGAAAATTTAGCCACAATATGTGTTACAGACAGGGAGAAGGTGACCTCAGTGTGGGAGAAACAGAATTTATTAGGGTTACTATCACACAATTGCTCATAAAAAGATTATTTACTGACATTACTAGCACTCTCTCCAGCATGTCATTCTCATGAACTTTGAGATCATTTTTAGAGAAGTTTAAATCACCAATAAGCATAATTTTGTTATGACATCTTGACCTTGTCACATGAAATTTTACTCCCATTCTCCTTTAATCCTAGGGATCTCTAGCTCACTCCTACTGTCTGCAGACATTAGCCTCTTGTCTGGTTCAGCTTGTTCTGCTGTGCTGGATTTCACTGGAGCCAACAGCTGCAGCTGTGGCTCAGCCACAATTGACTCCCTTTTTGCACAGACTGAGTAAGAGGACAGATTAATGAGAAGAAGGTAGAAGCTGACCATAATACCCTCAGTACCCAATGCTGCAAGGTCACAAGAGGATCATTAACCTTGGTACAAAGACTATCTAGACAATGATTCCTAGAAAGGATTATATTGCCAATCATTCTATTAGGGTTTGAGAGACTGAATACTTGGATAAATTAGGGTTTAAAAGTTTAAATATTTAAACTTCTATATACTTGTCATAACATTCAAATTCAACTCAGGCTTTAGCAAGCAGAAAGCTTCTGGGTATCTATTCAGTAATAATACACAATGACATCTTTTCATGTATATAGAATTTTTAAGATGAAGACAAAAAGCCCATGTCTCTTCTCTCCACCAGCTAGATCTCACGCACAGTGAGGAGTTCTTGGAACAAAATGACATGGTGATCTTCACATTCCTCTCTCCCACATCTAGGGTGTCCAAGAGCTCCTACAGGAGGCAGTGCCAACAGGCTCCTTTTGCTGAATAACAAGGAAACTTTTCAAAGTGGAATATTGTACACAATTTGAAAACTCAAACATTCCCTGTAAGTGACAAGGCGACCACAGCATAATGCAACTGCTGCTTCCTATACTTGGTTTATACCTACTGACTTCTTGTGCTGCTCCACAGCTGCTTTTGGTATCCATTCCTTGGACTGAAAGCCTGATCTTCCACAGTGTGACACCACTGCCTTACTCAGAAGAAAGCCAAGTTGCATTTCAAAGCTCCATAACTCAGATTTCATGAGGATTTATCTCAAAGTTCCATTGCAAGTAGTTACATAGACAAACTACAGTTTGTGAACTATCCCTTCTTTTGTTCCAAACCCAGGACCTGCTGCTTCATTTGAGGCTCTCTAGCTACCACATCACTGAGTTCATCATTTCTTCCATTCTTCTACCCTCTCAGCCTTCCACCTAATTCTTACATTTCCAGACTGAAGAGATCACAAGCAGTTGCTCCTCACATGGAAGCTATTCCACAATTCTGATCTCTACAAGATCTTATACCCTCTTTTATCAGTCTTTGATGATCTTCTCCCTCCCACCACATAAAAAATGGGAATAATCTACTGTCTGGGATAACCACAACTGCCAGTTAATGCTTTAGAAAACAAAAATAGTCTAGAACTGACTGTAAAGAAAGCTGGTCCTCATCTTCACTGCCACAAACAGTGTATGACAAAGACATCACAGACCCTTCTGTCCCCCTCTCTTATGCCTCATTCACTTTGCTTACATGAAAACGTGAAATATCCAATTATGTAATAGAAATTAAACTGACTGAGAACATCAGAAATTAAATACTGTGATAACTGTTTCCCACTATATTTTCCACATTAGAGCTGCACAAATGGGGCAGAAAGTCACCATATGAACTACACATTATTAACTTTAATTATTCAACAATTAGAGGAATGATTTCCTCACAAGGCTTGAAGGATGTCTTTCTCCTATACAGTTATTTCTCAAGAAGGAGGCAGTTTGAGGCACAGGTTTTTACACAGCATGCCCCATTGGCTAAATGCAAGAATTCTCTGTTCACATGTGAGCAGGTTAGATTTTAGTCACCCCTCACACTTTGTATAAAGAATCTATAAACTCAACAACAACATTCACTGAAACTGCATGGAATTTTTTGCTGTTATAAGCAGCAGAGAACAAACAATCAGTACTGTAATTCAGAATAACTCCTAAGCCTAAACTTCACTAATAAATGTGATAGAATCTCTAACTGAATACACAAAGGCTGTTGGTAATTATTTCCACTCAAGAAAACAGTTTAAATCACCCTATCCATGCAAGGGAAAGCAACAATCAGCTTCTCTATAGACCAAAGCTTTCCTGAAAAAAGCATGGCCATTGTAGGCTGGAAATACGTCTTGTAATTGCCTTCCTGGTGCCCTCAGCAACATTACTCTGTCACTTCTGTCCTCACTGGGAACTAAGACACACACTTTTTTAAAGGGGACAGTATACTTACATCAGTGATTTAATGCACAAACGTAGAATGCAGAGGCTTCTTTTAGGTTGCTTCTTGATTGGAAAACTGGAAACCAGAGCACCACCTCTGGATTAGGTATTCCTACCCTGATGCAGTTTGTCCTGATATTTGATTAATCGTCACTATGAAAATAATTTTCTTCATGCTCTGCTAACTATTCTAAAGGAGTGTTTGTCTGACAATAACCTCAAATGCCAATTGCTGTGACAGACTCCTCTCCTTTGAATTGTAGGGGTTGCTGATGAAGACATATCACATTTGTCTTTGCTGAAATCTAAGGTGATAGCCCCAGAAGCTCTCCAGCATGCTTCTGCACCCATAAGGTACATGTGATATTCTACATTTTCCAGTAAACAATAAGTGTCTTCATTTAATAATTAAACTGAGAAATATAAAAATTCTAAAAATAAAAATTTTAAAAATACAGGAAGACTATGATCTACACAAGTAATATACCTTAGGGAAAAATATTTATTATAATGCTGCTATGTGGTAATTAAGTTACTTACATACACTCTTTACCAAAGGCTTTTTACCCCATGATGGTCCACAAGGCACTGCTCAGTAACCTGGGTTTATTTTCTGAGGACTACGATGCTAAATGCAAACTGCAGGGAAAAATGTGAGCTCCAGCAGACCTTTAGTTCTGTCACCTCTGTTGTCTTTTTTCACTCCGAATTAAAAAAAGTTGACAACTCTTTCCGCGAAAGCACAAAATTTCTGCCAAATTGCTGCCCACTTCTCTCACCAAGCAATTCCAATAACTTCATAAAGTAACAGAAACAGGAACTTCAAATAACATGGAAAAGTCAACCATAATATCAAGTACATTTAATCGGATGACAAAAAAGCTTTTCTAATTCAGTATCTGCCTCATACACCTCCAAGTTCACATATTTAATACACGTACACTTCAAAGGAATTCTAGAAGAATTCTGCATCTGAAAGAAGACTAGATAATTTAATTTTTTTTGTCTTCAAAGTACATTACAATTCAGTGCAGATCCATATAAGTTTCCTGAAAGATCTTAAAGCCTTTTCTGGTTTGGCCACCACCTTGAAGGCTCTTGTAGTCCCTGTGATCAAACTCAGCAGCATTAGGGTGAGTCAGATCTCAAGCTTGTACCTGTGAAAGATCTGCCTTACATTTCTCAAAAGAGGAATCAATTCATTCCATTAAAGAAAAGCTATCTGCTTAAATTCTCACTGATTTATTACTGGATTATTCAGGACATGTTATTTCCTCACCTGAAGTTTTCAACAGTGGATAAATATTCCAGAGGTTCACAAGAGGTAAAACTACAAAGCAGCTGAAGTGTTTAGGTCAATAATGATAACGAGAAGCAAGAGCAAAACAAAATTTTCAAAGATGCAGTATTTTCTTCCTAACACAGCTGAGAAACTTGACTTCTCAACTGCTAATCAAAATGTAGTGTAGTGAAAGCAGGAAGGATTTATTTCATTTCCTTGAAACAAAATTACCATTTCTTTACCTTTCAGATCAGTATGTGCAGCTTTGGTGTCTTCCTGTGAAGTTACAGATTGATTTTTTTCTTCTTATTGAAAGTGTCTCATATAGCACGAGTGCCCTGTTTTTCTAGTTTAATAGTTTGGGGAGTTTTGCCAATAACAATAATAAAATTCTCTTTGTAGATAATCTCTAAAAAACCAGCGTAGAAATCATGTGGGTGAAATGACATCTCTTACCTTTATCATAACTAACAGATCCAGATATGACTTAATTGCTCAGTTAAAAACTGCAGAATGCATACCAAATCTTTTATTTGAATATCTCTTTATCCTGTAAAAGACAATTACACCCAAACCTGCAGTTGAGGCCATGCATATGACAGAAGTTCAATTACGCAAGTGAGGGACCCCAACAATAGCCTTCTTAAAATAGTAATGCTTCTGCCTGAATATTGGGAAAAGGATTTTTCATGTTCCATTTTACAGACACACTAAAAAAAGGATATTAAATTCTAACACAAAGTCAGATGTGCCACTACGACTGGCTAAAAATAAAAAAGAGCCCTTCTTTTTAAGTTCTAAGCCTCTAATACCATCATTTCTTACCATCAGGTGACAGCATTGTGTAACACTTCCCATTCCCTGATTTAGTTAGAAGTAGATGAACATGTGCAACATGTTGTATAAGACAATGTACTGTAAGCCAGAACTTATCAGAAAAACATGAAGACTGTTTTTAATGCACAGCTGGAGTAGTAATACACATAACCAAGCAGAGAGAGACAAAGCAAGCACGAATACCTTAGTAAACACGAATTCTTCTTACTCTTCCTTCTTTCAGATTTTTTTAATAAAGTATGAGAAGGACTTATATTGACTAAATATTTATATACACTTGCATATTGTCCAAAGATTGCTCCATTTGATCACAGTACCATTTACTCCCAAGGAATCAGTTCAGTGTCTCTAAAGATGAACACTTCAGGATGTAGTTTACAAACAAGCCCCATTATACCTCCTTTCACGATTTCAAGTATCTAACTATCCATACATACCAATAGCCATACACATGCCCTCTAATCAAACAGAGTAATGGATCAGTGCATCAAATTAACTCTTCTCCTTGAGGACTCAGCTGCCTGCCTAAAACTTGGCCTAAAAGCAAGGAAACACTGAGGCAAGTAACAGAACACCTGCCATTTCTGTGAGGGCACAGAGCCACCTGGGCAGTGTGAGTATTTCTGCCTGTTCTGTCACACAAAATAGAACCTGGCAAAACACTGGAGTGCAGGGGTATCCAGGCTACCTCCTGTGCCAGGAGAAGCACTGCACCTGCACTGGCACAACACTGTGCTTGCTTTCCATGCCCTGCCTGGTTCAGGAATAGCTCTGCCTTCTCCGAGGCACTGCTCTACGATGTCATTTGTATTCTCTTCATCTCCCTCTACAGGTTTTCCATCAGCTCATTCATTGCCGTGATCACAGTGACAACCTATTCACCGGTGACTCACAGACCTACAGCCAGCTCTGACACATTTTCCCATATTCCATTCGGGATATCAACAGCTTTTTCTGACATCTCCCCAGGGATGTGTCTGTCAACTGAGATTACAAAGGGGTCTAGATGCTCACAGAATTGCAATAGGATTTCAGTTCCTCACTGTGAGAACATTAAAGATGGGCAATCTGACTTGTCTTTTCCCTGTAAATTAGCATGCACTAACCCACTAATGGTAAGTGCACAATCAAACAGTGCACTGGACTCAAAACTATCCTTCTGTAAGTACATGCCAGTTCTAAGCTATCACAGAGCTGGCTCTGAAAGAGTACTATTAGAATATGTGCTATGATGGTGACCAAATTATTTACTTTTTCCTCTTGAAGGCAAGGGCCCTATTTCAATTTAAAGGGGTGAAGAAAGATGATTGAAGAAAAATTGATTTTTACCGTCTTGTATTTGTTTGCCTGTGGGAATATTGTCTTTAAATTTGAAAACCTGCATCTTCACATAGAAGTCATAATCTTCCATTTCACACCCAGCCTTGCCAGTAAGCCTCATTGATGATTTATCACTTTTGGCTGCTACAATATAAAAACACCACACAAGATTACTACCTGGCTTATTGAAAAACAAATGAGTTTTAGGCTGGAAATCTTCATGTATAGGAATGTGTCAACAAACTCTTGGTATAACCAGTCTAACTGCATTTCCATATCCAGATTTGAATCTCAGAACCTTAAAATGCTTGGCACTGGGAGGGACTTGAAAGACCATCTACTTCCAGTGCTCCTGTCATAGTCCTTGTTTTTTAATCCTAAATATTTTCAGCAATAACTTAAGTGCTTTGTTGGTGCTGTTGACTGAAATACACAAATAAGTAAATGTTTAAGTGCCACCATATGTTCAGCTGTATCGCAGCCTTGTGCGGAGACAGGGCAGAAATTTTGCTAACAATTACACCTTCAAGTCTATGATTTAAACCACCATGAAGCAGATATTAACATCTACTGTGGATGTTGTTCCAACTGAAGTGTAAAGGTGATATCAATCAAGATCTGACTTCTCACTGGATTAAGCCTTTGCATAAATATTAATCCTTTTACTCCGTCTAAAGCTGTGAAGAACGCCATAATATAGGCCACTTCCTATTTTACATTTTAGGAGCATGAACTGCTTATAGTGCATTTTTATAATGAAATGTGCACTGCTGATGTGATTTTTTTTCTCCTTTTGCACAACACTTAAAAATATTAGCTTCAATTTTTGAGCTAATTATTAAAATCTGCTTTCAGTGAGAGAATGCTCAAATGCACCATCTGTTTTCATAGAAAATTGTATTTTAAGTAGGAACTATTCCTTTTTTTGTTGAAAACGGAATGGTTGTGCTGTACAATAATTTATATTATGTGGCAAGCATAATTTTTTTTTACCATTTCACTAGATGTCTATGCAGTTTTCTGAGGCAAATGCCATTCATAAGCAATGAATGTCTGAATCAAGTAATTGCTCAGAAAACCTCCAGCATTATCCTGAACTACATGTCTTTTTAGTATTGGTATATCAGCAAAACAGCTCATCACCCATTAACTGCCTCATTCCATTGTGTTTCACAAGCATGCTCAATCTGTATAAACTGAGGAAAGGCAATCTCAGTATGGGTGCCTCGACCACAACAACAGCCCCACATCTTCTCTTCAGTTTCTGCAGCTCCTAATGTTGAATTTCCTGTACAGCACTCACTATGTGGTATGCAATTTGCAAAAGGTGCACTAGTCCAAAAATAAACAAAACTTCAGAATATGTTTGATTACTGCTCAGAAAAACAACTGACAATTAGCTGATTACAAAAAGCATTACTCTTAAAAAGAATGTCTCTCACTGTGCTGAAACCCCATAAATATCCAGAATTTGCTTGGATGCCAACTTCAGCATCCACACCTCTTGTGCAGCATAATAACCAATTCCTGCTCCAGAATAACTGAAGAAATGGCAATCATAATTTTAGATAAATATACTGATTGTCATGGGGCTGTAGATCTGTTGGGAAACAAAGTTTTCTTGCTGCAGAGAACAGTAAATACCACCTGTGTTGCCAATTACACTTGTCTGCTCAGGGAAGGTGGGATTTTTCTCTCCCTTCAAGGCTACTCGTTTGGGAGAAACAATAAAATAGGAGTTATGATTGTGACACTAAGCCTACCAAGCAGGATTACACTGAATTTAAGGACTAATACCTAAATATATATATGGTGTGTTGACCTTGTCCAGATGTGAGGGACCCCCCACCACCCAGCCAGCTGCTCTCTCAGTCTCTCCACAACAGCAGGGTGATAGGATGAAAAGGCTCATGGTGCAAGATAAAGACAGGATGATTATTTTCCACTCATCATCACAGGCAAAACAGAGCTAAGGATAAATTAATCTAATGTAACATCAATTAAAAATAAAGATGGATGACAAGGAAAAAAAAAAAAGAAAAAGCTAAATTAACTTCTCTAGCCACCATCCCTTCTTTCCAGGCCAAACATCAATACTTCATTCCCTATTCCTTTACCTTCTCCTCCCACAACCAGAGGGCATGAGGAACTGAGGGTTGTAGTTAATCAATAGATTGTCTTTTCTGTTGCTCCTTCCTCATTTTTCCTCTGCTTCAGCATGAGTCCTCCCCATGGGCTGCAGCCATTCAGGATAAACCAGGAATGGGTCCTCCAAAAGGTTAACCTGATATTCCAGGTCTGACAGACAGAATTTCACATGTGTTTAAGACATGGACTTGTCTCAACCCATTTAATTCACTTTATTTCATCCTGGAAAGGGTACACAAGCTTATTAAGTTCAAGTTTAGTTCTTCAAATCTGCAAGACCTAGACAACATTGGATTGGAAGCAGAAATAATGTACTAATTATTTTGGCACATACTTCCTGAAAGACACTTCTGCGAAGTAGCTCAGCATCTTGAAAACCATCCAAAACTCAGTATTTCAGACTGCATTAAAATAGAGCTATGAAGCAGCCAAATTCTGGCAATTACTATAAGTAGTCTATGTCAAGAAAGGGCTTGTGATAAAAACTCGAGATGAATTAGAGACAGAAAAAATGTGATGTGACAAAAACCTCATTTGCCCATTCCTGTCCATCTTAATATTTCACCAAGCAAGCTCTTACCTGCCTATGTAATTAAACTACTAGTGATGTTACAAGCTCAGGACCCAAGGACTTAATTTGCAGGTGTCAATCATTTTCAAAGAGCCCCATTCACAGCTGGAAAAGCCACAAATAGAACAATGACATAACCTTGACAGGGCTGGCAATGACAGCAGCTCTTTTCAAGTCTTTCAGAGAAAAACAAAACCACATTTTCTCCACTTAGAAATAATCAACAACTTGAGTCTAGGTTGAGTGTATCTCAATAGTTCCACCTGATAAAATCATATGGGTCTTGCCAAGGGTAGCCACCAAACCTGCTGCTACACTCTGCAGGCTCTTGCCTGCAGTGAAAATAATTTTTCTCAAGATGAAATACACTGCTTCTAGAACCATTTGAAATGTGCATTGTATCAGCTTTTACCTGTCCGGTTTTACAGATGAAAGTCACTAAAAACCTTCTGGGATGTTTCTACACTGCATTTCTCACACTCTTTCTCACCATAAGATGAAAAAAATTTCTTTGAAAGAAACAAAGGTTCCCCAAAATACAAATTCTGAATGATGCAGTAACGTGAAGATATGAAGTTAATTTTAATGCAACTTCGCTTCTTTTCTTAAGCACACTGACAGGATACCATCCAAAGCATTTCCTTATGTAAAGGGAGCACAATCTCATTTTTTACACCATATAAACCATAGCTAAAAACTCAAACATTCTGAATCCAAATGTGTCTCAATGTAAAATGGTAGAAGGCAACCAATGAGAAGACTCAGATCTCCATTCTATAAACAAGGTGGGAGTTTATCTTCAAATCCCTTAGCTTAGCAGAAGATGCACAGGGCTTGCTACACTGGCAATCTACAGTTCAAAAGTCATCTCTGCTAGAATATTCACTCTTTTTTGCTCTTCAAAATCCTTATTAAGGAGCGAGATCTCAACTTCAGCTACAGGAAAACATAACTCTTCCCTGTAGGTAAAAGGACACTACGTTTTTAGCTTTTCATCTCCAAAGAAACCTACACGTCTGCACATAATTCTCCCAATCAGAAGAGACTGACAAGCACAGAAATCTGGAGTTGTAAGGATTTCAAAGCTCAGAAGGCCCAGCAAATAGAGTAACTTCTCATGGTATGTCAGTAATGTGCTCTGGTCCTGAAGCTCTGAGGGCAAGAGTTCTACCACTCAATACTGGGACTTGCTTTAGTAGAATAAAGAGGTTAAAAATTACATTTACCATGGTAACAAAAGGTAGCCTATGAAACAGGGGCTACAACACAATACATTAACTTTCCTACCTGACTAACTGGACAATAAAAAAATCAATTTATCCTATCATTCCTGCCTTCAGGGTTTTTTTTAAGCAATTGTCTTCTACAAGGAATGTATTTTCTAAGAAAACATGGATTAGATTCCAGGATTTCTAGTGCTGGTCAAGTGACAGGCTCAGACACCATGCTAAGAAATGGCAAATAAAATTCTTCCCTGCTTTTATCCCTTTCCAAAGGGACAACTCCCATAGCTACAGAGATAAAATATTAAAAACACACTGTTAATTTACATGAGTAATTCAGTGATTAATTATGGCACCTCAAATATTTAAAACATGTGATGCCATGGTACTGAATTTTTTTTCAGCCTAATCTGCTACACAGCAATTATACCCAGCAAAAACAAGTTTCTCCTTTTTCATCAAAAGCAGGTAAGTATTGGAAAAGTTAAAGCTCTAAAGTTTAGGGCCTACAAAGGGATGCACACAACCATGATTATTTCTCACAAACCTCAGCCACAAGGCTTGCAAGTAAGTTTAAAATTTGGAGTTTTCCTCAGCAACCATCATGCAAAGGAAACAGGAGCTTGTGAAGAATTGCACCATACAATTTCTAAAATATTTTCCATAAAGGATGACTTTTACACCACGAAATGTATAATTTTATGGTGTAATAATAATTCAATGCCAGCTTCCTTCATTATTCACTGGTACAATTTAAGATGGTACCAAAGAATCAGCTGAACACATACCTTATGTTTTGGGGATGCAAAATCTGTTGGTAACTGTGGTGACCTTATTAAAAATCAAAACTTCCCACACTGAATCACCACGTTTCTCTTACTCCTGATAGTATCAGAGCACAGAAAGTCCTTAAATCCTAAGAAAAACAAAGGAAAGGGAATAAATCCCTTCCACCTCCTAAACTCAAGGCATTCAGCAGTTGGTCTGAGCTCACCACCCCAGATGTAGCTAAGAAACAATAATCCAGCTCCACGCTTCCTTTCCTTAGACCTGTCTATCAGAAAGGAAAAGATGCAAAACATAATTCTTCCCATGCAGTCAGCCAGAGATGGTTATTGATTCGATGGCAGCAGACATCAGCCATCAAATAACAAGGGCTTATGTTATTAAATTAATAAATGTAAGCATGGTGACAAGGTGGCAAAAGCCCTCTCACTGTCATTGTCTTCCAGGTAACATGTCACCAAAATGGGAATAAATGGAAATGCCCCTTTTTTTTCATTCATCATAACATAAATGACCATGATATTATTTTAAAATGTCACTCAGCTACTATATCAACTGTTTCTGAAGCCAGTAACATGCAAAAGTACTTGAAATAATTCAGGATATATCACATTCAGTAATGACATGAAAAAGCAAACAAAATTATCGCCCTTTTTTTCCTCAGGTGGCAAAACCAACTAATTAGAAAATCAAAAAATCCCATTCAGTTTCTACAAGAAACTTCGATACTTAAATATTTTATCCTTTTTTATATACACATTTTCTATGCCACTAGGCCTGTTCTTTTTGCATTTGACCAAGAAAATGTATGAACAAATTTATAAACTTTCATTTAAAAACCCAAACAAGCTCAACTTGGAGAAGCTGAAGAACACAAAGGAAATTAATTTTGGGGGAAAACAAATCAATTTTGCTTCAAAATTGTAAACTACAAAAATGTAGCAAGGGCTTCAAGTCACAGGAACTCCAACAAATATTTAGTAACTGCATCATCAATGTGACTGCAATGACACGTGGATGTCACTCCCTAAAATCTAAAATTATATACAAGCTCTGTAATTGAAGTTGCATGGATGACCAAAACTACACTGACAGCAGTCATGAAGAGCAGAAATTTTATCTGCCATTTAATCTGAGATTACTGAGGCAAAACATACCCAACACACTAACTCAAGAGACCATCAGTCTGAGCTAGATTTAAATTTCAAAAATGTTGAAAACTGTCTTGTGTTCTTAGATTTTATACAGCCTTTACAAACTTAATTCCACCAGTCCCTGAGAAATCAGTGTTGTTTAAAGCCAGGATTTTTTCCCTTTCAGGCTGGCTTCAAGAACCCACCATGTCTCCCACATAATGTGAAGCAAATCCACATTAAGGGGAAACCTGTGTTAAGAGCTACAATTTGGCTCAGAACAATTACTTGTTTCAACACAGTTTGGAAGGAATCTAAGCAAATAGAATATTCATAAAAATGGTACTTTCTTGAGAGTGAACATGATTGCTCCACTGATCGTACTGATTTCTTGACAGCCTTCAAGTATCCTCAAACTAAAACCATTTATGGTTTTTTTGTAACCTTTCCCAGTCGCCTCAAGTACTGCAGGTTGTTAGAGTGAAAGATGTAGACTTCCACACATTACAAAGAAAAAGTACATCAATGAATTTTTATAGAAATGCAAATGGCTACATGCAGGAAACAAGTTCTAAAGAGTATTATTTGTCACTGAAAACAAATGCTTTAAAATTTCACACATACTGGAAAGTTCAGCAGTCTACTGTCTGAAAAGGAAGATAGTTTATGCAAGCAAAGACAACAACACTAAAAAAAACAGGTTCCATTTGCCCAAATATTTCCTATTATGCAATTTGAGAGTCAAGCAAAACAACACCAGCAGTTTAAGCTGAAATCTTTTGGATTCAAGGATGCAAATATTACCAAGAAACAAAGACAACTATTCAAGAAGCTAATGTAAGATACTAGAGTGCAAACAGACATAGTTTTAGTGTCATGAAAGCTAAATTACACATTTTATATTAGTGGATTGGAATTACACCCAACACAAAAGTTTCCAGACAGCTTTTTTTCTATTTTTATAGGAATATGATTCAAAATAGGGTTTATTATTAGAGTAAAGTTATAGTCAACCATTCTTATTTTGCTAAGAACAAGTTCTTGGTGCTGTGGGAAACACCAAAATGGATTTTTTATGAAGTGGATATACTCCCTCTGCCAAGCAAGGTGTCTGGTCACACAGGGCTCTTGGCAGGATAATTGTCCAATATGATAAATTATTCATTCTTTGTTTGATAGTTATGTCTAGAAAAGCTTTTAGTACTTTGTGTATTGGGGAAAGATTCCTGGCTGAAAGTCCTGGAGAATAAAATTAAGAAGTGCAAATGTGCCAACATGGATTTATCACAGCAAAGGACACCACTAAAAAAGGGAAAAAATCTTACTTGGCTTCTTTACAACTCTGTCAACAGAGAGGCTAATTAGTACTAATTATAACAACTGCTTTACAGCATACATTCAAATAGACACTGTTCTGACCTTGCTGGTATTTATCATGGTTGTCCCTGTAACAGCAACTAAATGCAATCAACAAGAAGCCAGCTTCTCTATATTATATGGACACACACTAAAAGGAGACCTTTACCTCTGAGTTAATGCTATGGACTAGACAAGTTACAAAACCATGTTTGAGGAAGGTTGAGGAGAAGAAAAAGAGAAGTGGACTGGATTTCAAGGAGAATTTCTCATATTAAGAATCAAACCTTTCCTGGAGCAGGAAATGCTGAAGCCTCTTGCCTACCACTTTTCCAAGCACCTGGAAAAAGCCAAGCATCTATTAAAATCAGAACTTTTAACTTTTGCAATGAGCAGCAAACCTCAACCCCATTATGTTGCTCTTTCCCTGTTGATGCAAGCCTTTGAAGCTGCAAAGCAGAAAAGAATTTTTGCTGATATGATGTGACACATGAGCATAGATGTACACCTCAGCATCACAAGGAATATGATTCCTGATTAGCCTGACTCATCATCCCAAAGACACTGAGCAGTTGAACAGGCTCATTATGACAGTGTGACACCTGGGAGCTGAATCACACTGGGGAAATATTTCCAAAGGTTACAGTTCTTGTCACTGACTTGCTATCACACTGGGGAAGTCCAGGCTCAGAGGCACCACACTGCAGTCACAGAGGCTTGCTAGCCTTGGTGCTGCCTTACACAGCTATCCAGCAGCAACTCAGACAGATTGCACTGCTTTTTGTCACTGAGATGGGCTGCTAACACAGCTGATCTGCTTTCCTGTTATTCCCCATGCCTCTCCCAAAAAGTAGGCCACTAGTGCCTAGACAGCAACTTCCAAGCAGGTCATGTGAGAAAATACAGCCTTGGCTAGGAAGCTGGTTTGTGTACAGCAGGGGAGAGTGGATGCTAAGGGAATGGGTCCCAAAATGGGAATACAGGATGACTTCTAGCGACCTGCATAAAGGTGATTTGTTGCACCCTACCAAGTCTCTCTCATCCTAAGGCAGCTCTTGTCACTTCACTAAGGTTCATGCTCATGTGAACACTCAGATTTTGATGTATTATGACCTGATGATCAGCTGAAGCAGCTTAGTTCATGGCATTGTCAGTATACAAATCCCTCCTCTTCCATATAGGAAAAATGAGGTGCCAAAGAAAGGGATACATGGCATGCACTCACAGATGACATGCTTCAGTCCTGCAACATGAAAAACTGAGGAGTGAGGAAAAATTGAATGCTTTTGGGAATTCTGGAAGCCCAGCAATTCATAAGGTCACTCTGCTGCATGGACTAAGTGATACTTGCTTTCTTGTACACAAACACTGCCTGACTTGCCTTCTGTTTAATACACAAGAGATTCATTCACATTTTCCAAAGTTCATACAGCACTTTGCTAGAGAACATAAATACCTGGCTTCATCTCCCTCTCTGCTTTCCCCAGCTGAGACTGGTAGTTCTGGGGCAGAGAGCACAGGTGCTAGTTTCTGTTCAGCAAGATGGGGACTCCTGTGGTAAAAGACTTTTCAGTCTTGAAAAACAGTCTGTTTGGTTTGCATGTATTCTCTGTGACCATTAGTGATCCACAACTCACAGCCACTGTAGGCAAGAAAAGTCTAAAAGCGAAGAGAAGGAGCAAGCAAAATATTAGGCAGTTTTGTGCACTAAAAGCCACCAGAAGCTTACAGCAGGGGAACTAATTGCCTGCCTTTTTTTCCGTTTTTTTTTAAATATTTATTTTGGTTGGGTTTATATTGAGTATGTCTAAGAGATGATTGTGCTCTCAGCTAAAGGAGAAGGCAAGAAGGCAATGCTTTTGAAATGCACAACATACAAATTAATACCTGTAAGTATTCAGTGTTCCCATTTCATTTTTGACCATGACGTTCTCTATTATTTTGCAGTTCATGTATCCGCAAATTAGAAGATGATTTTTGTCTCCTCTCTGCAACACGTAAATGTTAACACTAACCTCAGATAAAAGTCTCCCAAAATTTCACAAAAATGCTGTTTTTAGAACTTCTCTACTGTATTAACCTGTGTATGAAAAAAAACCCAGCTACCTTTTTTTATGAAGATTTCATCCTTTCCCATGTGTTGGGGAAGTTACCTGTCATCTGTCAAGTCAAAAAGGGATTTTGTTAACAAGCTAAAACATTTTGTTGTCCTCAAAAAGGAAATGGATGTTTGAGACCTTGGTAAAGACAGGAGATGGCAGTTCGTCATCTCAAACCCTTGCTACCAAGAAAACCTCCCCCAAACCTATAGAATTTTAATATTCCTGCTAAGTCAACCTTGGAGTTTGACAACTGATCTATATAATTATCAACAAGTGACATCTACTCACTTCGTTCTACTACTCAGTTTACTTGCAAGTGGAAAAAACCTGCAGTAAGGGTTGAGGGTTTTTAAATCAAAGCAGGTAAGAGCAATGCTCATAAAGCACCGATGAGCAAGTAGTGTCAGACTTGTCAGACAGCTCCTCTGCAGAGTATTTAGCAGTTTGACACTAATACCCTTCAGTTTGAATGCCATGTGTGCAGTCAACATCTGAATACCAACAGTTTCAAACCTACCTGGAATAGAGAATTAGAAATCTGTAGCACAGGGCAAAGCAAAACAAATTGCAAGGAGGTCTCTAGATGTAATACCAAAGCAAAATATTCAGCTTTCACCTTTCAGGTGTCCCCCCAGTAATAAATTTATCAGAGGAAACCACATAGATAAGTATTCAGACCCAAAACACTGGGATTTTACCCTGTCATCCTTCAAGTAAGCTTCTTCCTGAGCCAAGAGCAGACACTTGGTACCACGTCCATCCTTTCATTCTCTTTGACACTGGTAGAAAAGCAGAGCCCTCAGCAAGGACCTGCAGCCTATTCAGATTTCACTCTAGCAAAAACTTCATTATCCTGAGATTATTCCTATCACAACCTTGGCATCACTCAAGTAATATTTCAAAGAATTAATGAATCTGCTCCTGAGAATTTACTGTGAATCCTTAAGTGTTTTGATGCACATTCAGCCTTTAGATTAAATAATTGATTATCGTTAAATTACACTATCAGACTGAGGAACACTCATAACATACTAAAGCCTACCCCCCTTAGTCTTTCTTACTGCCAAATATTTTCAAATCTTAAATTGACAGATTTGTTGAGCTCTTTTAGCAAAAAAAAACCATGCCAATACCCCTCCTAACCAAAATATTTGCTCAAATGCTAGATATTAAGTAAAATTTAGAAAACTTCTTGTGCAATACTTTAACAATTTAACTACCAAGGGCACTCATCCTCGGTTAATGATTTACACAAGTAGAATTGTCTATGCAAAAATTCAAATAGTTTAATTTAGTAGATAAAAATGCCAAGATACACCCATCCTGTTCATCTGTTGGTGTTGTCTCAAGTTTTAAAGCTACAGGCAGCTGTCTTTTAAAATAATGGCGAAACACCATAATTTTTTTTGCCTACACTTAACTGAAGCTGAGTCTGTTCAGACCAGTAAGCTGACTTCCCCTAAATCTAAAATACATTTTTATAAATTGCTTTCCTTTCCTTCCAAGCAATCATCTACTGAACTCAGCATTCAGAGATTCTCTTCTGGTTTCAGCTAAATGCTACCCCTGAAAACACAGATTTCCTCTTCCAGAGAAAGCAGACAGTGCTTACTAGTCTGTGTAAATGAAGGGCAGAAGTTTATCTCTAAGTCAAAAGAGGGACTCTTTGGCCAAATACTTCACTTTTATGGGCAATACTCAAGGATTAATCACGGCACGGTATTGACTCCAGTTCATTTTCCTAGACTCCTTGTTACATTCTTTGTGTTTTACCCCAGAAAGATTAAGAGTTCCCAGTAAAGCCATTGAAGGAAGGCAGCAAAGCACAATCAGGTTGGTTGCATAACCCACGTAGTATCAGATCACACAGCAGTATAAACACCATCCAGATCAGATGTGAGGAGTAAATGAATTTCCCTGAAACCTGCCAGGACAGATGACAGAGTTTATGCCACTTTTATGGCAGCTGTGGGAGGATAAATGATACACAGTCCAGAACAAAATAAGGAGGGGTTTGGCAGATGCTACCCTGACCAAAATTTGGGACAGAGAAACCTAGTGCATAAAACACACTGCAACCTTTTGGATCCCACTACAGTGAGGGTTTATACTGGAACAACTTTTGACTTCATTTCTTATCTGATTCTGAGTCCTAATGCCAGATTTACTCTGATTTGCTCCGAGGCCATATGCAGGGAGATCTTACCAGACTGAATGCATAAATATCCAAGTCTATTTCCTTTCATTCAACACCAGTCACTTGCATGTCAGTAAGCATGAGAAATTTAGCACACAGGTTTATTCATCAAAGGTTCACAGAATAAATCAGCTGTGAAGGGATCTCTAAAAGGCTTTTAGTCCAATGCCAGCCCTCAAAGAAATACTACCTAGCTGAGAATGCTCAGGGTCTTTCCAACCCAGGTTTGATCTCCAAGGACTGAGGCTCTGAGTTTCCTGCCTGTCTGCCTTCCCTCAGATGAAAAAAGTTCTGCCTTACACTCTTGCCATGTTGCAACTTCCAGAATTTTCTGTTCCAAATTTGGTTGTAATTAGCCAATAATTTCAAATAAATTCAACACAGAGTGACAGAAACTGACAGCTGGTGGGATCTCAATTCAAATTTCTACAGGAAACTAAGTAAAAAAAGTGGTTTTATGAAAAAAAAAAACCAAAACCAAACAAAAAACCCTCACAAGCCAAAACAAAAAAATCCCAAAGGATCCCTTTATTCTCCCCAAGGAAGAAAAAAAACAAACAAAACACAAACACTGAATATTATTAGAACTACTGGTATGGAAATGAATCTAAAAAAAATTACAAAAAATACTTCAGCAAGGAGCCAACTTTGTGTCTGCTACAGAAGAAAGATGTACAACCATCTGGCTCTGAAAGAGATTTTGCCTCTCTATAGGCAGCTATGAACATGCTAAAGCATTAGGCAGTGAACATTACTAATTATCATCTTAAATCTAAACAGCAAAAACATTAAGAAAAGCATGAAAAATTTTCTGTTCTAAACATGAGCTAACCTTTAAAAAATTCTGATTACCTAGTAAAATCAGAGGCAGTTCTAACCCAGAAGAAAGGAACACTGAAAAAGTGGTATGAACTCCACAGTAAACACTTTTTGAGCAGTACTGTGCTTTCTCATTATCTGATTAATCACGACACAGTTAATGCTCTGAAAATATTTAAAGCAATTTATGTAGATGATTCTAAATCCATGAGTGTGTAACACACTTGGGAGGTACGCTTTATGAGAAACATTAAGAGGTTAAAGGTGTACCTGAGCATCTCAACATGACATCCTGAATCTGAAATTACTGATTAATTATTTAATCAATAATTATTATTACTTATTTCCAGAAGAAGGGGATGTTTATGATTATCCAGTTGGTTTGAGACTCCAGGATGAGAATTAAAAAAACAGTTTAAATTCTTTATGATCCACCAACTACACAACTCTCTGGAAGGAGGACAAGCATAATTGGTTGTTCATCTGCAAAGGTGAAATAATTCTTTTGTTTTTCTCATTATTTGCCAGTCTCAAGCACTTCCATTCTATAAGCCAACATTGCAATAATGTCTTAATATACTATGAAATGTGACAACAAATAACATTACTTAAGAACTGCTGAGCTTCTAAACCTGAACTCAAAATATTTCTACACATTCTCCAAACAAACTCATGGTGGTCTGTTATGTTCCAGTTCCTGCATTTTTTCCTAATTGAGTGGTAACACCAATGAAAATTCCTTTAACAGACACAGAATTAAGTTTTCTTGCCCTGGGTTACTGTGATCTCAAAGGTTCAAACCACAATAGAACACTGGAAAAGGGTACAGAGCTCTGTTTTCACCAGTAATGTCAGCAGTTTTTGTTCTTTAAAGAGCAGGTGTCCTCCTTTGGATATTTTTCCTCTAAGCTGGATATTCAGCACATCTCAGGACTGCTTGGCAAGCCTGACTTATCAGTCTGTGTGAAAAGAGCGTTTTTAAACATCTATCACAATTTTAAAATATCATCTTACTGCATGTGATGCCACAATCCTTGTGACATGCTGGTAGGATTTCAGCCTACTTTCAAAGTGAGAATTGTCCAGCTGGATTCTGTTCAGCTGTCATTCAGCTACTTGACTGAACAAGTTCCTGTCAGGATACCAGGAAGTCGTAATTTTGCATGTTAGGTGGCTTTGAAATCTGAAAGTACATGCACTGGGTTTTTTTTGTGTTTTTTTTTTTAATATTAATTTCAAAAGATGGGTGGAAAATATAATTTGTTATGTAGCCATACTGCAAGTAGTCTTCTTTAAATTTCTGTTAATCACATAAAAAATGTAGTGTGGCACTTAGTAAAACAGGTTCTGATGCAAGCAGCACAAAACGAGAAAATTTGGGTATAACAGTATGCAGACTCAGGAAAAACCTGCAAAACTCTTGTCTGATAATGTACTTCTCTAATACAGTATTTCTGAACCTAATTATATTTGGCCCATAGCACACAGGTAAAGGCAAATAAGCATTTTCTTAAATAGTTGCAATTCTTCCTGATGCTCCCATTCCAGCAGCTTCTTACTGGTAAGAAGTGAGATGCAGCATGCTACTTCATGTGAGAGTTCTTCAGCTGAGACAACACAGTTCAGCTTGTGAAATCTGGATAACATATTGAGGCTCATCTGGCCACCCAAAACAGAAACAGGACATAACTCAAGCCATTTCAGTCAACCAACCACACCAGAAGTCAACTCTGGCACAGTTACAACAATTAAAAACAGTGGCAAGCAGAAAACAGAGCTTTGCTCACATTCACATTGGCACTCACATGAAAACAGTGGTCATAGTAGCTAGAAAGTTATATATTAAACAATGTGCTTTGGAGAGATTACAAATTGCATTTAAAAACCAAACAGTAGTATTTATTGTTGCCCAATGACCCAGCAAACTTTGGGCTGTGTATTTAGGGTACTCAGAAGGGTGATACACATGAGTAGGAAGAGCAGCAGGTGACTATAAATCAAAAAAGACTTTAAAAGTGTAGAAATCAGAACCATCTGCTTACCTTGTCATATTTGATCAAGAGCTGGATGTGGAGGCCTCCACAGACTCATCTCTTCCCTCCTCCATTGACCTGAATTCCTGACACGTAACAATGGTGCCTGCAAACCCAAGCCCAAATTGCTACACTTTTTTTATAATCAGAGTTCATTTATTTAATTTTCAAAGCCTTGGAAAATAGTCTGTACCAGCTCTAAGCTATGCTCTGAAAGCCACAATATTCTCTTTTTGTTATAAGACTTGCTATGGATACAGTGAGGTGGGAAAAATAGAAAGAACTTCTATATTCTGAATGTTCCATAAGGGCAAGTTTTAATTGTTAAGATATCCTGCTACAAATAAGTGTATTACTTTGTAATTATGTGCCTTTGGATAATAGTTTATTATTTTTGTATAGGTGGATGTTCTACAAGTGTTCCCCCACAGCTGTACAGAAATTCAAATATACCAGGGCATGGTTTTGACTGATCTTGCCATCAGCTGACTGTATCTTAGTCTGCTTAGAAATAGTCACTGGCAGGACCTCAAAAAGCACCAGATGCACCATTTACATCAGCAGGGCCTTATATGGGAGCTCTTTCCTTTTCCATGGCTACAGATTTGTGGTAGTGACTGGGTTTGCTCACAGATGGACAAGAAATTACTGAGAACCTCCTAAATGTCAGTGAGCTCACCAAGGAACCAGGAGCACCTCCAGCTCTGTTGGACAGGCTGTGATGGAGTCACAGTGCAAAGTATTTCAAGCAGTAATTCCCAATGTCATTGTGTTGAGTAATTTCAGTATATTATTCAGTAATAGATGATGATCAAAACCGTCTCACTCAGTTAAATTCTCAACACTTCCTTCAGTCACCAAAATTATAAAATAACTAAAGACAGTTTGACAAAGAAAAGCAGATTCTCCTTTTCAATAAAAGCTCAAAAAGGTGCTGAACTTTGGCATTTCCTTAACAGAAAAAAATAGGAATTAAAAAAAGTGGGAAATAAAGACATAAAATTGTCATTAGTGCAGTAACAGAGGACTCAGAATTAACCAGGAACAGATTAATAAAAAACTAATATTTCAATTGTGTATTTCAGAAAACTATTCAGTAATTACCAATAAAACCAACAGGTCTCCTATAGGGACCTGATTTACCCATAAATTTGAGTCAAAGAGAAAAAAGAGAGGAATTCAGTACCTCAAATCCCTTCTGCAAGGTAGTAATAGTGAAGGAAAGTGTAAGCTATACCTTTATGGTGTGTAGTTGAGGAACACTGCAATTACAGGAGAATTTGCTTTGTATCAGGCTCATTAAAAACATAAGGAAGAAAACCACCTTTCAGTTGGTAGTAATTGCATTTTGTTGACATCTGATTAGCCATGCTGGTCTTAAATGCTGACAAGGCCATCAATAAGGGGGGAATTAATGAATTAGGTAATTTAGAATATTTTTGAGTAAATAAATCTTTAACGTAATTACCCTTTGCAATGCCACTTTGAGACAGTTAATGTGGCATTTTTTAGTAAAAAAGCATTTTTAGTAAAAATATGAAGATAGTTTTGAATCAAGGAAACACAATCAGTAAAAAGGTTAACCAGGCAATACTGTTAAGGCAAAAAAATTTGACAGATTATTGCTACATTGTCTTAATCAAATACTTGCTAGAATAGCTTTACACTGTCACAAAACCTCTGAATGTGACTTATTTCTACAGAATGGCAGCTTAAAAAAAATAAAGTGGGGAAGCAATAAAGGATTATTTCGAGACTTAATGACTATAAGTTGTAGTCACCATTGCAGTGAAAAGGGATTCTCATTCCAATGGCAACTCAAAGCAATAGCACTTTTATCTTTCAAAGAAATGGCCTTTTTATGGGTGCAGTAGAATTCCATAAACAATGCCTTTCTAAGCCTTTTTACAGTTAAATAGCTATGAAACCATAGCTTCATTGAAATTACTATAGGACATAAGACTAATGCCCCTATTAGTGATCAGAACAGGTAACTACAGAGCTAACACCATTTCCAAGTCACCCTAACACGAAATTCACAGCAAGAAAGCAAACACTTGAAGCATCTGTGAGGAATAAATTAACTACATAAACCAACAATTGTATCAGACTATTTCTGCCTCACACCTACTGACCTCAAGCAGGTTTTGTGTCTGTTTTTAAGTCAGGGTTTTGTGGGATCATACCTATTACTCTGTTTCTATATTTTCACAAAGATTCTGGTTTCTGATGATGCTCTTCATAGGCAGGTTCCAGCTTATGTACATCCAGCAGCAGAGCACACAAATCTTCTTAACTTACCTCAGCTCTGAAAAACAAAAATGCTCCCTTCTGCTTTGATTTTTTTTTTGACAGATTGCTTTACTGTGTCGAATTGTATCCGCCACTGTGAGTCATCACCCAAGTCCATGCAACTACTTTTGATAAAGTTATACAGGTGAACACTTTCTGAGGCTGGGTGGCCTCCAGCTACTGAAAAGTACTCCAGTGATTAGCTGTTAGAAATTAGTTATGTGGAATGAGCTTTTGTGTTCAGATCACATTCAGCACATTGGCATTTGTCAAATCTTTGATTATTAATAGGGTCAGAATTTCATTCCAAATATGACCAGGCAAATTTGTGCCTCAGGCTTTGGCAGAATAAGTTTTCACACACTGAATTTAAAGGAAAAGTCTCACATAATGTTAATCAGCACAAAACTGAATGAGAAAGAAGCCTAAAAATAAGCTTTACCCATGTGCAAGTTCCCCTGGGGGTTTCCTGAGAAAGTGATTAATATTTCTCTACTCACACGGAAAAAACACTGTTAAAAACCACTTTTGCCTTGCTCAAGTCAGAAAACGTGAACTGAAATCAAAGTGTATTAGTGACAATAAAATATTAATGCTCTGCATTTCTTATGCAAAGTTTTTTAACACTGCATTATTAATGACACCTAATTGTAATGGAGATTGCTGCAGGACAAGCTAATTTTACCACATACTTTATATTTTCAACTATAAAATTCTTTCTTGTAAAACCCACCAGGATCCTAGTAGGATTTCATCATGTCTTCTAACACTCAGTTTTTAGTACTGATTCAAAATTACTCACAGGAGCCAGTAACTTATGAAAATGTTGTAAAATGTGCCAATTTTTGTACAATTTTCTTCCGTGATAGAACAATTTGTTTTAAATTATTCTTGCACAGACTGCATTCAAAGAGTGCTGTATCCAGCCTCATTTTTTTACCATAGCAAGAAATTTTTCATAATTAGTATTGCAAATATGTAGGCACACATCTTTGATTTAGGTTGAGGTGGGCAGCATGAAACTACTCCAAGTTGCTGAAGCAGATCCTGAAAGCCAAAGATCACCAGAGCAGCAGTACAGTTTCAACATGTGACATTCTCCCTACAAGATCAAAAGGGACTGGAAAATCACAGTAAAGGAGTTCCTTTACCCAACTGTAGTATCTAGGGACAGTCAGCTTCTTTCAGTGGCACAGCAACATAGAGAGCACCTGAAAAGGAATAGCATATTCATATCAGGAAAGGACTGCATTACTCAAGAATGGGGTCATTGAGCTGCAATTAAAACAGATTTTGAATCAGAGGAATTTTACTCTCAGATACAAGTTTTTCCTGAGAGCCTCAAAGCTTCCAGCCTTCATCCCCAGCCTGGAGCTCCGCCCTGATTGTAAAAGACCACATTCCTCCTTTTAAAGGAGGACACCTCTCCTGGAGCTAAAAATACATTCTTCTACCTGATAAAAAAAGTCTGAGGCACTTCAACACAGTCACAGATGCCTCAGTAACTGTGTCTCCTTACTACAACCTTGGCCCAATAAGATTGGTCAACTCATCAACAAACAACAGCTTCAGACATCTGTGGCTGGGAAGAACAGCACGCAGGAAACATATCCAGGGAAATAACAGCACAAACAGCCCTGCAAAAACAGGGAAATGAAGAAGGTACCACATTGAAATGAGTTTTTCATTGCAGATCACTCAATTTTTACTGGCATTTTACCAGTCTCTGATGTGAGGAATAGCTAGAAACAGTTGTATATGAATGTTCAATTTCAGCAGGAATACCAACTTGTTCAACAGAATCTGACTTGTTTCATTACACAGATTAATAATGGCTCTTTTCCACAGTGTGCTATGAAGGATTTTTATTAAGCAACTCCCTGTTTATTTCACATTGCTCCAAGAAAAAGAATAAATTCACTCAGGCTATTCTTAACCCAGTGGATTCATGGCACACATCTTTTGTCTACTGCCAGTTCTTTTTACTCTTTCCAGTGTTAATCATACTGTGGTGCGTTTAGTCATAAAACAGAAGACTTAGGTCTCCTTAATTCAAAAACTCAGGCATTTGAACAGAATTTTCTTGGCTTGCTGAGAATGGGAACAGCCACATAATCTGTTGTAACATCAGCCTCTCTGTTCCTTATTCCTACAGTGAATTTGTTTTCCCTTGTGGCACTTTTGCAACACAAAAACTGCTTCTAAGTTAAGTACTAAATTAAACACCATGATTCTTGTCATTCAAGGCATGTAATACACTGAGCACTACAATAATTATCACTGTTAAATAACTTCAAAGTGCAACAGGCAAACCTAAGTGAAGCAAAAATTATGGAGTCCAACATGAAGCTGTTGGTTGTACCCCCAATATTCAATGCATTATTTCCTCTCATAGGAAACTCCGTGAGAAAAAAACCCGCTTCCTATTACACTTACAATTAGTTCCTAAATATTCACATTATTAAGAGCAACCAAGTTAAAGAGAAATCCTGCATATTTGTGTCATTAAACCCTAGCACATCTGTGAGCCTAATGTAAAAATACCTAGATATAATAAAAAATGGCAGTACTAAAAGAAAAAAGTACAAAGCTGAAAAAAATCTGGCCTTTCTAAATGAGAAACTCAGTGAAATATTCAAGAAAAAACTATGAATAATACAGTCCTAGAAGTATAATTAAAATTCGCCTATTATTCCTAAAATAAACAATATTTTTTAGACCCTGAGTTCAAAATAGGACTAAAACCATGCCAAATCTTATGCCAACCTTCCTTTTAACCATGAAAAAAACTAATTTTTAAGGCATTCTAGAATTATTTGCTTTGTTGAAGAAAAATACCAACAGCAGTAAGCAGTTATGTAGATGGATTTGTACTGTAGGAGTTAAAGGTTTATTATGCTTTCAGATTAGTAAAATAATGCTCCTGTTTAGAGCTAGTCAATTCCTTTAAAAGTTTGCATTTCACATAACTTAATCCTGATAGTCTTGTGCACTACACCAGGGCTCAAAGTGTGTGCAATTATCTCAAAGCAAGATTTTTATGCATTAGATAATTACAGTGCTACCAGCCCCTAATGTAGACAAGAAGAGATGAACCAATTGTATTTAATGTTTTTATTTTATAAAACTCTTTCATATTCCTAGGTAAATATAAGACATAATACAGACTACCACGTTTATATGAATTTAGACTTTGGACACTTGCTGTGGCTGACGAGACCTCATTTTGAATTTGATCAAAGTGTGTGAATGTTGTTTTAGGATCAATGACCTAAGTGGGATAGCAAGGACACTCCCCATTGTAGTTTTATGAGAAAAATATTAAGTGTCTCTGCTTCCTTCTCCTTCCTGCCTGCCTCAGCCAAAACAGCTCAGCTGAGCTATGCAAAGATGGCTGCTGTAGGGAAAAGGTAGCAAAGCCAGCGCAGCTCAGGTAAGGTGATAAAATAACAAGAATCCAAGAATAAATATTTGCCATGAAAGACAAGAAAATATTTCATTTTGTGTTTTAGTATTGGACAAGACAGAATATAGGTCCTGTCAGACATCCATCAGCCAGAAGCAAAATACAAGGAACTGATTTAGCTTCTGTCATATAATTTATTTTCTTGGCAAACCAATTTTTTTTTTTATTTACTCAACATAGAACATATCCACTAAAGCAATTTTTTTTAAAGTATCAATCTGAAAAACTTACCTACTGGTTTATAAGTATGAAATCAACACTAACTTAATGTTTAACTTTTTCTGGTTTCATTCTTTAATTTAGGAGAATTAAAGAAGACAGAAATCCACTGGTTTTTGATGTACCAAAACAAGTTCTGCAACACAGCAACAATTTCATGCTGCATGCACAGATATTTCATCCTTCTGCCTAAAAACTCAGCTCAAAAAAAGGTGCTAAACTGGCAACATACTTGCATCCTTTTCAGGGAGGCACTGTAATGAATATTCAGCTTTAATGAATATCAGAGCAGAATTGTAAACATGAAGGATTTTATACTCCTCATGGTCTAATTCAGACTTAAAAATCACCCATCACAAATCAGGATGATGTAATGTAGGTCTGCTAAAACGTATTAATGAATAAAATGAGCTTACTTCCGTTACTGACTTGCCAGTCTCCATTTCTGTAGGAGACAAACTAGAGAGGTCTGGGTTTGCTTCAATCTATCTGAATAACTCTAAACTGATTTATAGTGAGGCATAAATGGGTAAATACAATAGCAAGTAGTCATTAAGGTTATAAATTTAGAAAGACTAACAAGTCTTATAAATGCATATTCTCTTCGTAAGAGGCACAATCAATCACGAGACAAATCTTACCAAGCACCATAGGTTGGTGCTATATTCCATCACACAGCCAATACAGTGAAATCTGGCATTCCAGACAAAGGTTTCATACTCACACCCTGTGGTTAAACACCCAATTTGGGCCCCCAAATCTGGCACCTTTATAAAGGGAACAAACAATCCAGTAACTGCTGAACGAGCTGTGAACACACCTCCAGCCTGGCAGCCCGGCTGTGCTCCCTGCACAACCCCATGCTTAGAGACTGACATTTCCAGCAAGTTCCAAGCAGCTTATAGGTAAGTAAAACATGGCAGTAGGAACTATTTAAGTGTTTGAAAAACTGTAAGAACATAAAATTGAAAGGATCTTGATCATCTACCCATATCTGAGATTACACCTGTGTACAGTACATACAGAAATGCTCCTTGATAGGGAAGTAACACTGTAACACCAGTAACAGTAGCTGACCACAGCAGCTCGTGTTTTATGTGTTACTTGGTATTAATGTTGTAACTGAGCAACTGAAAAACAAAAACAAAGCTCTCCTTCCAAGCACTTACCTGAAAGTGGAGAAGTTAGCATCTACCAGAGAGGTTTACACTAACACCGTGGATTTACTGCTATAATATATAAACAAAATCACAACATGATTAAGGCAAGGAAATATAGGACATCCTTTTAGTAAAGCACAGGGGTCAAACCTCAGCTATCCTTTTACGGGACAGAATCACCACTTTTTATGCTTTTTCTGAAAACTGCAGGCCAGCAGAATCTGTAAAAGGTGTCTTGAATAGGCACAAAGCAGGATTCTCCCAAAAGGCCAAGTGAGTTGTTTGAAAACAGGCACTCTGAAATGGGAAAATATGTATGATTACCTTTAACAGAGCCTCACATTTCCATTTCAACAAAACAAATATTTCTAGCAAAGAATTGAGCATTCTTGTTTGTCTCACTTTTATTACTGCTAATTAAGCCCATTTGTTAAACAAGCTGCAACAAAGGCATATGGGAAAACTGAAGGATTCTAATCCATCATAGGAGCCAAATACCCTGGCCATATTCACTGAGCTTTATACTAAAAGCTTGATCTAATCATAACAAAATATAAGTCATGTCAAATATTGGCAGCGTCCCTAAGCCCTTAAGGGAATAAAAATCTATAAAATCAATGTAATAAAAATATTGACATGGACCATTTTCTGGTTGATGGTATAAGAACCACTTGCACACGCACATATGGTGCTAATGTCTGAAACTTGCCTTTTTGAAGTCCTTAATACTACTTAATACAAGATTACTATTTGTTGTGTGTATGGAAGTTGCACACCGTTTGATGCTTGCTCTCAACCCACACTTGCTATTTTCAAGCAACTCTCCTAACCCCTCCTTCTAACATGGCTTCCTCTAATTCAGATTAAAAAAATGTCAGCAAATGAAGTGTATATATCCACTATACATAATTTGCCTCTGTAGAATGAAAAATCATACTGGAGATGGCCTTTCTGACACCTCTTTGGCTGCTGCTACTGCTTGAACCCTGAGAGTGTCAAGGGCTACCACAGACTTTCCCCTGGAAGGCTGCCAGCAATTACAAGTGTTTATTTCTAGGCGAGGTTTGGTAAGTCAGTTTCAAGGGGAAAGCACCAGCAATTCACATATTTGGGACCTTTTCAAAACACACAAACAAACGGAACACACGCACACTTTTCTCTGCCTAATTCTAATCACCATAAGGAATAGTAACGAAAACAAAATTCCAAAATTACAAAAAGAACACCATGCCATTGTGTAAGAGCCATCTGTGCTACAGAAATGATACACATTTACCAAGGGGGCAAGCAAATCTTTTACCTTCTAGTGGCCTGTACTTGCTGTTCAAATATCAACTACTAAAAGGTGAGGCAGTCTTCCCTTTTATATCTGTAATATTTTTAGTAGATATCTTCAATAAAGCAGCGCCCAGAGCTGAAATAACAACCTGAAACAGCCTATCTCACCAAAATGTTTTTGTAAAGCCATGGGGCTGCTACTTTTTTAATCAAATTTCATTTCCCAGCAATAATTTTAATAGCTACTTTAAACCAAACCCACTCCCTCAGGGCAATGCTAGGGTCTGATAAAACCAAAATCATGGACCTGTTTTCTTCTATGAGAGAAGAAAAGCTTTAGTAATAGCTATTTCTTTTATTAGCACCCTGCTGGTTGGTTTATTAAGTATATAAGATAAGGGAAACAATTATCCCTCACACATCAAGTCGACAAACAGGGTTAACCCTCACCTGCCCACAAGTGCTCAGTAGTGTCTTTTCTCCAGCCTCACAGACTGATAAATGTATGTGTATGTATACACACATAGTATGTGTCTAGATACACATACATATATACAAATCCATTTATAAATACATTAATATATATATATAAAACACAGGGAGAAAGAAAGTAATGATCTCACACCTCCCCCAGTGCCACAGCAGAAAACAAAGCAGCCGCAAAGTGAGGCGGCACGCACCGGCCATAAGCAGCCCCACAGAACGCTATTCAACTTAAAAAACAAAATTTTACTCTTCTGAGGCAGAGGAGGGAGGGAGCTCGTCCAAGCCACACCACGTTCATAACCAGGAAAGACCCATTAACCTGCCGGGAGAGCACCAGCTCCTCTCGAGAGCCCGGAGGAAAGGGGCTAAGGAACCTCTAAAATGGCGAGGAGCGCCTTCCCCTCACGGCTTCCCGCCCTTAGAAGTCCTCATAGAGGGCGGGAACATCACCACCTCCCGCCTTCCCGCCCTTTTGAGGACTTCTGAGGGCGGGAA
>VXBU01015236.1:742974-1022422 GCA_013400315.1 Bombycilla garrulus | reverse complement strand
TTTTTTTTTTTTTCTTAATCTAGACCTAAAAACTCCCTCAGAGCCTTGTGGGGAGCTGGGTCCGTCTCCTGACAGGGTTGTCAAGGTGAACCAGCCTCCCTCAGCCCCCAAACCAGAATAAAATGCTCTGAGAAGGTCCCATTTAACACAGACAACAGAATAGATTTTTCAGTGTTCCTAGAATATTTAAGGGGAATCTTTTCCGATGGTTCTCAAATACTGCAAGTGTTTCTCAAATGGCAGAATGTGCATCAGCACAAAAAGTGGTTAAAAAACAGGCTGGCACCACTAGATTCTCAGTCTAAATAAGTTTGGGGAAAAGATACAGAGACTGATAACAAAGACTTGCATTGCCTGTGCGAAGTCCACTAGAAAAATTGTGAATGCATTTCTTTGTTGTAGATAATTGCTGAAATGGACCAGAGAAATATCACAGCAGCACTGGTATGAAACTTGCAAAAGAAAAGGATTGATTTATACAAAGTGTGAAGATGTTTATTCTGAAGGTTTGTTTTTTGTTTTTTTTTTTTTTTTAAAGCAAGTTCTATTTATAAAGCATGAATTTTATTTAAAAAACCTGAAGAAACGGGGAGAAGCAGAAGCTGACAATTCACTTTAAATCTAACATAACATCTCCAACACTAAGTGCTATCTTGTGCAGTGTTTGCTTTCATAAGTACTTTAACCAATACATTTTTAAATGTGCCATCTATTATCTATCTCCTGCACTTTTAATGACTGCTATGTAGGTAGAAGTCTGGAAGATTCTATGAAATTTCTTATTCATGGCCTACAAATCTTCTTACTTAAACCACAATTTTTCCCATTTGCAGTCTGAACCTTCAGGAATCTGTGGAAGTCTAATGGTAGCATTGCTTCATTGCAGGCTCACGGTATCTCATCTTTAATAACAGACAAGGAATTGTTTTGCTTGCCCCATTTTACCCTGATAGTGTTGCAAGCAAGTCCTTTTTGCTTCAATCTGGCTACTTTCCCCTAATTTAAAAATCTGTTCTTGCTTTTGATTACTTTTCAGATATCTCTGTTAGTATTTCACCCTTCATATTCTGCATTTGTGATTTCTGCAGGTTCAGATACAATTAATTTTATAAAGGAATAGTTTTATTCACAATTATTGCCAGCCAGATGTAATTTCCTGACCTTAGCATTCCCCAGCACCTGTCGACTTCCCAGATATTAATAAAGTAATATCTCAGTATGTAAAATTCTTACTCATTTCAGGTAGCTAAGATATTAGTGATAGATCAAGTAGATTCTTCTACCCCAAGATGTTGCTCTAATTCCAGATAAATTAAATTGCTCTTTTTCATGTTGTCTCTTCTCTTTCTCACAGAGTTCCTGGTCCAGACTCCGAAGAAAGAACTGCAGTGCTAAATTGACAGGTCGTTGTATGTAATAGCAGATACAAAGAAGCATTTAGCAGCTCTAAAGCTTTCATGTCGTTTAGGGTATCATTTTTCCTCATACATGTCACAAACATGGGAAACACAGCTGGAAATATCATTGTACAAGCATGGGAAGCTTCCATCCAGCCATTTAAACAGTTCAGTCTTACTATGTGCTGATGTAACTGTGAAATGTGTTCTCTTTGCATTCTTAATTAGCACGGAACAGATGGGAAGGCTGCTAGTTTAAAGCAAAAAGCCTGTTTTAAAAAGTCTGTGGTAATCCCTTACTTTAAAGAAGTTTACTGTGGTCTGTGAGTGTGTGTGGGAAAAAAAGGTTTGGGTCGTTTTGTTTGTTTATTTGTTTTTCAATTTGCTTGCATGTTGCTAACCTAACATTCTAAAAAACTCCAGTATGTTTTCAAAGGTTCTTGCCAGATTTGAACAGTTTCCAGAGAAGAAATTGTCTGATCTAGAGTGTGATGTTCCTCTAATTGTAGAGGAAAGATCTTAGTAAATTTGTAATACTCTCTTAAGTTCTGACAAACCCTTAGAACAACTTTATACTGGTAACTGTGTTTAATATTCTGCTTTTCATTCATGAAAACAAAAACTTGGGTCAAAATTAATGTATTACAAAGTAGGTCTACCTCTGCTTATTAGTTCTGTCAGAAACCTTATTATGTAATAACAAATATGTAATGTCTTTTTGAAATCCTTTCCTTGAATTCCGTGTTGGAAATCCCTAGTTCAGGAAAGGCTTTTTGGGAAATCTTAATGTGATAATTTAGTGAAGGCTTAACCTGTATCCCTTTCATCCCTACAGTATTACCTGTGCAGATTAACAGTGGTATTGCAGTGTAAGTCTGCTGAATACATTTCCTAGACACAGAAACCATGACAGGCTCAGTTCAGAATTCCCACTCATCTTTTCTGCTCAGTGAAGGTTTTCCTTGCCATTTTTCCCCCCATGCTTCTTCTTGGTAGTGATCTGCTGACTATTGCCTTGTCTGCTCTGTGCCATTCTTCATTTGGCTTTAATTTTAATTTTCAGTGCACGTTTTGGTTCAATAAAGATCACATACAACACACTGAGACCCAGCAAAATTCAAATTAAAGCACGTGCAATTCATTTTTTTTTGCATTCCATTGTTTTGTCTGTGTACTGCAGCTCTTGGCCCAAGCTTTGTTCTTGTCTCATCACTTTACAACTAAACTAAGAGCACAGAAATTTGCGGTGTGGAATTGGCTTCAAAAATTGTTTTGATCTCTAAAGCTGCATAAGATATTTGGCAATGCAGACAAGGAACTCCCGTGTTTTCTGGCACATCTGGAAACTCCTCTCTACTCGAAGTCTGTTGAAGCAATTTGCAGCTGAAAGTGCTATCAGCATTTTCAAAACCTTGTGTACATGATTCTTGCCATGGCCCATCAGGAATCTGTGCTCACAGAGAGAAAACCAGCAGATATTCCCTTTTTTTTTCTTTTTTTTTTATGCAAAGAAAATAGAGTAGCCTTTCTCAGCATGTAGATTTCAGCCCAGCTTTATTTTCCAGATAAGCATCCTAGCTGAAATCCTAGCTCAAAGGAGGTCTCACTTCACCCTTCAGCTCTCTGTGTTGGAGGTGGAACTTGGCCAGTCCTGCCCATCTGCAAGCAGGCAGCTGGTTCCTCGCTGTAGCTAGATCAGCCTCAGCTCTCAACACAGACTAAGCAGCTCTCTGGCTCCAGTTCCATGCTTGAAAGCTTCCCAGAAGATCAGCTGGGGATGATGAATGCCAGGGTACTTGTAAAAGCAGAAAATAAAATAAAATAAAAGGAGAAATGACAGAAAGAAAACCTGAAAATAAAATAGGGTCATCAAGATCTTGACTGAAGCTGTGTAATTCTGCTCTCATTCTTAGTTTAATCTCAATGGTCCAATTCTGTAGGTGTTACACTAGCTTAAAACTGTTGAGGGGAAAATATACATAACATAATTCTGATTTTAAGGAAAAATATAAAGTACACTGAAACCAATAATCTTAGCCAATATTTTGTTTTTCCTTTTTCTTCATGAGTAAGGGATATGTTCCTCTTAGCACCTTCTTAAGATATTTTGGCTTTTTATTTGTCAAGCCTTACCCTTTTACTTGAGAGGTTACATGGTTTCAGGATATCCATAGATTCATAATTCTCCTGGTAGCACTGAGTAGACTGTGCATCCACTGTAAAAATGAATTTTTCCCTACAAAACATCTCATATGTAAGAATGACATCTCATTCTTTTAATGTAAAAAATCAACTTTTCTATTCATATTGTCTTCTTAAATATAGATTCTCTTGTGTATAAACAGCTGCAACTGAACAACAGATTTTTAAAATATGTTTTCTGACTGTTCATAAACTTGGGGTTGGACCTTGCAGCTAAACTTCTGCCAGTTGTCCTTTAAAAGAATGTCTTCTTGTGAGGAGTCGTCTGCCTCTCTGGAGTGCATTTGGCTTTTGTATTTTTCTTTATTTTGGACAAACAAGAAATTTCTAGGGATTATGTTCCAGCTGCTTTATTTCTTTCACTAAAGCATCCAGGGGGAGAGTGTGGACTTGTATGTCAGATTTTTTTCACCAGAGATTGCTCCCATAGACAGATGGGTTTCCATCACCTGCTGTAATGGACTACACACTTGCAGGAGCAGCAGTAACATATTCTGTCCTGAAAATTGAGGGCCAATCCCCCTCTAAGAAACCTCTTTTTCAGCCAGATGTTATCCTAGACTGTGGCCAAGAGAAGGTAACTTGTAGGTAGCTGAACAATGTGCAATGTATAAAATTTAGTAGTATTGAGCCATTTTTAATTCACAGGTGTGAGCTCAAAGTGTCTATTTTAAGTTATTATTTCATCTGTCTGATTAATACAGCTCATTGGTGTGACATAGGTAGCTTTCATCCCACCAGGGACCAGGAAAAGGATGATGAGTGTGACCTCCTCCTCAGTCACTCAGGCCAGAATCCCGTGCTTGGCATCTCAGTGTGTACCTGGCTGTAAATTGTGCTGATGGATCAGGGAATCAGGTTTGGACAAGATGAGATAGGATTCAGGGTGTTCTGGCTTTGTATCAATGTGCTGTAATCAATCATCAGGAGATGGAATTAGAAATTATCACTGCATGACTAGCCAAGATGCTGGAAGCGCTTCAAGAACGAGTTTGGCATTGTTAGGCCAGTACACAGCTGGTCAAAAAAGCCTGAAAGTACAAGAAAATTTCTGTTTTAAACTTGCATTCAAAGCAGATCTCCTGAAGTAGTGAAAGAAAATTGAAATTTAGATTATATTGATCAGGATAATGGACTCGCAGTTAAAAAGCAAAAATCTCAAAATGAATCACCTAATTTACTTTGGGATTTACTCAACAGTCAATTATATAGCATATTTTTCACTTAACACATTTGCATTTGTTCCTTCAATGGAAAATGCTGTGCTTTATCCTGTGTCCAGTCTGTACAACCCAAAAACAACTGGATTAGGATTTGTGACATTGCAGTTTTGCTCCTGGTGTGTTTCACTGACCACTGGTTATCCTGGTTATTCCTATAGAGAGAGAGCTTTAAAGCTTGGCAAACATATTGTGGCTTCTCCTCATAAATGTAGTGGAAAGGCAGGAGTGTGGGCATAGAAAGTGAAGGGGATGGTGCCAAAAGGAGGTGAAGAAGTGAAACTGAAAATGTAATAAATAACATGCTGGCTTCAGTTGAGGAAGCTGCTGAATCAATGCAGGCCACACGTGAGTGAAAGGCTTTCACTGCAGCCAGAGAACTGAGGCCACCACTCAGACAGAAAATTTCTAAGCGCTGCTTAATTTGATTGTGTAAATTCCAAACTGTTGGATTGATTAATCAGCCAGAAAGTGGCAGCTTGTGGAAATATTTGGCCATCCTCTAAAGGAGAAAAATGAGGGCATAAAACTGGCGGTGCAAGGGTAATTCTCCATTCATTAAAGACTGTGTAATGTAAAAGGCTTAAAAATGACTTCTGGTTGTTTAGCATGAGCTTCTTGCTTTGTCATTAGCACTTTTTAAAAGTAAGACACGTCTGTCTATTTCTTGCACTGCCATTCAGTTTCTGTGCTTGCCTTCATCTTTTGCCTTACTGTACTGGAAGAGGTAATTTCTACATGGATAGTTGTCCTCCTGATATTTAGTTGTAAGCCTGAAAACATCAGTTCAAGGCACGTCTTTTTAAAATATCTCCTCTTGCTGTGTATCTGCTTTTAAACAAGGATAGATTTACTATGGAACTGCTTGGCCTGGATCTTCAGGCTGCCTCCCAACAGCTGCTGCAATGTTTTAGTCCATCAGAAGTAGATGAAAGTAATTCATATTGGTATATCGGATCACTTAGGTGAAGGTAAAATCAGGAAAAGGAACAGGGCTTTTTGAAAGGTTCTTCCTCTCTGGGAAAAAATTTGAGCTTAATTCTTCTGTTTCCTCTCTTTCCATAATTATTGTTATAGCATTTTCTGTTGCAAATATGACCTGCTTAGGTAAAAGGGAAAAACTAGTCGTGAATATCTTAAAATTAAATTAGAGATTATTTTTTTAAGAATAAAAGCACGGTTCACATGAGCTCTGCCACTCTATGCAGAACAAGGCAACCAGAGAAATCTCCCGCTATTTCTGAGATAACCATGTAGTCCATCCATGATTAGTAAATATTACAAAAGGTTTATTTCTTCATTTCACATGTTTATCATGGCTTTTCAATAATCCTCAGTTTGGAATTAAATAGGGAAGCAGCACTAATAATGGAAGTGTTTATTCAATAATCATTCAAGGTCAAGATACCGAACAGAGAGCTGCCTGATTAAGAAAAATAAATTTGTTATTATGCAGTGTGATCCTTGGGACAGAGCAGAATCAGGAATTTATTCACCACTTGCCATCAGCAGGCTGATGTGTTGGGGTCCTGCTTTCAGGGCAGGAGGCAAACAGTCAAGAGTTCCCTGGCGTGGCATAACCGCGAACATCTGCATTTGCTCCTCCGTTCCCCAAACTCTCCTTTCGGAGCACAGCGCCTCTTGGGTCAGTTGAGGCCATTGCACGGACAGTGTCCCCTCCCAGCTTCTCCCCGCGCAGTGCCAGCCCACTCGCTGCGGGGGCAGGGAGAGAGAGAAGGAGAAAGCTCCGGTGCTGTGTAAGCTCTGCTCAGCAGCAGCCAGAGCGCTGCTGTGTCATCCTCGCTGCTTCGCTCACAAATCCCAAACACGGCACCAGGCAGGCTGCTGCGAGTAAAATTAACTCCAGCCCGGCCAGACCCGCTGCAAACGGTTATGAACAGTGAGCCACAGGGAAAAGCAGCTTTCCAGCCATCTCTGGGATTTGTCTAGGCTGTTTTGGCAAGGTACTCCCAAAGATGCGTATCTGCAGTTCTCCCTTGCAGAGAGTGTCATCAACCCTTTTGGAAGTAGTCCTTACCAAAGAGTCAAACTCCTGAGGGTCCTGCTGTCTGCTGGTACTCATCACTCCATCTCTAAATACCACCAAAAAGACGATATTGAACATTTTCCAGTTCTTTTCACATTTGAAGAGAGCTTAGATTTGAATTGCTTTTTAAATTGTTCTGAGCTTCAATGTGTTTCTCCATTTATTTTGTGTAGAGTAATAAGGAATAACATAGGCTTGGAACTGGAACACTGAGAAGAGATTTATTGACAGAGTGTTTGAGTTTTAACTAATGAGAATTGTTTTGAATATTTGTGTCATCCTTGAAAAACTCCTGGCCTTAATTCAGATTACCTTTTATTCCTACCTTTTTTACCTTTGTTCCAGAGTTAGTGGCTTTTCTCTGAGGCAATATTCTCATAAGTGTTCTCTGGTGCTTTTTGGTATAACACAGCATTCAGTTGGACTGCAGATTTTAGTATTGCTTAGGTAATCTGAGCTTTGAGAATTTATTTCTGGACTACAGTAGATCTGCCTGGCATTAACATCTTTGAAAAGGTTGACAACTTGAAATTCAGTTTTGTCTGGGTGATCCTGCCATTTTCTAGAGAAAAAGAAAGTGTGACATTAACAATTTTTAACATTTTGCTACAGAGTATTTATTATGAAATGACACCTCAAGTATTCTATATTTCAACAAATTATTACTGGGGATGCATTTTGCTTTTGAATTCATGGGATGATGTTTAATTTAATATTCATTCAAAAGTACTCAATGCAATTTACCATGACAACCAAAAATAATGAATAATATATTTATATCATCCATTAATAACCATTCATCCATTTAAAAGTTTCATCCTAATGCATTCTGGAAATCTGCAAATTAATTATGCAAAACCCTGAATGAATATAAAATTGAAATGCTTAAGAATTTAAATGATGCAATTAAATGCTATTGCATGCAACTCAAAGTTATTTTCTTCTAATACTTACTCATCAATCTTAATTTCAGTACCACCATTTAGAAACAGAATCGGCTCTTATATCTTGTCAAAATATTGGAAGTTGGAGCAAAGACTGTATTCTTTTTCCTTTGATTACATTATTTCCAGACATGAATTTGAAGTCTTTATTTAAACAAAAGCAATCTTTTTAAAGACAGATTACAACACTCATCAAAATAAGGAGGGTGAGGTCAGAGGTGTCAATCCTCATTCTTTAAAAAAGCCCAATAAATCCAGCCATGAGAACTGGTCTCAATCTGTAATTCTAGCCACCTAAAAATCCTAATTAAACTTTGTAGTGCTGGCAAGTCAATAAATAGCTAGTATTAAATAAGTAAGATTTGCTGACCAGGCTGCCTGAGAGGTTCATATGTACATAAATAATTTTATCATTATCACTGCTAGTTACCTAACAATAGCCATGGAAGAATAGTTTTTGCAAGAATTAACTTACACTGTAAAATAATGAATGAATAAGAGGTCAAGTAAACTCCAGTTAAAAACCAGCACAATGGTGCAGGACATCAAAGCTGTTGAGTGTGTACATTAAGTGTGCAGTGAAATCTTCAGGTGGGTCAGTTGTTTGAAAATGCAAGAAATTTGAGCCAATTTTAACACCAATAGAAAGGGTGTATGATCCTAAGGAAAAATACCTTGAAGTGTCAGGAAATCTTTGATTTGTTTATTTCTATTTGCTTCACTAATATTAATGCTTTTGTCATAGCTCAATCATTTTGACAAAGGCCAAATTAATTACTGTGTTCAGGTAGTTCTTTTTTAGGTACTATAAAGCCTGAGAAATACAAAACTCTTTAGGAATTCATTTCTTTCAGAAGTTCCACTTTAAATCAGCCATTAATGGGAATTAAGACAGTTTAAAAATGTTTCACCTGCCTTCAGAGTGTAGACTGGAAGACAGCTCATGATGCTTAAGAAGCTTATCTTGGTAAGTCACCCTTAATGTTGAACACATCAACCTGGAAATCAAGGGTTTTGAGACAAAACAAGAATAACAGAAAATAAAAGTCCAGGTGAAGACAAACTGTAAGGGGGGCAAGGCTAAAATGTCTTTGCTAGAAAAGTTTGAAATCGCTGCGGTTTAAAGAATCTGGTTTAAACTTTGAGGAGAATGTTTTGTCGAGGGTGAAATTACTGAAACAATAATTTTGAAAAATTACTTGAGAAGGATATAATTCTTATTGAAAATAGATTTTTTTTCTGTATTTTTTCCTTCTCTTTCAGGAGCAACAGTAAAATACATGTATTAGTGTAGTAAATTATCAGATTTGGCTGTTTTCAAGCTAAATTTAATCTAATGAAAAATGTGGGGAAGAAAGTAATAAGGAAGTGAAGCAGGTTTTATTTTTAAATTATGTGGTTTTCATCAAATAATGTTTATTCTGATGTTGCATTATCTGGTCATATATTTTAGGGCAAAAAACATTAATTATTTTTCATGTATGCTTGAAAAACCAGTCCAAGTCCCTCAGTACAAGCACTCCTGCTTTAAATTCTGATAACCTGAGTGTTACATGCCGTTCTTAAAATACAGGCTTTTTGGAATGTGTGATTATATCTTTACATTATGTTATATGTATCAGAAAAAAAAATTAGCATTTGATCAAGGTGCTGACTATGATTTTTTTTTTTTATAGTTGTTACTGAAATTTCTCTATGACATTGTTTGGCCTGGAATTTTCATTGATTAGTTTTGATAAGATTTATGGGTTTGTTTGTTGTTGGTTTTTTTTTTTTAATTTATTAAAAAGAATGTGATTTCCTTCTAATTCTCCTTTCATTTTGAAAGCAGACCAAGGAGTTGGGCCATACTCAAAGCTTACAGAGCTGTGTTGTTGCTGATAAAAAGGGGATGTTTTCTCTTTCAGTGATCAGAGGGTGGTACTGAAACATTTGGGAAGAGGAAGCCCTTTCCTAAGAGATGGATGTTGAACGAGCGCTGTAAAACACCACTGCACTCTCCTGGAAAGGTAATCAATGTCCCGGTTTCAATCTTACCAAAGTTCTGCAATCTCATCAGAAACACAGGAATAAATATTTGGCTTCCTTCCCCCATCACCAAGGCTTTCTGGATGCAAGGAGTTGGCTTTTGCATCAGTTTATTGATCTTTTAATGTAGGATCTAACTTGCTTCAGGGGCGCTATAAATACAATATTGCGGAAGTCCTGCCATATCAATATTCATTTATTTTTATTGATTAGTTGCCACTTCTAAATTCTGGGTACTGAATTAATGGATGCTGAATAACTACTTCGATTAATGAAGCTAAAATTGGTTTTAACATCCTACACTAGCTACAGAAATTTTCTTTTATTACAAAGCTAATTACTTCTTTTTTTATGATCCACAATAGCTTTCACAATTTGACTTATCCTTGGCACCTCTCTGGAAGCCACAGAGTAATGAAACAGAAGCTATTTATAAATGTTCATTATTTACAGTATCACACAAGAACATCCTTACTCCAAGGCCATATTAAAACATTGGAATTAGTAAGTGAATTTGACCACATTAATGCATTTCAGAAGGAGAAATTTTAAAAGATTAATTTGAGGTGCTGCTTTCTGGTTTATTTATTTTGGCACATTCCGTATGTGTCTTATTCGTGCACACAGTTATTAGCTATTAAAGGAGATATAGCCCAAGGTGGGTGAATGCATTCATAAATATTTGTTCCAACACATGGTCAAAGTGTCATAATGGTGTTTTCTTTCTTATTAAGTTTTTTGCATAAAAAGTTCCATGCTTATTTATTTGACATTTGATCTTTATTGAACCATATCTTTTGGAAAAGGCGTATTTTCCTTTCTTCCTCGGTAAATATAATGTGGGCCCATTTTTTCTTTTCTGAGTCTTCCCTACACACAAAAACCCTAGTGGAGGTGAACATTGCTCACCCTCCACAGATGGTCTAGAGCCTAAGCACCAACATTATGGGAATCACTAGGAATGTGTGCAAGAAGCCAACCCATCACGAGGGAAAATAAGTCACTTTAAATGCAGTGAACTCCCAGGTCTGTAGGGCAAATTATTTTGTTAGAGGTGTTTGGAAAATGTGACACACAGTGGTGACTTCACAGTGTTGAGGAATGCAGTCAGTGCCAGGTGACCAGCAGAGACAGCAGGAGATGAGGACTCCAGACTGTGAGGGTATAAAAACCCTCAAAGGGATTCCTTTGTTTGGGGTCCCTCATTTCAGGCACCAAACTCAAGATGTTATTTTTGTTATTGTGCCATGAATAAATTATTTAAGTGTCATGATGTCTGAGACTCTACAAAAGGAATCCTGGGGTCAAGCCAATGAGGAGACCTGGTCTGGCAGTGAATCTGGAGTGCAGAGGTGTGAAGGAGCCTCAGTCCCAGGTGCAAGAGTGACTCCAGGATGTCCAGACAGGCAAGTTTCCTTAACAACTGCAGTTCTAAGCTCTCAAGGTTTTCAGTATTTTTTATTTAAGAAACAGCCCTGGTAAGGTATCTTTATCCATTGCAGTATTTGTTCATGTCCTCCACTCTTTTGACGAACCTGAAGCTGTTTGTCTTTTAATCGCATGACAAAAATGCAGAGAATCATTTTGAGAGAGAATCCAGAAGCTTGAACGTGTGTTAATTTATCGGGTGTGTTGGGCTGAAGTTCTGTAGGGTTTGTGATAAGGCATTATCACGAGAGATTCTTTTATACAAAGAAATAAAGCCATCACACCTAACCTTGATGGGTTTATTTAGATATGAATCTACAGAAGACATCAAAGAGTATGACATAGATGTGTATTTATAGTATTACAGTCCAATGTAATGAACATTTTTCCAGTAGGAAAAAAACTTTGCTTTAAAGTAAAAAAAAGGAAAAGCTTAGATTCTTCCTGTCTATTTATTTGCATTTTTGTACTTCTAATAACTAACTATCTTTTGTTATATTTTTGATAGTCTTATATTCTTAGGTTTTTTGTATTTTCACTTACATGGCAGAATAAATGACATATATTTCACTCCTTGTGGAGAGCTAAAGTTATGTTCAGTTTATTCAGGCATTTCTAGACTTCTCTGTTAAGCAGGAATACTGAATTCTGGGGTTTTTTTTCTTAGTAAATTGTTAGACTGTATTGCCATGCTGTATGGAATGCCTTCAACTTATTTATAGAGGTAGCACAGGCATGGACTTGCAGTGACTGCAGAGGTTATGCTGTGTCTTCTTGATTTGAACACAAAGATGTGATGGCAAACACAGAGACTGCTATGGCAAACTGTCCTTAGGCAGAATTAAACTAATAAAATGGAAAGACAAAGGCCCATTTTGGAGACTGATGATTCAAGCATGTCCAAGTTTAGGGGGGACCCAACAAACCCAGGTATGTGCATTGGAATAGCAGATACAAATGCTAACCTTTGGGAAAACTTTTGAAAAATTTTCTTGTCTGAACACCGCCATTTTTGCCTAGATCAGTTTCCTCCAGCTGCTCTTCCAGGAGGTGATTTTCCATGGCTAGTCCAATATCCATGGAGGAATACAGGCTGAATGTGCTCCTGTTACATGACCAGTACAGTGGTACAGCAATAACACACAATCAAACAGAATGGTGTAATGCTGGCAGACAAAGCTTATCCTGTCTTACCATTTCTCCCCAAAGAGAAAATATCCCAGACTCTCCCAATCAAGTTAAGCCAATTTATATCAGACAAGAATATGTTCTTTTGGCTTCTCACGTACCTCAGTAATATGAATGTTTATGGCATCTCCTCTTAGCTACATCATTCATGCCCTAGTACATGGCATGATGCATTGTGGTGTAATGTGATTGATACAGCCTGATCTGCAGAGCTCCCAGTGATAAATTAGTTTGGGGAATGGGTGAAAAAAGACAGTGTCTTTGATATTATTGTCAAAGAAAGAGTCTTCTCTATAAGCACAACTGTTTTAAAGAATTATCAAGAACTGAAGAGGATGTGCTGTTACATTACAAATAGGTCAAGGGTTTCCGAGTTTTTAAAAATAATTAACATTGATAAGAAGTATTTAAATGACAGTCTGTGTATAAAAATGTGTTTTGCTCTGTGCATATAAATCCAATTCTGGCTTGCAGGTGTAACTCAGGCACATGGGGTAGAAAGATGGAGTTGTTCTCACAGAAGCTTTGCAAAACACTAATTCTCAACAGCTTCTGCTTCAAAGAGAGCAAACCTCGATCCCATTGCTGCACATACAAACCCAGTGTTGTTCTGGAAACCTGCCTGCTAGAGAACAGGACATTCTAATTCTTGCCCAGACACATAATCCACTTTCAGCTGCCTTTTATTCCTAAATATTGGCCTGTTTCAGTGAGAAAACTCATGATTCTCTTCTAAATATCTGCTTGAATGTGTACCTCAAGAAATAAATGAACAAACATACCCCAACCATCGACAGATTAATTAATAGACAGATTTCTAAATTTTATCATATTAATGTCTTTAATGGAGAATGTCCATGAATTCATCGCTGATATGGGATGTACAAACTTAGGCTTTTATTTTGAAATCTGTAATTTGCTTATTGAATAACATAAGTATTTCATTATCTTATGCCAGAATTACCCTATTTATGAAGTACTGATACAAACACTGCTTACTTTGTAAAATGCTTTTAGACTTCTGGTTTGTCTAAGAGGATTAGTTTGTATTGCTGTCTGCAAACCTACTTATATTAATCAAAGCCCTAATCATACCACCAGTAATTTTGAATTTTGGGTTTAATTCTTTCATTATGGTCAGTTGTCTGTCAGTCTGCAGACAGCACCATAGACATGGATGTGTCTCAGAAGCTACTCCATCACTTCGCAGCTGCAACTGCATGTTGTGCTGCTCCTCCTCCCTCCTGTTCTTGAGAAAACTTCCTTTCTATTCTAGGGAGTCAGACAACTGTTTCCAAAACAGTCTTTGTATGATGGCTCTGTAAGCAGTTAAGTGAAAAGAGAAATCTGCTGTGCAAAGCTTCTTTGTTTATTGCTTTTGCTGACTGGCTCAAAGTGAGGTCACAGTAAGCTCGGAGGGCTTGATATAAATGAAATAGTTTAACCAGAAAATACGTCTTCAGAAAGATGACTCTGCAAAATGCCACACTTACCAATCTCACATTCATACCTTTAATAGTTGTCATTAAAATGTGATTATATATAAATGAAAATGTATATGGTTTCCAGATTCATGCAACTCAAGCATATTACTACTGTAATTTTACATGAAAGGGCGTGAAGGTATTCTCAGCCAGCATCAAAATTAATGAATGAAAGCAAATACTTTCAATTCCTAGTGTTATCACAACTTCACTGATATTGGGCAATCTCCCAGTGGCACAGAGCCATGAGATAGTGGCAGCATTCTCTCACAGCTGCTGGCACAAAGAGGGGTGGCTGTTCAGCCATGTCCCCTTTACAATGATTCACTGATTCCTGTGGATACATTTGTGTGAGAAACAGCAACATGGAAGGAAGTTCAAGAGCCATAGATTTTTAAATATTGTTTATATTGGCTAATTTACCTGTTGAATAAAATGCAGATGATATCTTCAGTTCCTGTGCCAGGAATCAGGTGTAGAAGTTAAAAAACTCCTGGATTTTGGCATATGGTGTTATACAGCCCAGTATAGTGTGTGTAGGAAGGTGGATGCCTGCTCACACACTTTTTCAAAAGCAAAAATTACTAACTTTCAGGCTGGAGATCAGAAGTCAAAATTTGCTTCTGTAATGGACTGTGAAGAGTAGCAGTATTTTTGGGTAGGTCTATAGAAACCTGTGCAGAAGAAATAAAAAATGGTCACTTAAGTATTTAGAAGTGAACAAAGCACTTCTGCTTTCTTGTTCATTTCTGAACAAGGGCTAAGCTGGTTTGCTGCTCTTTTATCCAAGAGTTCCAACTTCCAGAGTGATGCTGATTTTTTTTTTATATGCCATTTACCAATGCCAAGCATGAGCCTCCTTCTCTTTCATTGCTTGAAATACATATGCTCTCACTGCTCCATTTTTTAAGATTTCTGCTTTTCCATTGAAGGTTGATCCTTTTAACAAGACGTGTATGGACTAATTTGCAGAAAAAAAGTATCGATTTTTTTCGAGTATCTACATGTTTCTGACTTTTATCTTTTGTACCCAGCCATGTTTGTGAATAGGAAGCTGAAACATTCGTAAATATTGCAATATTGTAAAATTTTACTTTTTATTTTAAGCAAAAAAAAAAGCAAAAAATTTGAAATACAATTGGAAAAAAAAAAATTGGCTAAGATGGAGCAAAGTCTTGCTGACCTATGCCTTAAAATAACAGTATTCTGAGTGCTGGCCTCAGGCAGATAGTTACATGTGGAGTGATGGGAGCAGACTACTGGAAATAATTATAAAAAATTGATGAGTTGATAACATAATGCTATAAAGCACCAGCTACATCCGTAGCTTTTTAAAATACAGGAAACTTTGAAATATTGACACAAAAAAAGCTTAGAATGGCTGGAAGGGATCTGATTCAAAAAAAGGGAGATATAAAGCTTAAAATAAGAGGCAGATTAAACTGCTAGTAAAGTTATTCTTTTAACTGAGCTGACTTTTATTAGACTGAGTTCCTGAAAACTATCTAGTGCATAAAAATAAAGCAGAAGTGTAACTGAAACTACACTTTGTAGCATAACATATTTTATTTCAATTTAAGTAAAGGACAGTTTGAACAGGAGAAGTGGAGTTTTTGAGGGGAAGGGTTTTGCCTTAATGTGAGTTTCAAGACTAGAATGTCAGTGGTAACAGTCTGAGAAAACTATTTTAAAGGTATCCTTATGTATTTTTGTTCCTCTTTGTAACGAAGAAACAAAACAGAGTCACTGAGTTTCCTTTCAAGTGCTTTTGCAAGATTTTAACAGCACATGTTGATAACTGTCTGCATAGCAGAAGTACTTTCTTTTATTTACCAAGAAGTGGGTGAGAGAAATAATTTTAAATTTTCATTTGCAAGATGATGTCTATGATAGTAATGGCTATAAGTTCTCCTAGTCTTTCTAAAAAATATTTATTTGACAAACCTTATCCAAATCAGGAAAATGTCTCTAACAATAATCTCAATTCATGAAAAGAAATTTAAAAGGCCACTAGTACTTTAAACAAAGTTTATAGGTATTCACTTTCATTGCTCTTTTTCATTTTTCCAATAATAATTATTTTAATAATAATAAATATTTTCTTTACCATCTTCCTGTTTATCACTGTACATATGGCACCATAGCTATGCTTAATTTGTGGCCTTAAGATGCACACAGGAATGTTGCTGTTGATAGCCTGGTCATAGAGAGAAGCTCACAACTTTCACAGGCTCTGTCCCATGCAAGTTGTGAGAAAGTGCAGAGAAAGAATCAAAACAATCACTGTACCTGGTGTTTGTGAACATGACTGAGTGTGAGATATGTGATATTTATACAGCAAGGTGTTTTCAGGAAGATCTTGTCCTTCTTGCAGCAATAGGCTGAGGGCTGTTACTTGTTAACCAATACGATTCTAGTGCACAAACCTGTCTATAAAAGGATGAGTTTTTTCTCAATAAATGGCTTCACTGCCTTCTGATGCATTGTGGAGTTTGTGCTGCTGTACCAGCCCTTCTCAGCTCAACGGCGACACAGGAAAGTTGTGCAGTACCTTATTCTAAATGGTAGAGAACACAGCTCTGGTTTTGGTAAATCATGCAGATTGCTACAAGGCTAAGAAAAAAGCCACCTTTACAATCTTACTGTTGTGATGAAAGTGTTACCATTTGTTTAAAATTTTTGTCTGCTTGGTTTTTTAAGACGTAGTTAAACTACCGGAGTCAGAGGCATGCTAACTTTTCATGTGCAGGAACAGATCAAAATAATTTTAAAAGCTGTATTTAGATTTTATTTCATTAGGTTTCTCTTACTTGTTGTTATTCAGGCTTGGTTCCTACTCATGCTTACCCCCACACCACCACTAAAAAATCCTCCACACATTTCCTGTGAGCTCCAAGGAAACCACTGCACAAATTCATCAATGAAATGAGAAGCAGTCTGAAGGCTGTACACACCTGCACAAGGAACTGGGGTTTAGCTATTATTCCATCCTACTGTCTCCTGGCTTGCCACAGATTCTTGCCTTTATTCTGGCTGTCAAAGCTGCAGAAGGAACATTGGCTCCAGAGAGAAACTTGTGCCTCCTGGGTTCTTGGCAGCAGGCAGAGAATTCTGTCATTCCTGGGAGCTTAGGCATCAGCACAGCAGAGGGATTGACCTCCTGGGGCTGGGTGTCAGCAGCATTCATTGATAAGGATATCAGCAAAAATATAATCACAGTTGTATTGTTTGGTAATGTGGGAATCTGAATAATGAGCATTTGGAAGGTGCTTTGCAGAGAAGGATTCTCTTTCACCAGAGTTTCTATTTAGAGGTTTATAAGGCATGGGCTTGTTTTGGAATTTCATAATGTTCCATTTCTCTAGCTATTAAACTGTATGCAATTACTGGTTGAAACAGAACAAACAAGGTTATATAAAGACTTGGCCTACTCAGGTTTTTCTTGGAGTAAGAGAAAAGAGGTGGTGGCAGAGGGGAACTAGGTAAAGAAGGCAATACTTCTGTCACCTACAGTGTACATCAAAATTCTTGTTTATTTAAAGAAATCAGCTGTCACAGTAACTTTGGTGGATAGTGCCCAAAAGGAGGATGAAATTTGGGCGTTTTTTCATACACTTGTGGCATTATGAGTGGCTGTACTTTTGGCAGGGTATCACAGTCCATTGAGTAAGTTCAGGTTACCTGTAATCTTTATATCACAAATGATACAGTTTGGGTCATAAATCCTGTAAATTTGAGGTTGCCTGAAATAGAGAGCAAAATGATCAGTCACTCTCATAACCTGATCTAGCCTGGGTAATCACAAAAAAGAGTTGTGACAGGAACTAAAGGAAAATATGGTTCATTTAATCTTTTATAAATTGATAAACTCTTGCAGCTTTAAAGGCATGACCCCTTTGAAGCAAAATAATCTAATCCATCTCTTTTCAGTTTGGGGAGATTTATAATTGTAAGCTGATGATTTTTTAGCAATACTGTCAGTCTGCTTTTCAGATCAATGCCAATGAAATATTTTGTTTACGATTTAACCTCCAGTTCCCCTGGAATTTTTGAGTTTTAATACTAGAAGTAGTTATGTCTAACTCTATCGATCCACTGGTAAATTAAATGGCAAACAAAAGCAACCATATTATTTTGTCAAAATGCTCTCAATAGGAAGCAAAATTCTTTATTAAAACAGGATGTGTTACACTGAAATGAAAAGAAAGTTTCATTTCAAAAACGATCTTATAAAAAACAGAGAAAGAACTTCAGACAGCTAGATTTATTTGATGGGAACAGTGCAAAGGTAATAAAACTGAAATTGTATATTGAATTTCTTTTCCCTGGAATAAAGACAAAGGATGCAAAAAAAAGGTGTAAAACCTGCCTAAAATTCGCATTTGATAAATTTGTTCCAACTATGTGTATTTTTTTTTTCTTCAAGTAGTTAATGAATAACTTTTCTATTTGGAATTATAGAGTTTATGTATTTCTATTTCATGCCAAATCCTCTATTGTTCTCTGAAATATGGTGCATAAACATACATGTATAGGTTATATATTCACAGTGATGTAACTGTGGTACAAGAGCACAATGAGCACTCAAATAAAGAGCTTCATAAGAAAGAGAGGGGTGATCTATTAAATCAGTAACAATCTTGAGGGGTATTTCCAGTGATGAGCCAGTTAATATTTCAGCCACGTACCCATCCGTGGAATCGCTTACATTTGAAAAGAGCTTTAGGATTATCAATTTAAGATTATCAAATGTGTTGACCCTGTGCTGCCAAGCCCATCACTAAACCCTGTCCTCAAGTGCCACATCTATGTGGCTTTTAAATAACTCAGTAGGAGAGTAGACTCCTAGATCATGACAGCCACAAAAATGTTTATTCTTAAGTGGTATGATAGTTCTATAAAGGACCAAATAGTTAACAAAATAATAATGATTTCTTAAAAAATCCAAACCTGTACATAATACTGAACCGTGCTTTTAAATTTTTTTCTTGATCAAACCAGCTTAAAGTGCTTGCATCAGTACTGGCCTCTTAACAAATTTCCAGAGATTCAGATTTGTGCAGCTTACAAAAGCCAGTGCTTATAAAGTTTATCCATTTGTAAATATTTCTTTGGGATGGTATTGGCTATTTAGGCTTGAGTCAACATGGAAAAATTGGTATTTTTATGATTAAATGCTACCTGGAACAATGAGGATATCAGGAATCCTTTTAAAGGCAACCATCTGCCTTTGGAATGCTCACATCTGTCTCTGGGAGCAATATTATTATTGCAGTAAGTTAAAGTACCACAACATAAATAACACACTTGTAAATCCTACATTTTAGATTCCTTTAACCTTTAATGGTATATTTTTCAAAGCATTTTTTAAAATGTTTCCTCGAGTACTTTGCTTTGGCTGAAGCCCTGGGGGGACGTGAGGCTACATGTGCCTGCAAGGTTAGATGGGCTGTGACTGAGGAGCTTTTTCCCACTGCTCCAGGTCTTTGTGCAGGTTTTGTGCTATTTGTAGTGGCAAAGCCTTGTCTCCATGCCCTGGAAGAAATGTCAGTGCTCTATGAATTTTCAGCCATTCCATTACCTGGACATACAAGATGAAAAAGTTGTGTTATTTAAATTGAAGGTATTCGGCATTTCAGCGTTCTGGGAGCAGAATTTGAAATTCTTTGAGGAGACATTTCTAAAGTCAGCCATATGCCTTATGGTGATCTGGTGGAAAATCAATGTGGGCTAGGTAAGCCTGCAGAGGTTCTGAAGTGAAATATGTGTCTGCATGGTAATACTTAGTAATATTGTCCTCATACCAATACTCATTCAGAGAGCAGTGTTCCACTGATCCAGGGAAATGGCAGATCAAATTTCCCAATTTACTGTGTAGGGGTGTGTGGGATGCACTCTGTGATATCAGTGTGTAATAATTACAGGAGTCTCTCCTGAAATCTTTCCCTTACAGGCTTTGTGAATGTTACCTTTATATTTATCAATTATTTATACTGATTAAGAGCAAAAGCCAAACATAACATGATTAAAAATAAGCAAACAATTTATTTACTCTGTAAATATGGCGTGTTACAGAAGCATTTATGCAGAGACCTAGGATTTCAGGAGTAGGTATCATTTATTTTATTTTGCTTCTCAATGTGACTTCCTGTTGACAGTGATAAACTCTGTTCTGTTTAGCATGGGGACAAGAACATGACTTGGAAACTCACAACTCTACCCAGCCTTATGACAGGATGATATGAAAATTTGTTCCTGCTGTTTCCACAGATATTGCTGTGAAAAATAAAGCCAATGAAAGGAACAGGATTACTGTTTCACAGCAAATTTAGAGTTTTATGCATTTCTGTTGTGGTCTAGATCTGCTTTAAGTTGCCATTTCAAATTTTCCTATTAACTGAGAGCAGGTAGAATTCTGTTTCCAAACCACCAAAACACATAATGAAGCAGCCCCTGCTGCTTCATTGGCATTCTTGTCAGAGGTACTGCTGCTATTGGCAGAGAAGCTGACAAGAATACCAATGTCACTGAGCAGGCAGGTTGTTCCCAAAATCTACAGTTCTGGGCATTTTGTCCCAAAATTATCACGTTCTAATCTAGTCTTTCATTTGAAGCCACAATCTTGAAGGTCTATGAACTTTTTTCTTTCTTCCTTTTTGGAAGAAGGACACTGTGCTTTGAGAAACACCAGCATTGAGATGGATTGACTGGATGGAATATATTGTACTGTCCCACTTTCACAGAGCTCCAATTTCTACCATTAGCAACTGTTAATGTCCCTCAGAGTTTCAGCAAGGTCTCTTACGGCTCTTCCTGACATCGACAGATTTTATTAGTGTTGCTGATGGAAGGAATTGCCTCTGCCTTGGGCTCCCATGGCTTCTGAACTCCAAGATACAAATATTCTGTCATCATAATGTAAAATATACAAGCGCTGCTGAGAGAATCTGGATATTTTTGTATCAGAACATGCAAATTTTCATTTCTATTCAGCCTCTGCAGTGAACCCGTTGTCTCCAGTGAGATAAAGGGCAAAGGTGTTACAGAGTGGCACCTGAAAATAGCCAGCAGCCTGATAAGTGTAATTTGCTCACAGCCACGCTCCAGCTCTGCCCAAGCCTACGGAGGCCACCTCATCTGGCTGTATTTTCTCCTGGGCTGCCTGTTTTTGAGGAACCATTACCTCCAGGACAGATCACAGACACTCTTTAGTAACTCTCATCAGCTGTGGAGAGCAGCTGAAAGGAGCCTTTGCAAGAGCAGGCAGAGATAGAAATAATGGCACAAACACAGCTACGCCGGGGGAACACCCGGAGTAAATCTTCTCAAAGTTGCTACAGTGAGATAGTCCCATTTCACCAATGACCCTGCAGGCTGAGCTAAGGTTTACTTGGCTTTCTTCACTCGCTGTAAATATTCATCTTCAGTGTTCTGTAAACTGTGATTGCTCTTGGTCATTACTGGCATTGTCTGGCTGCTGAATTAGAGATCAGAGATAAACTCAAGGCCCCTAACAAAAACTCATTTAGTCACTTTTGTGATTAGTATAATCTCTCTACCTCTTTAACAGAAACAAATTTATTGCCATGTAAGTGTAGGTAGAATCTTTTTTGAGAAGATGCCTGCTACCAAAATAAGATCAAAGCTGACATTTTGACTGTAGGTCTTTCTAGATGAGGAACAGATTATTAAAATACTTTTCTTTATAAAAATTGCTTAGGTGTCTTATACTATGAAAAGGAATATTTTACAGAGGGATGGGCAGGAGAGTTCCACAGGAGAGTTCACACTGATTAGTCTGCCCATTGGGATGCCAGTGAGCCAAATTGATTCTTACTGAGTTCTGATGTGCTTAGCCCTGAATCTGACTTATTATCACCGTTATCTAAGTCAAGTGGGATTGATACCCTTATAACAGCTCCACTTGGTTTTTTTCTCTTTTATTTAATTAAATAAGAGTTACTGATATTACATTTCCCATCTTTGCTGTGCAAACTCAGAGTAAGTATAAAGCTGTCTTTGATGGGCTATGAGCTCATGATTTTAATCTAGCCAGATAAATTGCACAACTATGTATTTTCTGACAGTCACAGTAGCTGGGCTACAGGAGTTGCTTGACAAGCATAAATTAGCCATATGCCCAGATATTTCATTAACAAATATCTTACTCTGAACATGGATCTTGCTGAATCTGGCATCTCAGCTGTAATAACTATGTTTCAGTTCTGTTATGCTTAGATGTGCATTTTCATTTTCAGCAGATAGAGTTATTGAGTCTTTGACAAATAAACCAGGTAAAGAAGCAGCTGAGTATGTTAAGAACCAGCTAACAGGTGGGAGGACACAAACAGATGACCAAGGGGGAATTTCTGGGGGAGGAATGAGTTTTGCTCATCACTTTAGGACCAGTTGGGGTAGGGGGAAGAAGGANACTTTAGGGCCACTTGGGGTAGGGGGAAGAAGGGGGAGGTCACACAGACCAATGTGGCATCAAAGATTAGGGGAATCCCCAGCAGGTGTTCTGGTCAGGGTTGGTTCAGGACGAGACTGGCAGAGAAGGTTTGGGAATAAGGGTAGGGTTACAATGACAGACATGGAAGAAGCCAGAATAAAGGGTGGGGATAAAATGAGGGACAGTTAGGAGGAGGATGTAACTTAGGGGCCAACCTACTTTGGGGAAAACCCGTGGGGGAACACAGGAGCAAACTATTAAGCATAGAACTGTAAAATATAAAATAAAAAACATCCACTGCTACACTAGATCACACGGTGGAACCCAGTGCTCTGCCCTGTATGGTAGCAGCCAGTAGAAAATATTTGTGTACAGACAGGGCTTAAAAGAGCTGCACAACAATGTGGTAGTGCACAGATAATGTTCTATGATTTGGGAACACTATCAGACAATTCAGAGCAGCAGTATATTTGTGTTTTCCAGACTTCACTATGGGGGGACTTGAGAAAATATCTCTCTGTTAGCTAAATGCTAACCTGCTGCTCTTATACCATTGATACTGATATAGACACAGATATACATTTTTGATCCTTAAACACAGGACTTAAATTTTCAAAAATAAAGCTACAACATCTAAAAATAAATAGGATGCTCCATAGCTCAGCATCCATCTGTTTAAATCAGAGTTGCAGAAGTTTAGAGTATGAAATGGTAATGTGCAATTTTTAAAAGGCCAATTTTATAACCAATAATTAACACTTGATGTTATGTAAACTGAAACTAGAAGCATGCTGTAATTTTTAAGAGTAAAAGCTAATTGCCTGTGAAGGTCATGGAAGCAAGAAGAAATTTCTTCACCATAACATCACAGTTTGCTCGGAAGTAGATGATGAGCTCTCGTCAAGGAAATCATCATCCTTCTTTCTTTATGCCCTGTGTAGGCCCTAACCGTGGATCACAGGATTTAGCAGGGGCATTTATAGCACCTCAGAATGGATAGAGGGAAAGGTATTGTAGACAACAGGCATTGTAGACAGCATCAGATAATCCATCACTTGGATAAGTGAGTATTCTATTCTTCCTTTCTATTCTCTTCAAAAAGGACCTGACAGACAGGAAATTATACTAGGTGTACCTAAACTATGAAAAGTGTACTGGAGCTATTGCTGGAGTGATTGAGCCAGATTTGTGCTGTTTCCTGCTGTGTCTAATCTCTGCATGTTACAGTTCTGTTCCCTGCTATCAGCCCTTGCCAGGAGGGCAGTCAGTTATGAGAATATGTCTGACATACATTAATGAATTCACTTTTTCCTCTAAAACTCAAAAGACAATAAAGCATAGATTAATGTTTAGAAAGTTACACAGTGTACTAACATGGCAACATTCAGGTAGACAGATATTCTCAACCTGTGTTAAAATTATCAGTGAATCAATTATTTAATGAATTATTGGAATTAACTCTCACCTAATGAAGGTCATGGAAAACTAAGTTTGATTTCAAAATTTATTCATCTCTGGTAAATATTTCTCAAGATGTTACATCTGAGATAGGAATAAATAAATTAATTCACAGCACTGATATATTGCAACAACTTGGCTTTAAGAAAAGAACTTTTAAATATTTCCTTATATAAGTATGCACACACTCTCCTGAGTTTATTTTCAATGTTACTCATAAAAATCTCTAGCCAGTGTTCACTGCTCATTAACAATTACAGTTTTCTGAGAAATCAGCATTCAGAAATCAGTTTTCTGAGGAATCAGTATCTTATTCCAGCACAAGTGTCTGGATTTGGAATGGGATCATTTCATATCTTGAAATCAGAATATGAAATCAGGGAGTTGCAAAACAGTATTTGCCACTTAATGGAATCTCTATTTCTGCTTTCTACCGTGTAAAATTTTTAGACCTGAATTTTCATATTGATAACTTTTCTTTGATTCTCTACTGAGGTTTATTTTCCAGTTAATATATTGTGCCATGCACCTAAGCACATGCATTATTCTTTTCATTATTTTTCAATAATAGAAAAAAAAATCTAAGTAATATTCAGCCTAAAAATATCTTTCTAATCTTATCTTGCTTACTCTATTCCAATTTTATCTTGCTTAAACTGACGTAATTAAAAAAAACCCACAACTCAGCTGCATATCAAGATATTCTCAAAATTACAGAAGAAGCTACTAGTGGTTAGAAGAAATTTTTGAATCCTTTTAATTCCATGATTTACAGAGAATGATTTTATAAGGATATGCAAGTTTCCAGTATTTCTGAATCTGATAGAATGGAATATATTCTAGAGTGGTTAATCTGTTTTTGTGGATGAGTAGAAATTATGAAAATATTTTTAAATATCTTTCACATCCAATGATGGTCTATGTTCATCACATTATCTGGGTAGTTAGCTGGAAGCAAATAGCCAATTTTGTATTAATTTGTGAACAAGCAGTGTTAGCAGTTGCAAATGATGCCAAGGATGCAAATGCAAAAAGTGCTCGTTATAAAATTAAAATCACTGACAGTATACCAATATTGTATTTTGAAATATTCCTAATGCAGCTCTATTGGTGTCTTGAAGATGATCTAGGGAAGGTTATTGCCCATTCAACAATAATACCAGACTAACTATTTCAAATATCTGCTATTTTCCTGAATAATTTTTTACATGCTATGGAAGACCCATGGGTGAATTTGACAGGAAAAAAAGCAAACCTTTTAGATTTTATGTCACACATCTAATTAACATGAGCAACAGTTTAATTTTTTTATCTAGATGTTATTGTGCCACTTTACAGAGGTGCATGCATTTTATAGATACAAAAATGTTTCAAGGAATCTGTTCTTTGATGTTAGGCTGGGATTGTTTTTATATTCTCCACTTGTCTTACATTTTACATCTGAAAGGCCAGGATGGGCAGTTGAGAAGCTCATTTTGCATGGACTTGCATTTTAATGGCAGGTAAAACAGTTAGTTGAGATGTTATTTAAATAAATAATATTGTGTGAGACTGAGGGCACAGGTATCTCATAGCCAAAAAGTGGCTTTCAAAAATATTCCTAAAATGTAGTCGTGCAGAAGTCTCCCAGAGGCTTGAAAATCAGAATATTATTTGCAGACGGTTTTAGGTCTTCATTTCTTTCTGGACAGTTTTTCAGTCTTCAGATTGTATTCTGAGTAGAAAAAGGACTTTCAAGGACTAGTACAGGTCTCTGAAGCTCTCGATTTTCCTTCCAGTTCCATTGAGCAGCTCTGATATTCTATAGTTCAGGATCAGAGTATCAGTAGTTCAGTCTGAGTAGAATTCTCTCCAAATCACAGGTTACTTAGGTGGGGTGAAGTGTTCCAAGAACTTTGATGAGACCTTTCCTCAGATATTTCTAGGTTTTGAGCAGAGAAACCATTTTCCTAATGCCCATGATACTTTATCCTCCATGGAACAGTCAGTGAGACATTGAAGAATATTGATATGCATACATGGTAAGCAGTTGCAGTTCATGAAATCACCAATTAAACTGTATCAGTTTTCTTCCATACCTTGGCTTTTCCTCACCAGCTTTACAAGTACAAAACCAGAGGTTGAGCTGATATCAAAGGAGGTACAAATTCAGCCAAGCTTCCAGGAGTGAAGATTCAGATAATGAGTTCATGTTTCGTTAGTACTTTTTTCTTTATAAACAAGGTTTCTTCAAGCTGAATTTCATACTGAAAACAAGGTTTAAGTCAATAATATGTTTGTTGGTGTTACTTTGAGGAAGATTGATTTGTTCATTCATTCCTTTGCTCCTATAATGACTGGAATGTATTACTTCCCCTAAAATGATGGGTGTGTGATAACTCTAATGGGCAAAGCCAGGTAGTTCCATTTTGGCTTCCCATTGAAAAAGTAGAAATAAAAGGAAGTAACAAAAGAAATGAACTTCAGTGTGTGCTTCATTTTTGGAGCACTGGGAAAAACCTATTTAAAATGTATTTTTTCCCTTTTTTTCTTCTTCATTTTAGTTTCTGAAGGAAATGCTCACCTTTTTAGCCAGCAGGTGGGCAATAAATATTCTTTTAGAGTTGGAGAGGCAGCATGGATCTGTAACAGCAGTTGTCTCCATCTGTTGCCTTTTCCTCATTTTACACTGTAGTTTTCCTTTAGTACTGAGCTGCTGTACTTTTTCCCCTTCTGACCATCCTCCTTTATTCTGGATAGCATCCTGGATAGGAAGACAAATACAGCTTGTGATGGAGAGAAAATAATGTCTGTGCTTCCTTTTTGAGCCCTGATAGCAATTTCTGGAAATTTAATTATTTCTTAAATGCCAGTTTTACAGCTGGTTGAAACAGCTAAAGTTGCAAACAGACTAGGAGAAAAAAATAAAATTCAGTGTTGTGGTACTAAATGTGAAGAAAATCAAATCAAGGATATGGAGCTGTACCAAACTAATAAAGTGGTACTTACTTTCCTCTATAAGTAAAGGATTTTTATTGACCTTCATTTTCTATATATGTGATTAGATCCTTAGCATTAATAAGAAGTTGCTATGGCCTCCCAGAAATACCCAGTGTTGTTTTAATATTCCTCTGAGGCTCACTGAAGACAGCAAAGACACAAAAGATCGTGGGGTATTGCTGAAATGGTTGAGCTGCAAGTGTTCCCTTTATCTTTGAAGTCACCAAATGAACACTTCTGACAAATTTCTGTGTCACATGAGCAGTGCTGACAGACTGGTTGTATCAAATCTGACATATCAGTGAGTTATTTACCTGGGAATTTCTTGTAGGGAAAAGTAAATTCAAGGGAAACTAGCCAGTAATATTTTCTAGGAGAACCATGATTTCTGGGATTCTCAGGGGAATTGTGATTTTATATTCTTGTCTGTGAGGAGTTACCCTTCCTTTGTGTATTGTGATTTACCTCGACATTTTCTCAGATGGGCTCTTATTACTGGCAAATTCTGATCAGGATGAACTTAGGTCCTAAAATCTCAAAATGGCTAGTACTTTTAAGTAATTTTACTTAGAGAAATATTAATGTGGAAACCTTCTTGCATCACACAGATTAGGGATAACAGCACCAAATAACTCTACAGCCCTTCAAAGTTCATTCTCTGAGCATTCCTTTCAATGAAAAGGAACCTGAGTGTATTCTCAGTAAAGCTGCCCAAAACTCTATCGATGCAGATGTAAGTAAATACTGTTAATGCTTTAATCCTCCAACAGAACTCAACTTCCATAATCTGCAGAGAGAGAGCACCATAGGGAAAAAAAGCAGATTTGAGTTATGACTGGAACTGTAAGCTTTGAAATGAGAGATTTTTAGAAGGTACACTGCACTTCATAAGTAATGTATTCAATGCTAGGAAGCTGGCAGCTGAGATTTCAGTGAAATATGAGGAGAAAATAACATCAAACAATATGATCTCTATACACTTTTACAGGCCGAGCACAAATAAAAAATTACTCTCTGTTATGACAGTGTGAAATATAAAATGTAAAGCTGAATACAATATTCTGGCAAGTAAACAGTCAGAGGAGACAATCATAGCTGAAGTGAGTGTATCAGAAGGTTCATGTGGTGTTTCAAGCCTGTAGTGTTTGAAGGGATCAAAGTACTCCAGACCTTTATTCTCCTGTGCTTTCCTACATTGCCAAAATTAACAGAGAAAAGAATTACAGCAACTAACATTTAGAAGTATTTAANAGGAGAGGTAAACAAAACTTTTATTCCCCAATCTGCAGATAAGGTTGGCGAGTGACAGATGAGGTCTGCTGGCTGAAGTGTAATTATTGGAGGTCAGAGCAGGGACAGTGTAAACTGATAATTATTCACCTACCATGTTGCATGGGTAATTGGATGGGTTGCACTCTCTCTCAAGGCAAATGTTCAAACTGCTTGAAGGTAGGGAATATTCTCATGGACACATTTTTTTCTCGTTAAGGGTCTCATTCAAAACTGCTTAAAGTCAGCAGCTGATGAATTTCAGCAGGTTTGGTATTAAGAAGTGTGCAGGGCTCCTGAGTTTATCTCTCTTTCTTTGGAAGGAGTGCAGAGTACACTATAGATTTATCTCAGCTAAAGCCTTCACCTCAGGGGCAGTGTGTTTGCTCTACTATTCCCTTGTTTGTTTAATTACTCCTACACATTTCCCCATGTTCTACATGGGTTAATTTGCTTATTATTTCATAGATGAAACATTGTCTTCCCTATAAGGATTGCAATTTGCAGAGAATAATTTTCAGTGTATTTCTCTCCTATTTCCCTAAGTACCTCACTGAGCTGCCAAGTTGGACCTAGACCACAGCCTCACATCACAAAGGTAAATTAATGGATTGAAAAGGCTCCTGGAAAGACTCCTGGTTTAACTCCTGGAAATACTGTTTTCAATAAAAGTGGAAGGAGAGGCGAAACTGGAAGGATGGCAAGACAAACTATTTGTAAGCATTCAAGTTCCAAATTGTTGTCTCTGTGTGGCATACCAGAGAACAGTGCTTTGTTTTCCTTGGAACATCAAAATCCAATTGCAAGTCTAGAAAAGGAAAGCATTTTAATTATTTTTGCTTTTCTCAACTGAAAGTTCTTAGTTCTTGATGGTCTGAGTATTTTTACAGTTCAGAATTGGTCACTAATATTAAGAGACTCAGATTTGCCATCTGACATGTGAAAAATTGGGCTGTAGAGTAGCATGGTGCAAATCCTCAAACTATCTCAATATAAAGAAGTGACAGATAGTACCTCTTCCCTCTCTCTAAACCTAAACATCTCATGGGAAGCACTGTGTGAAACAGAGAACTTTGCCTGTGTTAATCTAATAGATGTTGATCTCTAATGGCAGCTGCTTAAGTGCCTTGGCAAAGTAAACACTTGGTGTAAGTAAAAATGGATCCAGAACTGATCCTCTGTTCTTCTGGATATCATTTTCATGTGTTTGCTGTTTTAATGGTTCAGTTCTAGAACAGAATCTTTTTAAGAAACATAACTTTTACAAAGCAGTTCAGTTTTTTTCCTCTTTCTTCTTCCTGGCAAGAAGTATTCTAAAATTAGACCCATTAAAATTCTATTATATTTCAAAGAGTGCACATGCCAGAATTCTTTTCCCTCACTAATGTGGAGTGGGAGAAACAGAAGTTTGACTACATTAATGGATTGTGGGGAATACACTCAGCTACCCTCCAGCTTACATGGCAAAATGTAGCAGCATACAAAACTATAATAAAAGGAATCTAGCTGCAGGAGGCTGTAATAAAAGGATGGTAAATGAAATCTAGCTGCATATCACCATGACAAGTAATTCCTAACTGAATTCACTGATCAAAACCTTGCTGCCCTATGTAAGACAAACGAGTTGTTGAAGCCTGTCCTGAAGGCTTTGTGATGATGATGCGTTGGTGAGATAATCACACTCAGTAGTAGGGGCTTTCCAAAGTGTGAGACTTACATGTATCAGAATTATGCTTGTGTTGGAAATGCTGGGATCTGCGAGCATTTCCCTCCAAATTCCACATATTGAATCCTTCTGTTAAAAATGAAAACTCTTTCTTGGCAAGCCAGTACTCTCTTAATTTCAATTATTAAAAAAAAATAATCTAAAAGGCCAGACAACTTTGACATACTTAACTGTTTCACAGTGCACAATTAGTTGCATGCATTGAAGGATGCAAGATTATAATCACTACTATAATTCATGGTGTGAAAATACATTCTTAAGTGAAAGAAATTAATAAATCTATACTGGATTATGGTCCTGATATTTTGATATTTTTAATGTTTCTGTGAGAAAACCCTGACTTAAAATAAGGAAAATTCTTGACTGGATGAAAGGAATAAGTTACAGGATAACTCCCCTTATGAAAAGCCTCCTAGTTAATTGTACAGTATTTGACTGAAGAGAGAAAGAATTGTATGGAATTCAACAATCAAAAAAAACGATAAGTATTTTAAAGCATTTCAAAAGTCTCAAAGTCATTTCACAAAGGCTTAGGTATTATCTACTTTGTTTTCTTTTTGCAAAGACAACGGGAAAATTGGCATGCTGCATCACAGTAATTCATGTCATTAAGCTAATTATTACACAGGCAGTGTAGCAGTAGTCACTGTTTGAGCAATTCCTGGCCAATTTATCAATATCAGAGTCTTAATACTTTGATTAAAATCAGGTGCATATGCTAAGTGGAACCTTGATTTTCTTGCTTGATGATAATAGATATTTGCCAAAATGGGTCTATGTAAGGGTTTTCTTTTTGGCAAGTTAAAAATGTGTCGTATTGAGGCACTAAGCCAGACACTTTGAATCAGTTGGCAGAATGACAAAAAGCAGAATTATATTTAAGGGAAACAAGTAAAGTTTCTCTTGGATGAAAGACCAAAATGATTTCTGGCAAAAGGAATATCTATTGCCAAGGAGATGTAAAGGCTGATCTCTGCTTTCAGCTACCAGCACGTGTGTCCATAGCTGCTAGTAACAACTTCTTCTGATATGGAGTCGTACATGACTTTAGCCTTTGTTCTTCTCAGTAAAACAACTTCAATTCTCTGTTAATTTACACGAGAGGGACCATTCCTTGCTCTTTTCTGAAATATTCCATTTGTGCATAAACATTCCTAAACTCTTAATTAATAACCTTTCTGTAGTCCATGTGCCTGATCTACTTTAACTTCTGTTTAATTTCGACTCCCCAAGGGAGAAAATCGAGTCCTTTCTCAAAGTATGGGTAAAAAGGGATATAATGTTTTGGTAAGCTTCCCTTCTGTCAGGTGACCCTGGTGATCCTCATTTACCAGGAGAGTGAGAAATAATATAAATAAAATATTTTCAGCAATTGTAAGTGGTTGTACAAAGGTCTACTGTCACCGAACATATATGTCACTTCAGAAGTCAGAGCCTCAATAAGGAAGTACCTGACTTGAAAATGAAAAAAACTTTGAGAAGCTGGACTCAAATGAATTATTGTAGTGGTCCAAGCTTAGTTAGGTGGCACACAATGCATTGCTTTGGACTAATCCCCTGGAATGTCCTGTGTGAAATAGCACAGGAGGATGTTTAGGAAAATAATAATGAAAATGAAAAAATGACTATTCCGAGGCCAGCAATATCTTCCCATCACAGAATGCTTTTGGCAGGCATAGCACCAACAATCTGAACATGTCCTGCCCTCTAAACACAGATAAGGGCCTTTATGTTATTTTAGGAAAGCAACACTAATATCAACATAACAGAAAGCAAACTAATATTGCTGGAAAATAACACACTAACTTCTAAGGACAATATCTTCAGAGTCCAAATCTTGAATTTCAAGGAGAAAAATAAAAGAGTTTGCACACTTGTGAAGATGATGATTTTGATTTCAACTAGCAAATACAATAAACATGCCTGGGAAGAATTGTTTGTACTGATATATGCAGTTAATTCACTTCCTCACCTCTGTTTTCTGGTCACAGTGTTTCCCAATTAGATTTTTATTTCAGTACAGTTTCTATAGCAAGGAACTTGCATAAAAAAGGAGTAGGAGATTTTCAAAGTACCCTTACTAATTAGGTGTCCAGCACTCATTGATTTTGAATAGGAGCTAGGTCCCTCAGAACTCTTCATGCCTTTGAAAAATTCTCCTGTAATCTCTCCCAGTTCTCTGTACAGTCTGTAGCCTTCAAAGACTTTGAGTCCACAGAAGAGAGAGTGCAAGATGCCTGGGCTGCATTACCCTTCCTGTCAGAACTGCTATTTACAACTGAGAGGTTTCAAAACAACAGCCTATATGTTGCTGACAGAAAGGAACTTTAGGGCTCTTAATATTTTCCACTTTAACTCCTTACCTGCTACAATGCCTGCTTTAGTGTAATTTTAAAATAGGGTTTCAGCAGGTCTGTGTGGATTCAATAACATTCGAAAAATGTAAAATTAACTATACTCGTTCATCCAAACCATAAGAACAAAGCTAAATTTGGGGTATTAAAAAGTACTTTTGCTGTACTTCTGCCTTTTCAGCTTTTAAACAAGTTTCCAACATTACTCAGACATAAATAAATGTATTTTTAATAATATTTTTATAGAAAATTCTATGTTTAATGATCTTGATTATGCAATAAATACAGCCTTTTATCAGAACACAATCGAACCATTAGTGCTGCAGAAATTTTGCTAGGTTTGTTAGATGTTAACTTCTCTTTTCATTAAATCAGTGGTAAGAATGGAAATTTACTTTAAATCATTCATTTCCTGGCTCGTTGACAGTCACAATGTCTTTTATTTGATCTTAAACCTAGCAGTGAGGATTTAAAGAAATTTCTGTTAATATGAATGAAAGAATACAGTCTGATTTTTAATTGACAGATGTTCTTCAAATGTTAAGTACATATTTCTCTTTTTCACTGTGGCTGTTGTGTGGGTNNNTGGGTATTGATGTCTTTTCTGAGCTTTCCAAGACATAAAAAAATTAAAGCCTTACCTCTGTCCCTAGACTTTGTTAGACAAATAATTTTATAAGATTTTTTTTTATATTTTGAATTCACCTGGGCTCCTTTGAAAAAAATGAAAAGATATGGCACTTCCACCTTTGTGACTGAGAGAATCATTTTTACTGCAATTTTCCAGCTGACCTGCAATGTCTGTTCTGAAATAATGTACACACAATTGCCTGAGGCCTGTGCAAGGAGTCTGAATATGTCTTTTGTTCTAAATTTTCCAAAATAAATTGAATGGAAGCTCAGTGTTTGCTGACATTACAGCTGTAAAGAGAACATGGAGTCCTGGGCCAGAGTTCAAGAAAGGGTAGAAAAACAAGGAGACTTTTTCAAGGATTTTTTTTTTCTGTACATTTTCAGGTTTGCTTACATCAAAGATTGCCCCCAAGCCTGCAGGAAGGTATTTCATTACTTGCTTTTAACATTTCATGTTTTTTAGAAATATTGCCTTTATGTCTGATCCAACATTAGGGAAAGGATCATTTCCATTTCTGGTTCTGCATCATTTGATCTTTCTGAGGTAAGGAAATTGAAAACACCCTTGCAGTTATGGTAGGCATACTATGCAGATTTCTTCCAGGAATGCTAGTGATGAATTAATTTGGTTTAAAGCAAGCTCAAGTTTAATCTCACCTTACTATAACTAATACAAGATCACAATACAGAAAATTTTCTAGATCTGTCCTTAGAATTTCACTCCCTTTTGACATCAGAGGTGACCTTGGAGACTCTTTCCTTAATTTCTGCTATAAGTGTTCAACAAAGTAAATCTTCACTAGTTCTGCATCTTGACAGTGACTTTTGATAATAAATAATTTTTTTTTTCTAAAATACTGTAGCCCTAAAAAAAAATAATCAAAATATTACCTCTAGGTTTGTGGGTACAGTGATAAGTTGTTCACTTTCAGATTTTTATTTTTTGCTTACTTGAAGCGATTATGGGTGCCTCTGAAAAGTAGCCCATTCTGTTTACTAAACTCACTGTGAGGAAAACATTTACGTGTTTTATACAGACCTAAGTCACTGGCATAGAACAACAAAGGTACCACAAGTGAATACATTTCGTTTAATTGCAGGAGATGTGTGATTCTTCAAGGGGAAAATTTCAAATAGGTAACACTTCAAATGTAGGGAACTTTTGTTTCTTTAAACTATTAAATTAATAATAAACTTAACATTAAAAAAACCCCTTACTTTTACTATTTTGATGACTAGAGGATGCTGATTTGTCTCATTTATTTAGAACAAGAAACAGTTTAAGGTGTGATAGCTTTGAGTTTGCTCGATCAATTTTCTTAACAATTCTTCATAACCCAGAGTGAGGGTCCAGGATAAGAAAGGCAGGAGGTGAAGATGGTGGGGCAGTATCACTTACTCAATTTAATCTTAAGTTCTAAAACCTTTTCAAAGGTTTTCCAAATATAGAGGGAAAAATTAGCATAAGAATCACCAGCAATAAAAATAAAGAGAAAGAATAAAGTAATTGCTTTTCACTGAAGTTTAAAGCAAAGCAATAACAGAGAAAATATTGCAGCTTAGAAAATTATTTTCCCTTGTGATGATTCATTTCTAGCCTATAATAGGTGTTATTTCCTTGCTTTGCAGTAATGCATTCATTACATGCCCAATTTAGAGCAAAGTTAGCCACAGAATTCTTTATAAATATACAACAGTCACTCTTCAGCTCATCTTCAATGCTACATCAGCATGACAACCCAGATGGTAACAGTGTAGCACGACAGGAAAATGTGTGCAGCCCTTGCCTAATGCCACCTTATTAGCTGGAAGAATAGGCAAAAACAACAGCAGCTCATTGTATAATTCATTAGTCCAGTTTCCAGTCCCTTTGGAAGCAGCATTAAAATGCTTGTTGTTTGGAAGGAGCACTGTGTCAGAAGCATATGCTTTTCTGAATGCATGCCCTGGATAATGATTAGTGTTTTACTAGAACACAGATCTGCTGCAGGTCCTTGTGCTTCGGTGCGTGCCACACGCTGTGAGTCCAAACATGCCCTGCCAAACAGGAACAACTGGAATAACCATCCTGATCTGGGGGTACTTCTACACAGTCCTTGTGTCACACACAAGGTGAGGGAAAGCTGCATCCATTTAGGCCAATGAAATAACACTTCAGAAAGGTGGGCTTGGTGGCAGTTAAACTCACCAGCATCATCAGCAATTTACCACCATAAACCCTTTAGTGGTTACTCTCAGTACGTTAATTCTCAGAAGAAAGATGTACTGGTTTACTGAAGGTACAGCCCTGGAGAGAGAACCTTTTTAACTAATGCAGGTAGCTAACTTTTTCATTCTTAAAATCTAGGAATTTCCGGAGTATTCTATATTAACAGACAGCAAGGAGTTTCAAAGACATCTGTGTCTTACTCTGCTGACTGCCTGTGAAACTCTCACATTTATTTTCATTGCTCAGTCTTTAGGGAACTTAAAATTTAGGTGAAATCTGGGTATATTTTTACACACCTCGAAAACACTATGTTTTTTCCAGGTGAATGGGTTATGATAACTCATGATAACTCATTTACAAAGAATTGTTAAGAGAAACATTTGAAATGAAATTTTGTTTCAGGAAGCTTTTAAAGCACCTGGTTTTTTTTACAGGTTATCAATCGTATGTTGTATGGGTACTGAGCTCTAAATATGAGGAATGCAGTATGTATGTTTACAGATCAAAAAATAAAGCATTATAAAATATGTCACCCAAAATAATAGTCAAAAAAAGATTGTTTCTGCCACTTCTAACATGCCTTTTTCTACTGTCATAAAATGATTCTTAGAGCACTCTCAGTTGTCTGATGAAGCAATAATATGAGGAAACAATCTATCTGTCTGAAAATGCCATTGTCAAAATAAACCAGACACATTTTCAACTCTGGGATGTAGCAGTGATCAAAACATAAGAGTGCTGAAGTCAATGGCAGAATTGTCCATGAGTTCAGTGGGGCTGAGGTTTCATCTCAGAGCTTCTAATTCTCATGATTTTATATATTCATTTTCAACCCTAAAAGGACATTACAAGAAATACAAGCTTTTAATTATTCTGATGCACAGATCAGGAGAGCAGGCCAGGCCATCTGGCATCCAAAAAAAATATGATTACTGGAGACTTTTTTCCAAAATATGAAATTGCTGAATTGTTTTTTTTCTTTCAGCAAAAACAAACAGGTTAAGAGCTTCCACTTTGAAGCTGATGTTATTTCTGCACAATAGAACAGATGGAAGTGCTATTCACCCCACTCATCACTAAGCAAGAGGAATGAGCCTTATTTTGAGAAGTCTACCAGCTGAAGTTTACAGCTTCATCAGGAACATATTCTAACTTCTGGTATCATTTCTTGAACAAGTTGCAGCTTTGTGCATTGTGTTTTTGTCTGGGAAACATTCCAAGTTTCAGAGACCTGCTCTCCACTAATTTAGAGTGGATGTCGTTTGAAAAGTAAAATGTCTCTCTAATAAGGGGCTGCAAAGTCATAGCAAATTAATGCAGTCAACAGTGCAAAAAATGACACATCTGTGGCCAAGTACACCTTTGTGGGAAGGCACTGACTCTTAATTAGTTGCCTAGGAATCTCTGCTGCTCCTTGACAAGGTCTTCTTGCTACAGGTTGGTACAAAATGGAATTGTTTTAACCTCATTTCTTGAAATTAAAAAAAAAATACAGATGCTGTTAACCCAATCCGCTGGAAAAAAAGCTACAGATTGAGCAGCCACCATATTGGGTTCCTGACTGCTCAGTATAAAATCAAATCAAATAATTGAACACAAAATGCAGTAACCTTAGATCCAAGTCAGATTCTTCCCTTAATTGCACTTCCTTTGTAAGTCCTGTGTATTAAAGGCAATAATTCATTTTTTTCTCAGCAGTCAACAAGTTCACATAAACCATATCTATACCATCCATATTTCCAGGCTGGTAAAGAGGACTGGACAAGTAATTAACTCTTAATGTTCTTCCCAGCGCTGGGCAGCGAATTACATTCTAATGGGCTTGCCATGAAAAGAGCAAACATGATGTGGTTTTGGACTGCATGCCTAGATTCAAGACATTAGCAGAGGGGATAATAATAATATTTTGCTGTATTCCTGTCGAGGAAGTAAATGTGCAGAGAAAGAACAAAAAAGAAGCAAACAGAAATAACAATGCCACATTCTGATAGGTGACAGCATTGGGTATGGAGTTATAAGAGCCATTTTTCTAAGGTGTCTAGAAATGCTGGAGATACTTATTTAAGAGTTTCTGCTATAAAAGTTTAATAACAGAGTAATATTACAAGACTGAAAAAATAGGCTAGCTATTGAAATTACCATTATAGCCATATATATTTGGCTGTAGAGTGGTATTGCCAGCAAAAGTACAACCTCTGCACTCAAGTCAATGAAAACTTTTTAAATATAAAGTCCCATAGCAACTAAACCAGAAAAAGTTGTACAGCTCTAGTCCGGCCAGTAAATAGCACTGAGGTTTATTACTCTGAGAACTGAGGAAGGAAGAAAGTTGTACCATGACCTTTGCGAGCTTTTGAAAGAATATTCAAAAATTAGGTTGCATTTTTTGGAACTGAGCTTTATAGGTGGAGTACAGTGGAAGTGAGTTCATAAGAACCTTCTCTGTTACAAGCCATGCTTTGCTGGCTGAAACTGTCACCCAGGCAGAAAAGAATGAAGCCATTGGAAAATCTCTGCCTCCTTCTGCCCCTCAAGTAGAAGACAAATATTTTATGAAAAATTAGCTTCAGAGATTGCAGGAGTCTGTATTAGGAAAATAAAGGAATGCAAAATGATTTTACCATGGCAGTCATTTAAACCATTCTTCCACTCAGCCTGGCTCAGGACTGCCCCTGGTGCATCCAAGTAGTAGAAGGATTTCTGTGGTTTGCCATGATTGATTAGTGGTGCACAAAATATCAGTTTATTGTAATTTCACTTCTCCAGCCACAAACTGTGAAAATGAGCAATCCTTAAACTCATTTATAAAGGGCTGTAAATGTAATAAGCAAAGCTGCTTTGCACTATAGGTGGAAAAGCCCACACTTTAGGTCAAAGATGCCCAATATACTTTCAATCTTGTCTAACACGTTGGGACTTCCAGATTTGTGTTTCCTGAAGGCAAATTCTGGGAAACTGAAGAAGTGTTTTCATTTATTTCTGTTTAAATAGGAAGGTGGTCTCTGTACTCAATTTCTGCAGCAATCTGTGTCTTGTGGTCATATCAAATGCTACTGATATTAATTTAGATGGCAAGGAATAGTATAATGAAGAGTTAAGTTTATCAGTCAAATTGATAAAAATAACAATCCCACTTCAAAAGAAATTATTTCTCCAACGCTTACCTAATTTACATGTAAACAATGGTTATTGTTAATTAATTAAATGTCACGTGATTGTTCAAAGGGCACTTACTGACACTTGTGGTGTAGTTAAGTCATAAACTACACAGTCAAGGAAGAATAATTTGAGACACATTTGCTTGGACTCGCTGCAATATCCCTGCAAGTGCATTTTACTTCCTGAAAACGGGATGTACGTGGGCTGCTCCTTTTCTGGCTGTAGTACCAGCATAGTAGCAGGGCTGTTCTCCTTTACAGCTGAGAAGGGAATCTGCAGCGTGTGTTCTAAGTTATTGTTGTATTTCCTGATTTAAATCGAGGTCTGTACCACAGAGTGGATATCTTATCACTTTGGTGTTTTGGTGAAGAAGCAACTGCTGACAAAAGGCATTCCTGTGTTCTCAACAGTACAGTTGATTTCTTCTCTTTAGGCTCACTTTGTGACTAGAAAATTTTATACTGACAGCTGTATATCTTATTTTTGTTTGCTTAGTCTTGTGATGTTGATCTTTACTGATTCTTCCCTGCAGTGTATCATTGAATTTGAATAGACAGTTTATTGTGGAGGAAGAGGAAGAATGTACGCAGAGGACAGAGAGGAGGGGAACTGGAAGGCTTTGTGGCCTTTGGATTCTGTCCTAGCAGTTTAATTTCTAATCAGAGACTTTTTTTATTATCCTGGAATTACCTGTCATCCTGATGAGGATAATGATTAAAGTGTGGTACATAGGTACTTCCTTTAAACTGAAAATAGCTCCTTTTAGATCTGTGGCTTTTTAGGACGTCTTTCATTTTTCTTCGAAAACTTAAGACTGGTTTTCATTTTAACTCAGGAAATAGTTCATAAAATACAAGTAGACAAATTCTGCCAGAGACCATGATTTTTAAAAGCACTTAATGATGCAAATTTTGTAGAGGGATGGCATGTTTTCTAAATGTTTTGTGTGTAAAGTAGCTAGTAATAAACGACTTCAATATGTAAGAAACTAACAAAATTGAACTCACGTCTTTTCTTAAGNTTCTAAATGTTTTGTGTGTAAAGTAGCTAGTAATAAACGACTTCAATATGTAAGAAACTACTGTAACAAAATTGAACTCACGTCTTTTCTTAAGGAGCTGTTCTTAATTATGGAATTTAGAGATATTTTAGCAAAATTGAATGCTCTGAATCACAGAGCTAGAACCCTGGGTGATGCACTAAATGCTGTGAAACCCAGCTGGAAATCCTTATTTTCATATTCTATTACAAACTCGATGGTCAAGGAAATCATGGTGGTTGACCTTTCAGGAAAAGCAAATCATGATAGTTTTTTCAGGAGAGTATATTATGTCCCCACTGGATTCCTTATTTATCTGGTATGAAGAAACCATATAAATGACTTGTGTTGAAGACCATGCATAAGTGTATATCTTTCTGCTTGGGCTGAGGTTTTCCCGTTGTAGTGTTTTTGTGTGGATCACCTCGTTGTGTTGTATTTTTCCATGCAGAAAGAGAAGAAATAGAGTATTATATTTTTAATGTCGGAATACAAGTTTTCCATATCTTGAGGCTATCTCAAGGGATATTTGGATTAAATGAAACATTATTAGGATTAAATGTTAGGATTCCCACTTTGAGGTAATTTGCCTCTGTGATGCTCTAAAGGGCTAGGGACTGTAGCATCTTCAAAACCTTTGCCAGAGATTTCTCCCCCCTGTTTACTTTGTGTCACTGATATAAATGTATCATTTTTGAATTTCATATTTGTCATAGAAGACTATGCACATTCAGAAGGAAACACCCACAGAACAAAACCTAAACACCAGCAAACTGGCGATGATCCTTGAAAGGAAATTGTAATTAAGTTTTTAATTATTTATTATTATTTCTATAATCATTTCATGTCTGAACAGTAGCTTATGATAAAAAAATCTCTATCACCTGGAGCTGTGAGGCAAAGGCTTTCCATTAGTCATCACACCCTGCATAATGAGCAGCATGGCTAATGAGACACAAAACACTTCAAAGTTATTCAATCAGCAGTCTGAATAATGAGATTTTACACAAAAATGTAAATAGTGAGCATGCAACAAAAGCAGTAAGGTGGATTATAGCTTTTTCTTTTAAGCCATCATGAATGGATAGATTGAAAGGAATTTAATTACATTTTATAAATAATATAATGTTCCACAGATTCCTAAGAAAACAGAATAGGGCAGGGCACTTGGTGCTTTAGAAGAATATGAATTTAAATAATAGACATAACTGCTAAGAATAAGCTTTATTGGAATCTGTAACTTTCCATTTAAATGTTTGTGGGAAACATCCGCAAAATATTTCTTATAATAAATCAGAAGAATATTAATACCATATTTGACAATCATGTCAGACTTAGAGATCAGCCTCTGGGACACATCGATGTAATTTATATTAAAATATATATTATATAATATAATAAGCATCAAGCCTGTCAGAATTCAAGGAGCATCCAGACAAAGCTCCAGTCATACTGCTTAACTTTAGGTAGTTCTGTGAGGAGCACAGAATTGTTCTTGATCCTTATGTGTCCCTTACAGTTTGAGATATTCCGTGGTAACAAAAGATTAAATGCCGTAACAGCCTGAAAAAAGGATGATGTGTGACTGACAGTTGAACATCATTTGTTCACATGTACAATCGTACGGTTTTTAATCCTACTACTTGAGAGAAGCAATATTAGAGGACAGTACTTCAGTTTAATTTAAAATGCCATGAAAATCAGTATCAGAACTGTTTAAACTAATGGCAGCTTTGTGATAGATATTACTGAGAAACAAAATTTTTACTGACGGAAACCAGGAACATAAGGGATTTGGATTTAGATGTTTTGGAAGGTCTATGTTGCAGGATCATGCTTTTCTCAGAATAATTCCTATAACATTTAAAGGAAATAAAAAATATCTTTGTTGTAAGATTCTGCAAATATTCAGGTGGAGCTATATAAATCAATCAGTAGATTATGATTATTAGCAGTAGAAAAGTCGATTTTGTAGCAGTGTGCTCCCTTTATAATCATGTCAGCAGGGAAAAGCTTTGCTGCTGGCCATCTGCTGTTTAGGCAGGCTGCACTAACCTTTCATCTGCCTGAAAGAATAAAGGTGTTCTTTGGAAAAAGACACCAGAATTGTATTTAAAATTTTTACTTAGAACTGCAAAAAACTGTCAAAATCTGAACCAGCAATGGATGCAGTATAACTTGGAATTACTGAGTTATGTTGCATTTAAGAGAAATATATTATATGGGTCTGAATCTCTTACAAAATCTATTATCCCTTATGGAACAAACAAACAAAAACCAGACTCCAAAAAACTCAAAAGCTCACTCTGAAGAATAGATAAATTTCTAGTAAATGTTTTTTACATTGCTGATTTCGCTAAATCTGTTTTTAAAATGTAATCCACTAATTATCTCTGGTCATCAAGCCAGATTTAGTGGCTAGGAGCTTAATTCCAATGTATTCAGACTTTAAAAGCAAACCATGAAGTTTCTGCTATCTCCAGTTCGGTGAGAAGCAAGTCAAACAGAATCAATAAGTAAATTTCAGTTGTAAGAGAGTTGTACAGAAGAGACTGGGATTAGGATTTCCAAGTTTATCTGTTAAAAAGGGCAGAAAACTGCAAAGGGCAGGAAAGCTTATTGAGCTTCACTTTTTGCTGCTCATAAATATCTGATGGTTTAAATACCATTCCTCACAAGATTCATTGCTTATACTGGTGAAATGTACTTCTAGCTCAGAAGCACATCTCATACCATGGGATAGGTAGCTGTAAACTGGACTGAGCTTTAAAATAATGGCCCTATCATTTTTAATTGTTCAGTAATAATATTAATCATTATTAACTCATTTGGTATTAATTTGGTTGTCATAAAATGCTTATATAAATCCTCTAAACTATTTAGCTTGACCTTCATTTTGAAGGGTAACCGGTGACTGTCTAGTGTTAGAGCTTGACTTGAGCAGAAGGCAGGCTGGGAGCAGATCCTGAGCACCAAGTTCAGCCTTTCAAAATTTCCTTCCCACCCTTTGGACAAGAACTTTGTTGGATAAATGCAACACTGACCTGCATACTGATTCTGTATGAAAAATAACTCTGTTGAAAAGGAAAAGGTTCTGTGAATCTCCTGTACCTGTGGATCTCCTTAATTTTTGTGATGTTTGAGGTAGTTAAAACTTCTCCACTCTACTGAGAGTAGTAATGCTTGTGCATCAGCGCAGGAATGTTTAATTAGGAGTCTCTGGGATACAAGCATATGCCTTAACAGCAAATTTAAACATAAAATAAATAAGGTGTATGTAAGATAAATTTCTTCAAAAGGGGCAACACCACACCAAGAGGGATAGACAAATGATGCTCTGAAGAGACAGTGATTTCATCTGTCCTACATGCAGGACACCATTACTTCAATAAGATCCTAAAAATTTCTGCCTAAGTCCTACAATAAGTGAGAAAAAGGTTGTGCATATCACTTCCTTTGCTGTGCCTTCATTCTAATCCCCTAATACATCTGTCTCTTACTAAGAGACCGTTTGAAAATGGTGTTATTAAACTCTGAAAATGGTCTGCAAGTCACTGATCCCCTAATACCCACTTTTCTTCAGGGAATCCTGCCACAAAGATATGCACAACCATTCTGTATACAAAATCACTTTAACACAGGAACTGACTCCCTGGTGCTCCTTAATGAAACCTTGAACTCCATCACAGCTGAGCTTTTATTAAATTCAGTGTAGCAGTCTGGCAGGAGGTGAGCCCGTGGTGACAACACCAATCCGAGGCGCTGCTATCCTACAGTCAGCTGCTGACACTCCTCACATTTTCATTTAAAGTAAATATTTCTGGAGGAACAGAGATATGGTAGGTTTATAATTTTTTTACTATAAGTGGAGTTCCAAAACAGCTTTTTTACCTGGCGATTATTTTACAGTACATGATAAAGCCACGGTGTACATTGAGAATTGCAAGTTGAACAGTTTGTTTTCCTCCTGGGAATGCACCTCTGTACCATCTGTACACTGCCAACAAGGAACTCATGCATTTGATCTAGCTCATTTTTCCAGGGTCACTTTATGGCTCAGAATTCAGTAATAAAATACATTTACTTTTCAACCTTCTTTAGATTCCCGAGGTACTTCTTAATTTGATGAAGTGCTTTCTTTCATTTTATGATTCGGAATCAACAACCTATTGACACCTTCATGCTTGAAAGAGTTTGGGGTGTTGGAGTGGCTCTACTTTTGACTTAATTTCACACAGGAACCTCTGTATTCATGGTACGAGTTTGAGAGAAAGTAAGAGATTCCATCTCAGCTGTGAAAGATTTGCCCAGATGATCTCACAACTTGTAGTCATCTCTGAGCTCCCAAAAGCAGAAATTCTGATCGTCTTAGCAGCCAGGGAATGGAATCATCTAACCATCCCAACTCCATTAATGTGACCATTTCAGATACAGAAAAACTGAGGTGTGGAAATAAATGAAATGCAAGGCCCTTCATTTAAACATTTTGAGGCATTTTTAATCACCTTCTTGATCACACATCAACAACTAAATAAAATCACCAAAGCTGGTGTTTAGCAACCAGCATTCTAACAGAAGTCTGGCTTATGATTATTTTTTTTTTTTCGGTATTTTTCTTGAGAAATAGTGATAATTTTGCCAAACTGGGCTTTTAATGCAGAAGCCAGTGACCCATCCTACACTGACAGACCAGATGGATACTTTAAATACAATAGTTTAATTGCCAGAATCTGACACAAACTAGATAATTTATTTTATCTTTTCCATACACTAGATTATGCATTCTCCTTACTTTGGCATTTCTGATATGTTTTCTGAGAATCAATTTTGTCTCAAGTAAATGGTTCTCTGGAGAATTTCATAACTAGAGACAGCAGAAATAAAAAGTAAAGCCTAACATTAGGACAAAAATATTTTCTGTTGTTGGTACAAAAAATAATCAAAATACGCACATGGCCAGGCAAACCATTGTTTGAGGTTTTTCAGGAAAATGTCATGCTGATTTGTCGAAAGTAACACTTGTATCTCATGAAATTAGGCAAGATGAGCAGTCCAAGTTGTAGACAGTTGATAAATCATTCATGTTCTTAAGCAAAGGAGTCTCAGGCTGAGGTCTATACACATTTTAAAATCAAGAAGCAGTAGAAGTGAAGATCATTTGCTAACAAATATAGATGCATCTCAAATCCATTTGAAAGGCAAACATTCCCCAGCTCCCACAAGAAAGAATTTTGAGCACAGTTGAAACCGTTCAAGCACAACAACAATTAATCCTCTTCATTCATTCCCAGGTTATGGCTGGAAAGAATAATTGCACTGAAACCAGTGACCACACAACCAACAGAGAACATTCCATAGGTAATGACTGCTTAAGGATATTCCTGACTGCTTTTGGTCTGCAGAGGATAGCAGTGAATTAAGTAATTTCTAGCCCTTTTTACCCAGGTAAGGAAATTTGTGTCAAATCACAGGTGCAGTTGTGCAAACTCAGGCTACATGGATGCAACTGATAAAATTTACTCACCACCTTCCAAGAAAAAAGGAAATTAGAGATCCATGGTAGAAGGTACCTTCACTCTGCATGAGGTTCAGAAGAATGCAGGGGGAAAAAATTACTTGACATTATATAGGGCTCACAGCATTTCATGGCTCATTATATTTTCTCAAAATCCAGGTTATATTTCTTGACATCTCCTCAGACTTTATCAGAATAGAGGTTCTGACTGTTCTGTTCATTTTCACTGCAGCCCAGATTCTTTCCTGTCACCACATGTACCGTTGCTTTCCTGCTTTACACCTTCCTTCCCCTGGAAACTTCTCATTTCCATTTAGCACTTCTGTTCCCTCCTTGCTTCAGAAAACCTTCCTCTCTCATCCTACTATTGCAAACTGCTACAGTTCTTTGCTTTAGCTACTTTCAGGTGATTTTGACCACCATAAAGCCTCAACACATCTATGGCCCCCAGCAAGTTCTCTTCTTGTGCCCAGTATATAGAGCTGAACTGAAACCAGCTACTCTGAGGTTTATCTTCAGCCCTAGCATTGTGGCTGTGGTTTAAAAATCCATATCATCCATGTTATCACATGCTGGCAAAATTTCCTCAGATTTAGGTGTTCTGATTTCCCTTTTCACCTACCTGTTATTTTCAAGGTGATTCATTTTCCTAGTTGGAAACTAGCTGAGATTTCCCTGATTCTTGTTAAAATACCCCAAAATGAGGTGCAAGTCTAGGATGTCCATCCAGGACAATTTAAATCTATGTGCAAGAAAGAGAAAAATACTGTTTCTTTTTTATTTTAATTTTTTTTTCCTAAGATGATGAGTTAATACTGTTAACAGTTTTCCTGTTGCTGCTGCTGTGCTTCCCCCTGCTGCTGCTGTGCAAATACGAGCAGAATTGCTGCTGTTATATAAAGAATGCATAGCAGTAGTTTATTTTCTTCTTCCAAATTAAATATTCTGAACATTTTTTTTCTGCTGCTCTTTTGCCACTTGCAGAAAATTCTTGTTGCTATTGTAGGCAACACAAATCTGGGTAAAAAAAATCATCTTTACAGAAACAAGAAGACTGAATTCGGACAGAAATTGCTGCAAAGAATAAATGCTAGACCAATGTTTTCAAAATAATAAATGCCATTTTTCAAAATTTTTGGGAGGTGTACAAGTAATATTCTGCTGTAATCTATTTCCAGAAGTCTTCTGCATTGTTTAAGTCACTCCTTTCATGAATGTCTGTGGCCATGCAGATCATAATATTATCAAAAGCTGTTCAAACATGATTGTTATTTCAAATGTCAATAGATATTTTCTGAGCAAATGGATTCCTGAAAATTAGAGATGATAAAGATATATGAAGACTGAACTCAGTAACCTGCATCCATATTTTGATTTTTAGTAAGAAACATGTCATAAATTGTGAGACTGTAATTACTAATGGATATTTTTTACCAAGGTGGTATTGTATTTGGCACAGTTTATTTTTAATTTTTTTAACTTTTCTCATTCTTACTTAAAGGTTCTTTTTATTAGAATTCTTTTCAGAATAAATGTTTAATATTCCACATCTGGCTGCCAAAACTGAAAATGTGTATTCTCTGCTTATGTAGAGATTGGAATTATTCCTTGTCATAGCACTGCTATGAAGTTTGTATTAAAACATCAAAGATCCTCTTAAGATTCCTGAAAAATAGTATTAAAATTTCTTGTTAGATATTGCTGATTGTGATTGAAAACCACTTCATTAAATTACAGTAGAGAGAGATGAAGGACATCTTGCAGCAATGAAAATGGTTGCAAATTTAATTAAAACATTAAATTATTGTTGGAATAAAGGTCATAATCATAAAACGTAATTGAAGGAAGTACATTAGCATGTACCCTAAGGTATCCTTTCCATTTCAAAATATATATTACATATTTGACATTTAAAGAGGAAAGACGTAGCATTTTATCTGGATGGATGAACGGCGATGGGGAGAAGTGTTATACATAATACAGTTTAAGAGCCCAATTCTTCAAAAAATCATTTGCTCCTTGCATAGGTGCAACATACTATTTTTGTGTCTCTGACTGGGGAAATTCACCTTATTTATTGAGCATCATGGACCTGCACAGAGCAGAGGACATCATATCACATACTTAGATTTTTTTCTCTGTGGAAAATGAGTAACTTTTCCCACAGCCTTCAGAGAGTACCCTGCTTCAGCTCTGGTTGTATTTATGCCATTTATCACTCCATTTTCTCTCCCTTGCAGCAGGTGAGGGAGCAAACACTGCAGAGAGAGAGAAAGTAGAAGCTGCAAGAGCTTCTATCCCTAAAACTGTTGAAAATACGTTGCTAATGCTGCTACAGGACAGCTCTCACCTCATCTCCTGCAACCACTTTTTCTAAACAGAAAATACCCCAGAATTGACTAAACCTTCATATTAACGACTTCTCCTAAATACTCTGCAGTAGTCTCTGAATTCAGATAAAGTCTTGCAAAATATTATCCATACCTTCCTGCCTTCACTGCTATCTGTGGAAAAAGGAGAGGGTATTTTTTGAAATATCTCAGAGGGGAAAATCAGATGAGCATGCTTAGAAAATTTACATATCTCTGTATAAATATTTTTTTCCTGTACATTTGGGAAGAAAGTCAGGATAGCCAAACAGGATTTGATAAATCAGTGCTGCAGCTTGAAATGCTTTATTGCAGCAAATCACTTTACACTCTGGAAAGAAAATAAGAATCATGCATTAGTTTCTAATAACAAAGTAATTCTGAAGATTCTTAAATAACAGCAGGTATCCCCTAAATCTTCTGTAATCACCATTATTTTTCGTTGCTGGTTCTCCAGACACTGTTCCAGTGTTGCAGTTGTCATTTTCCTCCCCATCCTGACCTGTTGCACCAAGCCATGTGAGGAGCAGTAGAAAACTGCTCAGACTGTTTCTTCTCATGTGATAGTTCAGGTCCATAATATTTGCTACAAAGCTAATGCCAAGAGAATTGGTAGAATACATTGTAAAACTCAGGAGTTTTTCAAAGTTTAAATCTACTTTTGTTATATTTTCTCTTTTTTTTTTTTCCTTTTTCTGCAAGTACCAAAGGCCTCTTTGCCCTCTCCTGCTTTACCTTTTTCTTGTTTCCCCATGCTTTCTCATATTCAAATGCATTCCTTTATTAGCAAAAATATTTAATGGCAAAATCAAAGGAGATGAATCAGGATTTGGATTCCCTTTACAGAGAACTGTGACATGTGACACAGTGGGATGCAGATTTTTGTGATCTACAGGAACACTGTAAGTGAATCCTAGAATTTGGCTGTTTTGGCAAATCTCAGTTCTCAGCAAAGATTAAATGAGCCAGTAAAAACCCTCCATAACAATCTCACAGCAATTATCTAAACAGAGAGTTCTGATCTATTGTCTTAATTACTGGTAAAAAATAATCCTCATATTCTGAAAGGTAATAGAAAGCGTTCAGAATCATTGTATGACACTTGGGCAGCTGCATCCTCCCATGCTGTATTTTCAATAGGTTATTCATTATTTTATCTCTCCTCCCTTGCATGAACCATTAAAATGAAAAAAAGAAAAAGAAAAAGAAAAAGAAAAAGAAAAAGAAAAAGAAAAAGAAAAAGATTTCAAAGGAATTCAGCATGAATTATTTATTATGATTTTTCTGCCTTAAAAGCTGAAAGAACTAGATTAATTGCATTGCATTTTTTAGTATTTGAAACATCAGAAAGAAATATAATAGGAAAATTAATATTTGACACTTGTGTCCATTAATGGAATTGGAAGGGATTTCCAGTTTACTGATAAGGCACTTCTGAAGACCTATTTAGAGTTCCAGCCTGAGCATGACACAGATGAAAGAGGTGAAGGAAAAAATATACATAGACCAGATGAAAAAGGAGTAGAAAGCAGAAATATTTAGAGCACAGGGGGCTAAAATGGCAGTGAGTGACCGCAATAATTTCAGAGAATAATGAAAAAATGAGAAGTGCGTGAGAGGAAGCTGTATATTTTGGGAACTTAACTGAACTTGAAATTAAGATTGAGGCATTGCTACATTGCTGTTGCTCAAATAAGCAGAAGATTTTCTCTGATAAATGGTTTTGGCTTTTTTCATTCTGCTGCCCAGCACCCTAAAACTGTTATCATCACATTAAAAAACACAGATAGAGGTATTCTAGAACAGATGAGACATGAAACTTAAGAGAAAAATGTGTAGATTTTGTTTCCTTGTTCTTTTGCCAATTACAGACAAAATTTAAATGTAGTTTATTGCTAAGTGAGAGAAAGGTGGATCCTTAATTACAACAGCCAAAGTTACTTTTCTATTATAAGCTGTATGGTTTTATACCTTTCCTGTCCATTGTCTGTGACTCAATCAGTATAAAAACATGCTTGTGGTAATCAGAATGGTCTCGTGGGAGCTGCTGAAACAAATTAACAAAACTGAGGGACATTTACTAATTAGAGATTAGCAGCACAAGAATTCAAAATTCCTATAATTTGCTTTTACATGGAAAAAAACCTCTCGGCCTACAAACAGTTTAGGGAAAAAAAATGAAGCAGGATGAGTCTCCTAATCTGTTTGTTTTTGATCATTTTTGTGGGTTCTTATCTCTGTCAGTTTTTTATGTTACTAAGTAAATATGGAGTTTAAAAGTTCTCTATTTTGAGTTATTGGCATCATTCCATTCCATCTGAGTTACGTAAACAGATCGCAGCTCATCACCAGTTGTCAAACCCAGCTGGTTCTTATAATATTAGGCCAATTTTTCAAATTTCAAGTGCACATCACCCATAATTACTGAATACCTAACTTCCAGTTCATTCTTTTGAATCTGAGGCACAGAACTAGTGCCAGATACTTTGTTGAATCAGGAAAACTGAGCAGCACATAGAAAAATGAGAGGAGATGTAAAGACTGGCAAAACAGAAAAGCAGGTACACTTGTACTTGTTTGTAAGTAGTTCCTAAAGCTGTTCATAACTCACGTGAAAGCCACAATATCAAATAAAGTGGCAGTGAAAGCAAACAGATTAGGAAAAGGAGAAATCTGGTAGCATACAGGGAAAATGAGGCAGTGCTGTTTTTCCAAGTGTGCCTTCAGTGAATTGCCAGTTTACACCTCAGAAACCTTGCAAGACTGCAGTGAAGCATTAAATGTAATACAGAGGGTTCTGGATGCTGGCAGAGAAAAAAAATCACAATACCTTGAAGAGCAATGTCATTATCTCAAAATTTACAGTGATTAAAATTTTTCCCAGCTTTTTATTTTCCCTGTCTCGTCAGTAGCTTTTTCCCTTCTAACTGATCATTCATTTTCAGTCTGTTGTAAAGCAGCTTTATCAAATGAAGGCTGGGTGGCTCTGTAATGAGAACACATCCAATAAAAATGCTTTCAATTACATTTTTAAACTGCAAAATATCGAATTACTGCTGTATGAGGATACTCCACTGAAAACTCCAGGATTACAAGAGAGGTCATTATGTTTCCCTGCTACATGACTTTGAAGTATAATACCAGGGTGTCATCTTAAATATGATTCATTGAAAATGTTACAGTGAACAAACCAATTTTTCATTTCTAGAGCCCTGCAAGCAATAAAAAAGTTCATACAAAGCAAGAAACAGTGTAAACTTTAATTTCTTTGTTTTGATCACTACTAGAATTTTTGGATGATAAAATAGAAGATATTTTTTTTAAATGTGATCTGGTTTTCCCTATATATGTGATTTATGGATTTCTTGTATTTCTCCTCATTGCAGTTATATCCATAAGTGCTACTTCCTTTCATCTTTTGGTTCTCATTCACTGGCTAACATTGGGCTGATAGAGACCTGATGGAGTTGCAGGAGATCCAAGTTTTGCTCCCTATTTTGTCATTCCCATGATGCTGTACAGAAATTAATGTTAAATTGTAGTTAAGTTCCATTTGCAGAAGACATTTTGATACTCAGAAAGCAGTGGAGCATAAGTGCTGAATCACTTGGTTTTAGAAATCTTATCCAAATCTCTCTGTGGTCAAGCTCCCAATTTTTGAACTCGGTCTTTCCTAATTGCAGGGATTACAGATATTTCCAAGAGGCCGTGTCTAGCACAAATCACTTTGTTTATAAGGTAACCCCAAACCTCAGACCTTTCCATTCAGCATTAATTTTACCTGCCTAACTACTGAATATCACATACCTGCTAATAGAGTTGCTTAGGGCAACACAACAGCTGCGTTCACTAGAGCAAGCCGTGTGTGGAATTTCCAAAGTAGCAAAGGTGGGAGCTGTTTCCTGCACTATCACCTGTGAGAATAAGGTCCTCCAGCAGTTTGTTCCCTGGGCACGAGTCAGGTCCTGCCAGGAATGAAAGGTTTGTGCCGTAGAGAAGCAGTAAAGTGGATTTCAGTGCCAGCAAACAAAAATTGTGGCTGCAGCTCCAAAGTGGAGCACCAGAGCAAGCTCAGACCACTCAGTAAAGTGTGCACACCGAAACAGGAGCAGCGGGATTCCTGTGTGTGGGAATTCAGAGCTCTGCACAATGCACAGGTCACTCACAGAGCTCTGTTCATCCCCTCTGGCTTCGGAGTCAGTACCACACAGCCTGACTGCTCCCCCACCACACGCAGATGGAGGGAATCTCACCTTTCAAGCATCAGCTCCGTGCAATTCTTAAGAGCATATTTTAGTTTTTACACATTTTTGTGCCATCGCAGAACACTATATTCCTGCTGGCAGATGGAATGCATGGTTTACCAGAATTAAATTAACTTTCAGGAGTAAATCTGTTTCCCTCTCTCCCTGGCAGATCCTGCCTAAGAACAATATGCCTTTCTTTAAAGCTACGTAGGGCCAAAACCTCAGGTAACAAGGCCTCTGATTCCTGCACTGCTTGCACACCTTAAAGGGCTGTTTCTGTCACATTTACTCCTATAGACTGCATGAAAAACATCACATGATATTTAGATTCCAAACAATTTTTACTTATTTCCTGCTTGATTTGTATTATTCATTAAGGATTGTTGCATAATGATTTGCTCGTTGTTGTTCATTGAGCAACTCAGCTTCCAGCTGTGATAACGAAAACATCTGTCCTTTTCCTGGTGCTGAAGTGGGAGGCCATATGGGAACTGAGAAATCCACAGTGTGAGAACTGCATATTAATGGTTAGCAACTTTCCTTCTAGCACAAGGGGATTTTTGAAGATCAGAGGCGTGAAAGAATAGAACCATAAAGCACCTGAAAAATTCAGGTTGGCGCTCTGGAGGTCACGCAGTCAAAGTGGAGCTGGCTCGAACAGGTTGCTCACAGCCTGCTACAGTCACAGGCCAGGTAATTATCAAATGTGCATGAACTGGACTAAAACTGTAGAGGAATAACTCTGTCAGTCCCCCTCAGACCACTATCCCTATCCAATCAATCCATTCGTATACATAAAGGAGTGTTAGGCATGACTTGAAATGTTCCATGCTCCTTAACGTTAAAAAATGTATTTGTGTAGTTCCAGCTATTCATTGCACAAAATGGGGATCGTGTCAATATTCATAAACACTTGAAGGGAGGGTGCAAACTGAAAATGGATTAAATGGAATTTTTTAAAGCCGGCATGCCAAAACTGCAAGGAAACAGTACATGTGCAAAGATATTTACAATTATGAGTACAAACTAAGTAAAAATGCCCGTGATTGCTCTGACCTTCAACTCATTACATTACTAATTACCTTCATATTCTTCAATATAAAATAAACATGTTTTAATTATATTTATGCACAAGTGCATCTGAAGTTTGGATAAACATTCATGAATAAATGAAAAATCCAATGAACACCAGACTTCACAAGAAAAGCACTGACAGAAGATTTAATTGTAGCTTTGAGAGTGGTTCTGATGCAACATCATCCCACCTAGCATAAGTTTTAAATTATATTTGATTATAATGATTATAATTTTTTACATAAAGCAATCACTTGACTGACAATTGCATGGAAGAGAGAATGGAAACCTAGCAACAGGGCAATTCCTGTTATTATAGATGGACCCTTGCAAAAAGTATAATCTGTTTGAAAACTTTGCCTTTAGTATTCGATGTGAGCTGTGAAACTCACGGAAGGAGCCTTTAAGTCCTCTGTGTCTATGGTCAAGAGAGGAGTTGTGGTGTTCAGGCCCCTCATGGATCAAACCCATCATTTATGAAAGATTTGGCAGGGGTTTTGTGAAGTTATTTCTTAAATGATCCTGAATTTGACATTTTTGACCCTCTCCCTGACTTTGCTGTTTTTCTTTACCTGTCCACGTCTCCTTTCCTTGGTGTGCAATGCTCCTCACAGATTTGGTCTGCTGCCAACAGGAAATTCTGTAGTGTGTGAAAGGATGGATCTGACATACAGAATTTCAGACATTATAAATCCAGTCTTAAAAGGGTTCCTCACTTTGGTTTAGGTGCTTGTCTCTAATTTTCCAAAGTGGTAACTGCCTACTTTTACTACTGCAGGTACCACAACTAGTACACCACCAATTGTTTCAAGTGCTTTTAGTGTATGCTACTACTTGTAAAATAGTTTTAATCCAGAATTTATCTTCTCTGCTTTTCGTGCTGTCTGGACTATTAAGCACAGAGATAACAGGCTGCTTAGGAGTCAGATCAGATATCCTTTAAGGGCATTGGGTTTCCAACACTTTTATCTTGGAAGACTGAACAGTACAGTGCAGAGCATGTGGGACAGCTAAATCCCAATCTGTCCATTTTTTCAAGGCCCATTTTCTTTAATCATTAAACCCATGAAAATATAAAGATATCCTATTTACAATTAAGTGCTGAGAATCCCAACGTATATCACTCCTCTGCTGTGATCTGTTTAGGGGAAGAATATAAATTAAACTTATTTATTTTACTTCGAATTCTTGTGATTCCTTTATGAAGCACCATGAGGCCTGCAGGTCATGAAGATATGTCTAAATTTTTCTTAGGATTCAGTTAAAGTGAGCCTAGAGATATCAAAACCCACCATCTTGGACTATAAAATAAAGGTCAAATTGTCATGGATAAAAAAGTCTCCAGAATACAGAATTTCAACAGTAAACAACTATGTCATATTTTTAATTACATTTATATTTATTAACTGATCAGATTTTCAGTGGAGTCTAGAAAAACTAGACACTTGCTATGATAAGAAGCAATTATCACATCACTTTCAGGTTAAATATTTTTATCCAAATGTCAGTAAGAAGCTTACTCAGTTATTTTTATGCTGTGTTATTTTTATATACATGGCCATGGATTATTCAGCACACACGCAGAAACAGATAAATTGAGCACTTACTTACCAGATTGTACAGCACTGCAGAAAATCAGATGGAGTAGCAGTAGCTTACCTCAAATTCTTTAAAAGTACATCAAGTCTAAAAAAATCGTTCTCCTTTTCCCATTAATATAATATTCCTTTTTCTCCTCCTGATCTCAATAGTTTTCCATGATAAAAGAGACTTTTCTAGCAATAAAACATACTCTTTTTGTGTGTAATTAACAGGGCCAAGAATTTTCTAACAAAGATCTACTGCCAAGATCAATCAGTGATGGAGAAAATGTTTTGTGCTACTCAGATTTTCTTCTCAAACACACTTCAGTTTTATGTCCTTTCATCCAACAGATGTGTGCGAGCTATGCAGGCTGTTTAAAACCAAGAAGCTTCCTCACAGTCATGGGGTTAAATGTGTGCAACAAGGGTCTCATATAGGAAAGTAAAACTAGGTCTGCATATCATTATATGATTACAAAATAGAACTTGGAAAATATGGTTTCTAATATTCAGTTTCTGCTATTCTTGTCCTGAGGATGATGTTAGCAAACAAAAAATACAGGCTTTTTCAGCAAAGTTAAAATGAAAAACATAAAGAGAGACCAATACTACCCAGGTGGGAGGTCGAGGAACACAAACTCAGTGTGGTCTTGTCCTTGCTGCCTTTTGAATGAGTGCCCCTGTCTCCTGGGAGCTGAGGGCTGCTGCAAACCACCCTCCTGTGCTGAGGATTGTAGGGTTAGACACACTGCCTTCCACAATGCTTTCTATCAGCTCTGCTTCCTCGCTCCTTCTCTGGAAACTCCAGCCGGTTTATTTGTGGGCCCTACAGGAAATTTTCCCAGAAAGAAACAGAGGTTTTGCTTTTGGGGAAGTTGAGTTACTGCAGAGAGAGTAGGCACAAAAAGAGGAGCAAGGATATAGATATTATTTGACAGCAAAGGCGCTCTCTGATAACGTGCTTCCAATTTGTCTGTAATATTCAGCATCCAAGTTCCCACTGTCTCAGAATTACCAATTAAAATTCTGTTTTCCTAATAAATCTTCTCAAAAACACGTGATGGCAAATGTTCCACACTTACATCTGGTCTAATAAACAAAATGATAAGCAGAGCAAAATAAATACTCTTGGTGGGTTCCAGTGGGTTTTGTACTTGTACAGTCTCCTTTGTCCCTATCTCTGCCTTTCTTTGTTCAGCTTCTGTTATCTCCAGTGCATATCCTTTGGGCCTGCCAGCCTCAGGGACCTGAAGCAAAGGTCTTTGGAGACAAAATTGCAAGTTACAGTGACGTATTCTCATCACAGATGTGTTCAGTGTCATTTTCTGCTGGAGATGGCATCTTCCAGGACTTTAAACAATATTTTTGTTCAGCCTTATCCCCACCTCTATATTTTTGCAAGTCCTCCATGACTCTGATATCCACTCCTACTCAGTGCCAGTAATCTTGTTTTCAGTTCCCAGCTAAATAAGGTGTCAGCAGGTGTGTCAACCCATGCTTCACTGGTGCCACCTCATCATTTTGCAGAGCCAAGTACAGATTGGTGTCTCATTCCACTGCCACCCTTACAGGCACTTCATTATTTTGACACTCTTTTCTCCCAGGCTCTAGGGAAAGGGGATAACAAACCCGGGGCCCCATGTCTAAACCCATATTTCACTGTGAACTGCTTCTTAAACAGTGGCCCGCTGACAGAAATTACTGTGCCTGATATGTCCAGTGAAACAGATTTGGTGTGCATGATCTTCTGTGTAACTGTACTTTCTGAGACTATTTCTAAGGAATTGGGGTGAAAGTTTAGGGCAAACAAATACGCCCATTAATTCTCACCTAATCTGTGCTTGGTGTTTGGTTTTGCTGTGTCAGCAGTGTGGATCATCTTTATGATTTGGCCTTCATTTTTGACACATGCAGTAGGCCTTGACAATTCCCTCACTATCCTTGAGCCCATGGTATAAATTATCTCTATCTCTCCATTTATTTCCGTACTCAAATGCCTTTTTTTGTAGCATTATAATGTTTTCAAGCTGCTTTATGAATCACTGTCATTTAAGCACTGTTCCCCTTTCCCTCCAGAGGAAGTGGGAGCCTCCTATTGATTAACTGTATAAGCTGGAAAATTGCTCTCCTGCCCTCTCTGTGCTAATAACCTAAATTGCTTCTTGCAGGATCTCATCCTCGTAGTACAGCTTCAGCAACCACTGTCTATCTTTTGGATAAGACCAGTTAAGAATTTTAAATTAAACTGATTTTCTCACTCTGCCCTTGCTCAGTGCTGCCAAATGCCTTGCGGAAGTTCATCTGAAATCCTTAAATCTCTTCCAGATTTATATTCCCTTTGCACATCATGTCTGCAACTGCAAAACAAAACCCAAACAGTGGAAATGACAAAAGGTTCTTTCTGAAGTGGGGTTTGTGAGGCACCACTCGGCAGTGGCAGCAGGTGGAACCCACATAAGGAGAGGTGTGGGATTTTGTACATCGAGCCAAGTCCCGATCCTCGCTCCAAGTGTATTGATAATCATTGGACTTGACAGCAATGGGATTTCCACCAGTATTCTCCACTTTTGATTGTACTGTTGTGAGCTTATCAGTTCCTGAAGGTGCCCAACAGCAGCTTCACCTTGTACTTAATAACACTGCATTTAAAAATCTAAGTATGATTCTATCCTCTCAGCTTTTTAAAATCAGCATCTCATTTTGACAAAGTAAAAGTAAGGCACTCACATCTTACATACTTACCCTTCAAAAAATCTTTCCATCCATTACCCAGAGAAGTGGACATTCTTGAAAATCAATTTAAAGTTACAGCTTTGAATCTTCTAAAACTGCTAAGGGGTGGATTCATATTGTTTCACTTTATGTCAGACCAAAATGTGTATGAAATGTGACTCATATAGCCATTGATTCTCTCTGTCCCATTATTTCAGGTTAGGCAGAATTCTGGGCTACATAAAAATAAATAAAGAAAGAGATTTTGGATGTAGCCTAAAGTTTCACTAAAACATAAGATAACCAAACTTATTTAAAGTATAAAATATTCATATAAACCAGGAAAAGCAGAATAGAAATAAGCACAAGTTTATATAGAATTAACTTCACATTTTTAAACTTGCAGGAGCAATAAATAAGCATAAATATGGGCTTCTTGTCAGAGCCTTTCTAGTTTTAATGTGCTTATGTTGGAAAAACATTTAGTTTGTCTATTTATTACTCATTCAATTAATTATTTTATAACATCCATGTGTGTATTCATAACTATACTTTTATTGATTTACGTCTTTAACAGTCTTTCTGTTACAGGCCAATGCAAAAGCTGTGTTGTCATTTTTTGGCTTTGAGGGGTTTCAACCAAGGCAGAGCTTGAAAAGTTTCCATGGTGGTTTTTTATTTTATCCAATGTGAGGAAAATCGGCAAGATGTGAAGTTCCTGCTTCAGAGCAGTTAAATGGCTTTACTGAACTTATTTCAGACTTGAGGAAGGACTGGTATAACTTTTGAAATTGTATTATATGGTCTAAGAGATGTTACTTCCATGTCCAAGCTTTGTCTCTCCTACATTCTTCACACCACTGTAGATACACTGAAGCAACTTTGAAGCAACCTACAATTTAAACAATTTAGGATATGAGCTCTCTTCTCTTGTTCTATTCCCACTATAATAACAGCCTGTGTAACTTTACTTGTGAGATTATAAAATTAATTAAACACCTGCATAACTCTTCAAATACAGATTCTGGCATGCTCAACAGTGCTAGGTGTAAGTGTGTCTAATATATAAGTAGGTTACAAGCTGATTGAAGAAGTAAAAAGTTGTTCCTTATATGAGTATTTAAGTGGGAAGCTGGGAGTTCAGCTATCTAACACTCCATTGCTTTATTCACATGTGAATAAATTATTCCAAGGCAAAAGGATTTGCCACTTGAATAAGAGTTGTAAAATTTAGCTTAACCTTTCTCTTCTTTGTGCGTTTTGTTAACTGACAATTTATCTTTCACAGATTAAAGTTCCAGAAACCATTACGCAAAAGCTGCTTGAGTCCCCTTTTAATACCTTTATGTCTACAGCAAAGTCCAGCACTTCAGGACGATGTAAGTAATGTTTCCTGGAAATGTAATAATCTGGTGGATTACTGAGTTTTGATCATGTCTTGGGCTTTAGTAACTACAGGAGATATGTTTATTCTGTCATGCAATATTTATTACCAAGAGTATTCCAATGTTGTAGATGGTGAGTAACTCCCTCTGCTCAGCAAATGAAAACTAGAATAATAAAAGATTGTGTCATCTCACTTGATACATTTCTTCCTGGATTTGTCTTGCTGATGGAAAATTTGTAGAGGTGGATTCCACCTTCTGAATTAATACAGAAAGTATTAATCAGAGGTGTGGTTTAAGTCATGTTAAGGCAACGTAAGTGAGGTCTATATAACAAGTGAAAAATGCATAAATATTTTCTCTTGAAAAAAAATAAAAAATATTACAGTTGGGAGGCTTATCCAATAACAAAGCTGAGGGTATTCCCTTCAAACAATCAACTCAGAAAAGTGCTAGTTGGCATGACCCCAAGACAAAATTCTCCCTCAAATGTGGAAAACAACCAGCAGCCTTTGGGTGAGTAAGTTACAGTGACTGTGCTGCTAGTGGAACTGAGCGTCCACTCCAGCTTTTTCCTATCCTCAGATACCAAACAAGTCAAAAGACTGTGGTAAACTTCTGCCTTAGAATACTCTTGTAAACACAGCAGGCAGCTCCTCTGGTGTGACTCCCCTCTTTTATTCCCTTCCTGCCCACACAAAAGGGACAGTATTAGTTTTAAATAATTTATTCCATTTGGTGTATTCAAGAGATTTTTGAGTTCAGGCACAATTCAGAGCAATTTAAACCTGTGTGTCCCACTTTAGTCTGCAAACACTTGCTGTTCAGATATGCTTAGGGATGCTGGAAGAGCACAGGCTCCAGAACCTTCTGCTGTACCCGTGAGCTGATTCTCCATGAAATCCCTCCCAGCACTGCTGAGACAGACATTTGCTCACTTTGTGAAGCAGCATCAGTGTCACTTGCTAAAAATTATGAGTAACGAATTGACAGTAAGGTAGATGTTTCCTTCTTGGTACCACAATGACAAGGAGCCCTCACATCCCTTTTTTTTTGTGTGTGAAAACTATTCCAAACTTAGCCTGCTGTAATATGACCAATTTACTGACTGCTCACCATATGCTGGATTTAAAAGCAGTGAGGCCTTCCTAAGAGATTCAATACATCTAAAGTGTTTGGAGAATGTAAGATGAACATAAAAAGTGAGCTCTCTGCCATGAGATTAGATGCTGGCAGTGACAGCTTCTAAAGGTGCTGCCTCTTTCTTGAGATGGCATTTCAAATAGGAATGCGTTGAAAATGAAATGCACAAAGGCTTGCTGAAAAGATAAATCCAACTTAAATTTTAGATCCTCGTGCGCTCTAGGCTTTTTTTGAGAAATGGAATCTTCAGTGATGTATTTACACCTGCAGATGAAAATACATCTGATTTGTCATAAAATCATTAATGAATACCCAACACCATGTGCTCTGCCTGGATAAAACTGATCTGCTGGCATGTGAGTCCATGTGATGGATTTTCACTTGTGTAGCTTCAAAAACATTTGGGAATATGTTTTCCTTACCCACTTTCAAGTTCCCTCTTCCTGCAGCTTTTTATTGCTTGGGAGCTGCACAAACCCAAAAGCCGATTAAATACTGTGAGTCAGAGCGTTCCTTTCAGGATTTCTTAGCCAAGAATCAACAATGGAGAAAATCATTTGTATGGGTTTCTAGTCTATGAAACATCATTCTGTCTCTTTGAATTCTGAAACACAAAGAGAGAGGATTTTAATTCATCTGCAGGGTCCTGTCCTTTGAGCTTGTTTAGGTAAATTGACTTTGTGTAATGAAATTTTCATCACTTCTGGGAATAAACAGAATAGTATATTTTTAAAATCATTGCCTACATGAGAATTGCTCCATTTCTAGTTACAGACTATATCGAGGAGTGGTATTACAAACCAAGTAAACATCAGATAACCAGGACAGCACTTTTAAAGGGCAGCTCTTAGAGATGAATTTATGTTCAGTGGGAAGGACAGCCTGAGCAGAAATCCCTGTTTAGCAGAGCAGGAGTTGGGACACACAGCAGCTCGTCCCTCTGGGCCTCTCCTGTGCACAGGTAATGCCCAGTGAGTGGAGCCATCTCCTGCTGCAGCAAGGCTCCTGAGGAGAGGAGAGTGGCAGAGGACGGCCTCAGTGTCCTTTTCCTGTACAAAAACGGCAGCACCCCTTGCTGAGCAAGATGAAGGGAATGTTTCATGAACTCGCAGGTTTCCTGTGTAGCCCTGCCGTGGTGCTGTTGCTCTGCATCCCGGGTGAATCGGTGCTACAGCCCTGAGCTCTTCAGAACTGCAAAGCGCTGGTGATAATGACATTCAGCGCTGCAAAGTGCGCTGCCTCCCTCTGCACTCCTACATATTAAAAAGGAAGGGGAAAAAAAGGCCCCCACAAATGCCAGGCTCCAGCATCAGGTCTGAATAATTAATGAGAAGCAGCAGATTCAGCTTCTCCTTAAGTGCAAATCTTCTCGCAACCTGAACTGTTGTGCCTTGGGCTGGTGCCTACACAGCGTTCTGTTTATTTCTGTCTAGGTCACCGATTTTGCCTGCAAGATGGAAAGGTGAGTTTGTGGGTTCTGGATGCACTCTCAGCTGTAGCAGTAGAGGGCAATAGCCATTATTTCTCAGTCCCTTTTCCTCTGGTGGCACAATATGCAGCGACATGCTTGGTTTCGGGGTGTCCCCGTTCACACTGGTGTCCCACCTGCGGGAGAGCAGCAGATGAGGATATGGTCTGTTCTGCTGTCTCTACCACCCCTGGCCTCACGAGTATAATAGCTGCTTATGGTTTTGTGAGCCTTACTGCTCAGTCCATATGGAGAAACTTCCGAGCATGTGTTTGCAAACAAAACCACACTTTCCTCGGGGCTGTGAGGGAGACTTTTCAGGATAACTGCCCGTCCAGATCGCGCTTCTTTGCCAAAACAGATGAAATCATGTGTATTTCCTGCAGTGGGTTTTTTTCTTATCAGCATTTCACTCCCTCTCCGGGTGAATGCCTCTAAATTTATTAAACAGAATTTAAATATCTCAATATCATGTAAATTACTTTAAAGCGAACAAACGACAAAGCTCTCTCATTTCCTCATGACAGTCTTTGCTTCAGGAGGCAGAATGACCCATGGATTCTGGGAACACTTCCATAGTTCTTTGTGCAACCTAGTGCTCAAAGGATGCAGCTCTTGTTCTCTCAGTATTACAGGTTAGGTCATTTGGATTACAATGGATTTGCTTCCAGAAAAAGTGAAAATCCAGTGAAGTATCTCACATGGACAGACAAAATTCATCCACCTGGCAAGATCTCATTCTGCTTCTTTGCGCTGCATGTTTAGCTTACTTTTGACAGTTGAATGCTATCTAATAGACACTGTTTAAATGAAAATAGTGCCAATTATTCAATGTATTAACAGTATTACAATAGTCTGTGGGAACTAACCAAGAATAATTTGTGCTGGACATTTTGCAGAAGTTGGTGAAGCCAGTATTTTCTTTGAAAAGCGTGAAAGACAAAGCTAATGATAATATTTACATTATTAACAACTTATTCTTGTTTTCTACATGCACAATGTAGATGTTTGACATTGTGACTGTTTCTCCTGCATGAAAACCTGGAACTCATATATATTTGTTTTATGATGAAAACTGAAAATGAAGTGAGGCAAGTAAATGTCCTGCTTGCTCCTTACTACTCACTGTGTGGACAAGACAAGCTGCAGTTTGCAGGACTTTTTCTCTCTTTACAGAACCTTGTCTTTAATTGTGTCTCATTAAACAGCAATACAACACTGAACTGACACCAGGCATGAGTGCTTCCCTGTCACCTGTTTGGGCTGATTCTCTGTAGCTAAGGGTTCTCCAAGAAACACAGCAAGCAGGAATGCTCCAACACTGATCAAGATTTCAGATGTCTAGGTGTAGGTGTAGCTCATGTATCCACTGAAAACAGGCACCAAATCATCCTTTGTTTTCTTCAGTAATAATATTATTACTGTTCAAAGGAATTGAACATTCAGGTATAGGTCTTCTGAAAATTAACAGCAATTCTAATCCTGTTGCTTTTATTTCATATACTAAATAGTAAATTGCTTCTGAAAAAAAGAATTGCTTTTGACTTTTATTGCCTAATGAATTATTCACTTCAAGTGGCAAAGGCAATTTTATAGTATCTCATAAAAAGTATTTTAAACACGATGGTTATTATACATTTTCAGTCTCTACCACAGATTGTTTTGAATGTTTTAACTGTGATATGAGATTTTAAATATTGAACATATTGGGTGCCAGTGAATATTTCAGAAAACACAGACAAGCTCTTCTGGCTTCACAGTTTGTATTATTAAACTGTCATAAAGTGGGAAAAGCCTCTCCTGTCATGACACTCTGTCAAAGAGGGAACACAGAAGTGACTTTGAAGAGAACCTGAAAAAGTAAAGGTCTGAAAGAAGGCAAGGGACAAAGAGAATAAGAAACACGAAGGTAATGGAACAGAAAAACACAGAGCTGGCTGGCATATTGAAAAAGGGGTTTGTGTTCCATGTAGCACAGTTCTAAGCAGTAAGGCTGCCTTGGCAGATAAATGGCACAGGTTAGAGAGCTCTGTGTGCACCTGTCAAGATGTAGGATTTAAGCTGGGATTCGAGCAAGTGTTTCAATCAGATAGGGAAATATAAGGAGGAATACTGGCTGCAAGGCCTCTCTCGTAGTCAGATAAATGCAGATCTTACGTCAAAGCACGGTTCTCAGTATGAGGGAAGTACTGTGACTCATTTTTGGTTGGTTGGTTGGTTTGTTTGGTTTGTTTGGTTTGTTTTCTTTAAATAATGAAAAGAATTATAACAATAACACTTAAATCTTTTCAGATGACTCTGAATTGGTCATGGCTGCCTGGAATTCCTGAGTCTCACCAAGTCCTCCTACCTTAGCAGCAAGTATTTCCCTCGTGTAGGCTGTGCCAGGAAGATGTTATGTTTTCCAGTACCTGACACTAAGGTAATCATTTGGGGGGAAAAGGTTTTATCAGCAAGCTGACAGTGTGGAAATGTATGTATTCACAGATCAGAGAAACTCATAAAAAGGCTTGATCATGGATGTAGGAATGTAAAAAAACCCCAATTTCAATGTTGAAGATTCCTAATCAGCAAAAATTTACTTTGCCTGTATGGATAAAAAAAAAATTAGATACCTAAAGAGAAACAAGTCTTAGGAGTTAGCAGATGCACACAAATATTTAAAGCATGTCTACATGTAGAATTATGTTGCAATAACCTCTCTCAAGTTACTAACACATCTGCTGCTACATAATGTACGAGGTACGGGCTTCTTTTCATGCTAATCTGGTAAAATCCCCTTGATCTTGAAAAGATAAAAGACATTGCAAGGGCTATCGTTTACTTTCATCTTCTCTGTCTATTATCCAAGTCTTGACCTTGTAAGTCACCTTTGTCTCACCTGCTCCTGAACCTCATAACTTTCCTTCTGAAAGAGCACATTAACACATTAAGAAGATGCACAAATAGCCTCTTCTTACACACGAATTATGACAGTCTTTGGAGTAAAAAAAGGATGATTGTCATTTAAGTGCTGTTTAGACGTGCTGAAGTGGGCATACTTCCTACTGTCCTGGGGAGTCATTTTAAGGTCAATACTGTGTGTAAATAATACAGTTCAGCTGGAGTTTAACTGACCAAAAGAAAAAAAAAGATGGAGGCTTCCCCATTAAAGTTCAAGATGAAATTGCAGTTTTCCTACATATGCTAATCACCCAATGTGTCTCTGTTCCCTTGAGGTCTAACTCTTCTTAAAATTCCACAGGAGAGGATTTCCTTTGCTTTTATGCCCCAGAGAGTTTCCATCCAGAAAATAATATCCCATGTATATTGCATAAATATAGGGGAAGTCTCCTCATAAAGAAATTCTAAAAAACCAACGAAATTATAACACAAGCTATTTTTCTCTGTAACAAATTTCCACAGTTATTCTTGTCTGCCTACTATATGCCAGTTGAATGGGCTTCTAATACACTTTGTTCCTTCCTGGGCAAGTGATCCATCTTTCCTTCCTGTTGAAGAGCAGAGCACAGAACTGAAACCATCCACTTTTGCTTAGGGGAACCCTGGGTTAGCCCCGTGGAGTTCCCATTGATATAAAATTTAAATTCTGTTTAAGAGCTTCCTATTTCCCATGAATTACCATAGCGTCTTGCAGGGATTGAAACATGAAGAACCTCTCCTGATGTGACAATATTTACCTGTCTGTGTGAAGAAATGCATGATCCCTCATACAGTCTTACCTGTCTGAGAAGGAGCCTCCAGTTTTCCTGCCTAGGTCCGACAAGGTGTCAAAGTGAGAGGTGTAGCTCGGACACACCACTTAAAAACAGGACTGGGAAGAAAATTTAGAGGTACTGACGTGTCCTATGCTATTTTTTTCCACATAAGCAGAGAACAAAACTTCATATGAATGTCCATAAATCTTTCTTCTCTCTTGCTGTTAAAAGTGTACAGTAAATACTGGGCTTGGGTAACTATCTTGGATCTCACTGAAGGATGCTCAAAAGCACACCTACATGTTTTTGAATGTGTAGATATATTTGTAAGAAACAGTTAGTTCTCCCAATAAAGACTGTTTTTTTTAATTGTGGTTTAATCAAAGCTGGCTGCATCACCAGCAATGCACAGATTTACCTAAATGCAAACGTTTCCCCTCCACTCACATTTTCTGCTTCTACAGAGAAGTTATTTTGCCAGTGAAGTTGTGTTATTTTCCTCATGAAGTCCTCAAAGTAAGTGTTTTGTATAAGAAAAGGTAAGGAAGTTTATACTGCAGACTGATTTCTCTTTTACTTTTCTTCTTTTTTGGGAAAATAATGGAAATATGTTACCTAAAGCCTCTGAGGTCAAACTTAATCCATTAAAACATTGGCATCAAGCATAGAGTCTATGCTAAATAAATTATGATTAAGTAAAAGCAGGAATCATGGAGAGTTGGGAGTTTCCCCTGTGCACTAATCTTTGTTCATGACTTCTATTTAATCTCACTGTGAATTCTCCAAATATTAAGAACTGGCTTTCCAATTAGGAAGCATCGCTGGAAAACAGTACGATCAGTGAAAAAACTTTCTATGAGTTTTGCTTTCTCTTGAAAATGAAGCTTAGTAAGTGAAGGGAAAAGGGATGGTATTATTTATCCAGGGGGCTTTTTCTTTTTTCATGGAGCTTTTAGAACAATTAAGTGAAGAAGCTGAAAAAAGCAAAAGCAAAAGGAAAATATCTGGGTTTATATATCGAAAAGCAACCTCTTAAGAGCAGTGATGTTTAATAGATGATACTGTTTAAACAAAGCAGGACCTGGGGATTTTTAGAAAAAGATTTACATTAAATCAGAAGTCATACAATGCCCTTGAAAGAGGATTTTTCATTGTCATGAATCAGGAGTAGGAAAGCATTTCCCAGTAATAAATGGTGATGCAAAATGGATTTTCCCATCACGGTGCTAAATTCTGCCTTTCGCCATCAACAGAATTAACAGGATGTTAAACCTGAGGTGTTTACATCTGAGTTATAAACATTTTTAAAATAATAAAAACTGCCACTTCATGAATGCAAAGGAGAAGCTAAAATACAAAGCAAAAGGGGTGACTGTTTTAAACTAGAAAAGCAGCACGTTCTGGACAAGGAAATGGAGCAGGACCTGTTTTGCTGAGAAAGCTTTTTTGTTTTCCAGCCAGATGAAAGATTTTTGCATGAAAGAAAAGAAAGGCAATGTAGACAAAGCCCTCTGCCTTTACTGCTCTCTGAAGTACCAGCTTGAGTGAAGTCTGAGGGACCCGGGGGCAGCTGTTAAAACAGCAGTTCCTCCCTTCCCTGTCTAAATGTGATACCAAGAAGCTGCATGGCTCCACATTTAGACAGATAAGAGGAAAAGGCAAAAATAACTTCCAGTAGTAAAAAAAAAAATGTTTTTGTGGTGTCTTAGCAGACAGGAATTTAGAAACCAAACTGCATAAATAAGAGAGGATCCATTGAAACTCTGCCGTGGATTGTTGAGCCACGTCGTGCTGGATTGTTTTACGCTCAGCTGGGGGAATTTTTGAAGGTAGTAAAGTGTGCAAATCTAGAGATATGAGAAAGGCTTACAGGCTTCTGTAAGAAATTTCATTCTTTCCATGCTTCAGAGTTTTCAGATAAATAGAACAATTGCAGAAATCAGAGGAGGCAGGTGGAATAAATGGAATTTAATGCAATCATCACAAGTAAAGACTCATGTAATGCTAACATTGCATATGTTATCACGAGTTGATAATCTGCAGGCTACCTAAAGTTCTTATGCTGCCATACGCCCCTTAGTTTAGCACAAAATCATTACAGCCAAGCAAAATTCGAGCACAAACCATCAACAGTCAGGTTTTGACACTAATAGAAGGGGATTTCTTGGGCCAGGTGCTCTCACTGACGAAAGACAGGCTTATTAATCTTTCCTTTCAAGTGTACGGCTTGACAAGCGTGCCCTAATTTCCACACCACATGCTCACCTGCCAGCCTTCTCAAACCTGTGACACCAACTCCTGAGCACCAGACCCAAATTAGCATTTGACCTTTAGAAAGTTACCTCAGAATGTCCAAAACTCCTGTAACTCCTCTTTTCTTAGCCAAAAACGATAAAAAGCCGTCTAGGAAGACACTACAGGTTATGAGCATGAGGAAAGAGCACAAAAGTAACGAATTTACAGGGTGTGATTTACTTGTGGTAGAAACAGTAACCTTCCTGCACACACAGCCCATTGTTTCAGGGAAAAAAAATAGAAAAAATTAAGTGTTCAGTAACATCAGAATGACATCTGAAATAATTAAATTACTGTTAAACACTGAGGAAGAAGGGGATATAGAAGAAAACCTATCTAATTTCTGAGAAAAATGAAACAGCCAAATGTTTCGCCTCAGGTGTTCTGCTGAAACAATGCTTTGCTCTGACTTTGGTAGTTTTTTGTTTTGTTTTGTTTTTGACTCTTTTTTTTTTTTTTGCAATGTTTTTATGAGGAAAAAATAAACACAAACTTACAAAGTGCTTGAAAATTTAAGTATATATATATAAAATAGTTGTGTTACAAATTTCTATCCCTTGGGGGTTTTTCATCTCTTCCCATTTGATTGGAAGCCCCAAGCTGTGGCATTTCAATCAGCTTTCTCTGGACTTCCTCTATAGTCAGTGGAGGAAAAAAAGGACCTCTAGAGAGCAGTGCAACACATAAATTCTGAATCGCCTTTAGCAGGGCTCTCTGCCTTCTCTCTCAGCTCTCAGGAGAGCCCTTGAATGTTTTCAGTTCACTGGGAAAAAGGGGTAGATCAACATTCCTGTTGTGAGGCAGCAAATACGTTTCCATTAAAAATGGGAATTTTAAAAATATTAGGTGCCTATCTAAAGCTGCTGGAAACTAATTTCTTGTTTCAATGATTTTCCTGATTAATTTTATTTTTTATTTTCCATAATTAACTATAAACTAGACTAGACACATTTACCTGATTTAATATAGCATCACCAGAATTCAGATGTCCTGGCATTTTGAGCTGACTGGGTTCTTTTTAACTTTAAAGGAGTGGAATGAGTTTTCAGTTATTCAAGTTGCACAAGCAATTTTTCATGGTAGTTTATAAGATCAGAAACTTTTACCAGATTGTTGATACAAAAACTATAATTGCTAAAAAATGCTGTTGCAAAATACACTGTTGAAAGACATGGTCTTGAAAATTGTCTTTATGCCTCTACTGGTAAGAAATAAAATACTAAGTTTTATATTTTATGCCAATGTCTTTGCAACATACTATGCAGGAAGAAGTGTATTTTTATTTTTATAGCTGATTTTTCAATGGCATAAAGGGGTTTGATGCACAAGTCTCTTCACAGAATGACATCCTGATTTTATTTATTTTTCTAAAGGTTGCTTCAAAGAATTTTAGCCACTTCACAAACTGAAGGCCAAAAAACTCAATACTAATGAATTGGTAATATGATCCTTTTCAGAGGCAATTAAATTTTCTTGACTCTAAAATGATTACAGTTAAGAGGAATCTTTCATTTTCATTGCCCACTCATGCACATTATCCTTAACACAAAATAGATTTTTCCTCTGTTTGTGCGTGCTTAAAGTTTCCTTTCCAAAAATCAAATGTCCCTTTCACGTTCCATGGAAAAACATTGACCTTTGTGACGTTTTTGCAAGATTTGTCCCCAATACATTCTTGAATGTTTAATCAGAAGTACCAATAGATACCACTTCTGTTTTGTTTAAAAAGAACCAGTCAGCTTCCAAATAAGTGACATTTTAAATACTTTGTGCTACTTTCAGCAGTGTTCTACTGCAGCAAACAAAATGAGACATCACACAAGCGATGTAACTCTGTTAAATGACAAGATATTTTCCATGTTCCTGAACTCTGAAGCTAAGTTAAAATACAGAAAAAATTCTGTTTGCATTTTGTCTCCATAATACAGGTCTATACAGTGCAGACATGCCATGATGACATTCAGAAAAAAAAAGGAAAATAATTCAGTACACAATAGTTTATCCTGAATAGCCAGAAGACAAATGTTACAGTAAAAAGCTTTTAGAAAATCAGTGAAGGAGTAAACATAATATCTAACAGAAGAAAGAAAATGTAGCCCTAGCTAAATTATGTTTCCTGGCATGGTGGGCTAATTGTTAAAAGACAAGCTTCCAAGCTTTTGTATGATTTACAGAATTTCAACATTACGTAAATATGATCAGATTAGATTTAACATTTTATGCAACAAGCTGTGCTTTAGCAATTGTCATTTTGCTTTGATAGGCAGAGAAAATATTATTGATATTGACATAATAACATTCTTGTTTTACTAACTTTATTAAAAGTGGTTCCAAAATAGAAAAGTTCATAAATACATAATTCGAATTAAATCACCCAATCATGTCCAGCTTTATAAATATAACTTCTTTTTCCACTGGCAATACGAATTAGTGACTCCTTTGTTCTGCTCAAAATAAGATTGTTTTCTCACTTGCTGAACCGTTGTTAAATTGGTGAAACATACCCAACCTAAGGGAGTCCCAAAGGACTGATGTTCTTCTGCCAGTCTTTTATGACTCAGGGTAACTAAGGGCAAGTGATAACTAAATGCAGCTCAAAAAATCTACAGAAATACCAAATCATTCCATAATCTGTTTCCACTCTTCAATTACACAGACACTGATTGTAGCACAAATTTCTATTTCTTAGGCCTTCCTTCAAAAGTTCTGCTTTTTGGATTGCTCGCTCCTTTTAAAATTTCCCCATTTGCTTTCCATCTTTTACTTCCTCAGAAACAGGTTTTTGCTTTTTCCTCACCTACCAGTTCATTCCCATTTCAGCCTATTATGACTACCCTCCTTATTACCTTTTTTCCTTTACTGTAAAATCCCTTCCAGCCATTTTTTAGAGAGTGCCTTTTCCAGTCACCTGTTTTTCCTTCACAGCCACTTTGTAGGGAGGAGATTTTCCTTACGGGGTCTTCTCACAACTGACAGATTCAGGATGACAGAGATCGAGGTTCTGCCAGCGGATTTAGGTTATTTGGAAAAATTTCTTCCAGGAAAGAAGGCGGTGGAAGAAGCTGCCCAAGGAGCCAGCAGTGGAGTCAGTGCTCCCAAGGGGATTTCAAACAGGTGTAGGTGTGGCACCTGGGGATGGGGCTGAGGGGCGGCCTTGGTTGTGCTGCACTTACAGTCTTAATGGTTTGTTCCAGCCTTGTTGAATCTATGTTTCTATGGCCTCCTGTAACTCCTGCAAGAGTTTAACTGTAGAGAATTCTCCAAATGTATCTTGAGGGAGAAAAACATATTTAAAAATCCCTCACCAATAAGAACCTTCGCAACCTATGGACTTTTTTTTACCAAACTTTTTGTTGAACTTTGCAGTGACAGCGCCGATCCTTTGCAATACTTTTCCCACAGAAACCATTTGTCCATGCAAGTCAGTAGAAGTTAAATTCTTCAGGGAAAAAAGCAAAAAGTAAGTTTTAAAAGAATCTGCAAAATGCCCACCTTTGCAATTTCTTTTCTTCTTTAATTTCATTCCCCTCAAACATCACACTTAAAATAACAAAGTTATTGTGGCAACATTGAGAGCTGTGGAATATCTGTCTTTCAATGTTGTATATGAGCTTTTAAAAACATTATTTTTGCCTGATACAACTTAGGGGCTTGTTAAATAGAAATCAGAAAAGGAAGGATAGTGTTGTGCTTCAGAAATCCTATGTTCTTGTAGCATTTCAAAGTTCTTTTCCTTCATGCCATTGCTGCAGGTTTCATTTGTGGTCCTGGAAAAGTCAATCTTCATCACCTATGAAAATACTATTTCATTCCCTCAATCTCATTCAGAAGTAACATCCATCTTGATTTTAAACTTGTTGGATATAACTTTGTAATCAATTCTGTCGCCAAATCCAGTGCCTAGGATCCTGGGAACATCCTGTTATCTGGGATGCCTGGGTGCTCTCATAAAACAAGCAATACTCACCACCATAAAGATAATCGACATCAGAGAACAACTTTGCTATCCTGGGAGGCACGGAGCTGTACTGACATTCATACATGATGGGAACTCGCCTCAGTAATTTCTGCTCACAAAACCAGATGAATTTAAAGGCTGAAAGCTTTCCTTTTAAAATCCTTTCCACATCTATTGACAACCTTCATGGTTTGTTGCTAACTTGCTTGGGTGTGTTGATCTGCGAGTCTCATTTGAATACATTAATTATTGTACTGCCAGAAGAAACAAAATTAAACTTAATTAGAGGTCACATCACTTCCAGCTCAAGTTAATTAAAAGCCTAATCAAACTTTTTGGGAAACAGTAGCCTGTCTGTGAAAAAATGATAAGGGGAATAAACTGCATTATCCCCACACTAAGGACAGTAATCTCTCTGATTGCCTTTTATCCTCCCCCTGCCTGCTTTTGCATAAATAGAAGCACATAGAATAGCATATGTACTCTTACATAACATTCATAGTAAATAAATGAGTTTTCCAGCTTTCCCTTAGTCTGGTAATCAATGCCTGTTGCAGGAGGAAATGCAGGAATTATGCTGCACACCTTTATGCTGCCTAGCTCATAAAAATAATTAGCCATTACAAGGTCAAATTCCCAACTTAACCGCATTTGGGAGATGTGTGGAAACCAGCTGGAGGCCTAACAGGACTGAATCTCCAGTTAATAAAGAGGAGACAGGCAGAACTCATGGGGTGCACACTCCAGCTGCTAGTGTCAGGACACCTGTGCTCTCAAAATGCACTGACCTGCTGTGCAGCCTGGGAAAGCCACCGCCTCTCTTGGATGTTTGTTTTGGCCATTTAAACCTGCTCACCAAATGTGGTCTTTCAGGCAATTTTTGCTTCTTGGTAATACACTCTCTTCACTTACTGCTATAATATCAATTAACACCATCCATGCTGTAAGGAAGATACAAAGAAAGACATTTCTCACATGGAGGTCTGACAAGAAAAATTTCTATCAACAGATGCTGAAAAATATTATAGCCACTTGTTTCATATCACCAACAGCCTCATGTTACAGCCTCTCCCATCAGGAGCTCCCAGATGAAATTTATAAAAGATAAATACTGATTTTTCAATAAAATTTTTTTATTGGACTTGAAAAGAAGTCCTGAGCAAAAAGCACCTAACAAGAGACTTCTGATACTCAATATGTTCATTATTTGGATTACTTTGACCCCAGGTATTTTCTGACTCTGGCAAGAACCTGTTAATTTTAAGCCCAAGTGCTTCCTTGCGCATTATAGTTAACACTGAACACAGAAAACTCAAATTGTGTCAAACTAACAGTTTGGTATCATCCCTGTTCCATACTGGATTCATAAAATCCATAAAAAAATGAGATCCAAACCTCTTGGCTTCTGAATTGTTCTGCTTGTCCTCACCCTTGTTAGCTCCTCCTGGAGAATGATGGGCTGTTTAAACTGAGCTGAGCTGATGGTTTTCCTCAAAACAACTTTTTGTGCTGAGCTCTCAGAAATCATGTATTGATTTCAGTGTTGATTTGAATGGAAAATCCAAAGGAAAGTTTTAGAAGACCTAATTTTGAAATTAAAATCCAGGGACTTGAAGCTTCATTTAAAACCTTTTTCTTAGCTACGCTGTTCACATCTGTTTTGGATTGCTCTTTCCATAATTTCATGATATACAGAATATTATTGCTACTCCCGAGGGTTCCACTTAATGTTAACTGAAAGGCATTATCTATTTAGATGAAAATACATTTCCTATTTGTGGGAAGAATGAAACCACAAGTCTGGGTGTGTTTTCTTGGATTGTGCCAGAGTAGTCCTTTTCTTACACATTTGAAGCATCTAGGTTTACCTAAACAGAGCAAAACCAGCGTAACATGGAAAAGCAGAAAGCGGATCAGGAATAAATTGCTAATACTGGATATGTCAACATTTCACGGTGGTATTGTTTTTCTCTCGTGATGTGGTTTCAGGGAGGGAAAATTAGGAACATACACAAATTTGGGGTTTTTTTGCCTGCTGTCATTTTCTCGCAAATGTTCTCAATTTCAACATCAAGTGGAAATATCTGACATGGCTTACAGATTTTTGCAGCTGAGCACATGCTAAATTCAGATGAACATTTCAGTTGCAAATCAGGGCTAAAATAAAGATTTATTATGTCTGAAACTCAACTGGAAGAATTTTCATTCCATTTTCCTTCTTCTCAGGATGGCTCCCACCCAGCTGAACCACATGTATTTCATGCTACTCAATAAAAATACATCTACGCTTAGAGTGAAGGCAGGCACACATTTCTTAATCACATGAAGGAATTCAGGTCAGGTTTCATCAGGCAAAAAGGAAAGAAAATTCAGGAGAATGTTGTTTCATTTAAAAATAAAAGACTACTGAGGTCTACTAGAAACCATGGAACCTCTAAAGTATCATAAGCGTAGGGAGGCCAGTAGCTAGGAATGCTAAAATCAGAAGGAAAAAGCAATCGGTGCTAAAACAACGTACCAGAAATGATGGATGTCAGGAACGAAAGAGAAATGTGTCATGAAAGGAAAACAGATAAGCGGATATTAAAAGGAAGGGCCATTGAAAAGAGAAAGATGAAGGAAAAGTAAAAATCAATGAGAATAAAATATACATAAAGTGAGTCATAGCAGGATGCTTGTATTTTGTCAGATGGAGTCATCAGTCTAAGAAAAGAAAAATGCAAAGCAGTGGAATAAAGAACCAACAAAGCTGGGTTGGAAAGGCACTGGAGCTTCCCTGGGGCAGCACCATGCCTGGGGCTTCCCTTAGCTCCACATCCACAAGCTCTGGAGTTCAGGTACCTTTCCTGCAGAACACAGATTGTCATTCCTGAGTGTAAAAGACAAAGCCAGTACACAGAAGCAGGGGCTTCTTGGGCATGCAGAAACATGGGCTCCTTAGAATGTTTTGCTTTCTTTTGAGTTTGTGTAAGCTCAGTGATTGTAGGAAGCCAAGCCAGTGATGGTAAATGGAAGACAGATCATGGCATATCCTACCAGAGCATAGAGCAATAAGAAATGTGATACTATTAGCTCCTTGAAAAATCAAAAAACAGCAATTAGCACTGACCTCAGTATTCAAGCCATTAATAACACGTTTCTGAGCTTTGGGAGGGAATTTTGGTTTTATTTGGTTGAACTGAGAGATGGAGCTCATAACAAAAACATGATTTGGAAATCGCTGCTATAGTAGCAAATGGCTTTGTGGAAAGAATATTGGAATTTTTACACCTTGAAACTCTCCTCCTCTAAAGCAAGCTTTAGAATGAGGAAATGTTCAGGTTTAGAGCAAAAGAAAAGAAATCCTTTCCAGGATTATTTGCCAAGGGTTCTGTGAAATGGGAACAGACACTGATGCTACAGATCCTGCAGGTGCTTTTCCTGGCTGCCTGCCAGACCAAGGGCCTGCATTAGCTGCGTGTTCACTCCCTAAAATGTGCATGAGTCAGCTCAGGTGGAACAAACAATTTTCTCCCTACCAAGAGGAAGCCTCCAGGCAGATTCTTTTGTAAGAGGGATGTAGGCAGCAAATCTTTAGCTGTTGTTAGGCATGTGCTTCTCTCTGGTGCTCCTCGCTGGAACACTGATGTGGTTAAGTTTGCCTCAGATGTTGAAGTCAACCTGGTAATCAATACATATATGTAGAATTTAAAGTATCAGCTGGTGTTCTAGGGAAACAAAGTAACCACATTCTTATTTGTTACAATTTTTTCCTCACCTCAAAAAAAAGGGGGAGGATTCCTCATCCCCGCCTCTCTATCCCCCTAAGGCCTGATCTTTACTTCTCCCAGCTGCTGTTCCTTGCTCAAACACCACCATTTTCATTGCTAAATATGGTCTCCTTCACTTCCACAGCCATGCACAACTTTACCAGCACACAGACACCACATCACTTCATGCTTGGTTTCATACAGGCTTTATTTAAGCTTTCTGTCGGAAACTTTCAAAACAACGATTTAGGGTGAAGTTGCAAATAAAGCTTCAGAAGTGCCTAATTCATAGAAGAGAATGCTTGTTAATCTTAAGAAATGTACTTGATGCACTACTTAGGGAAGTTTAAAAAGCTGTTTGAATCACTGCTTTAAAAAATTCCATAAGCTTAACAGAACAATAAAATAAATGGGCTGTGAAAGGTTCCCTAAGTTTAACAGGACTCCTCAGTAGAAAAAAAACAAGTGTGAAACAAAAGAGTTCATTTCTTCTGTCACAATGATATTTTTTATTTTAATTTACCCTAAATTCTGTTATCCTTCTTCAAAAATACCAGTATCTGCCTTGGTACTTTATAATTTGTTAGGATTTCTTAGGAATGGAGGAGTGTAAAGGGTTTATTTTAACAGAGATTTCCTTGTCACAATACAAACACCGAACAACCCCTTCCCCCAGGAACAAGCTCTACTTGCATTTATATGTCTCATATGAGAGTTTGCTGGCAAGTTCTTGAGATCCTGAGGTCCTGGGATCCTTCCTGTTGGGCCAGTACAGAACATGGGAACATCTCCTAGTGCCCAGAAAAGAGCTGAAGAAAAGCTGAGGGGTGAGGGCTGAGATACTGAATTTGGTGGTCGGTTGCTTTCTGCTGATGCATGAATGAATCTGCTACAATACGTGTGGGAATCTTTTTTTTTTTTTTTTTTTTTGCGTTGGTTTGTTTGGATCATGAGAAACTTGGAGGTCAAAACATTGCCTTAATTATAATCTCTTTCTAATTCTTGCAATTTTAAAGGGAAAATGATATTATTATTTTACATAATGGTATGCAGCAGAATCTGTGTTTGAACAATAACCGCAGCTAAATGTATTAATGTTTCCCCAGATAACTAGTTTTTACTCTTTTCTTCTCTCTTCCATTTATATGCACATTCTCAAAGGGAACACAGTGCTCATACTGTAAAACCTTGAATTATTCTTTTTTTTTTTTTTTAATAAGTATACTAGAATTGCATGAAGTTCAAAAGGGATATGTATGAAATGCAATTTGGTTTTGAATACTATCAGTAATTTCTCTATGCACCTACCAAGACACGTATCTCTCCTCTTGAAAATTTGCTTCAGAAAATGTTAAAAGCACATCATAGCCTGATGTCCCCTGCGTGTGTGCAATGAAGGATGGAGAACATGCACTGTTAAAGCAGCTGCAATTCATTCTACTGTTTTAAATTCCCTGGGAGTAGGAATTCAGTTCACTTTGCAGTGTAAATTTTGTTGCCTCTTCACCAAAAATTTAGAAAAAATATCCCCACCAGTATTGAAATGGCTTTGTTGCTTAAGTCAAGTCAAGGTTTAGTGAGTTGATATATTTAAGTTGTATTTTCTGCCTTTTTTATATATATTATCTTTATTATAAGGACAACAGAATGTTATTCATGTTGTCTGCCCCTTGCACATCATGTAAGTATTCACAAAATCCAGACGGATTTGTTGAATTATTCTTTCATCCATTGACCAAAACTTCCACCAAATTCTCGATTCAATGATACAACTGGGTAGCTGCATAACAGAAGGAGGGAGAAGGCTTCAAAAAGATTTTGCAGTCAACTTGGATCTTATCCCTGCCAGTCATGTACTAATGGCTGAAAGGTAGTTATTCTTTAATTCATTTTCACACCGTACACCTTCCATTTTGAACACTACAATATGAGACTAAGATCATAGAAACATGTCTTTTAGAAAGCTGCAGGGAAAAATGAGTCGTCAGCTATGATATATTTTACTTAACTTTCATAATTTTTATCTTAAAACAATATTAGCTCTGCATGTTATTATACAAGTGCATAATGTATGCACACCAGATGGCAATTTGGGAGTGTATGCAGGAGCTGAGGATATATGTAATACTTTTCTCACAGCACACCTTGAATTCAAGGACCATTTCAAAGAACATTCTCATTTTTTTTCTTTCCTTATAATGAAACACATCTTTTCAATAAAGGTGTTTTGTGCTAAGATTAATTAACTAGCATTGGAGGAACACATCTCTCAAACAATGTGACGTTCTGGTTCGTTCTCTTTCCACTCCTGTGAAAGCATTAATATTAAAAGCTGAAATGGCTTGTGGTTTAGAGTAGTTACAAAAAAAATCACAGATAAAAGGACTGAAATCACTGTAAGAACATAAACACTTTATATTTTTATCAGTAATAATGTTCTTCCACTCTAAGACAAGCAAAAGATCTTTGCCCTGCATTTAAACTTCATCTAATCTCTTCTGCTCCAACTAAATCCATTGGTTATCCAAGGTATTTTTAATCAAAAGAAGCAATTAAAATTTACTATTATTTGTGGACATCAAACCTCTCTTGAGGCCAATTGAGATCTAAATAATCAAAATTACTTGGAGTCTGTATTCCAATGTATAATCATACAACAGTGGTAACCTCACCTGCAGAGTGTGGAGGTGGGAATCCTTTGCCACTCACTGAGGGAATTGCTTTTGCAGGATAGGGTGTGAAGAGTAGTTTTGTGCCTACACATAGTAAATGGATTATGAAATCTGAATGTCCTGCATGAAACACATCTGCAATTAACCAAAACTTTCTTGATGAACAAACCAAACCCGTCCACTCTTAGTCTTTTGCTGAAGTTTTTTTCATTTCCTTTCATTCCAGTCCCTACATTCAAACTCTACCTCAATAAATGACGAGACAACCCTCTAAAAGAAACAGAATTACTGGGCTGGGCTTTTTTTCTCCAAAGAATATCTGCTGCCATCTGTTGACATCTGAAGTGCTCTTGAGTCTTAAATAAAATACAATCAGATTATCAGATGTTACACATACAATTGAACCTCTCAACAGCACTTGTAGATACTGTCAATTAGACACTTGAAACTCAGCCATATGTTTCCATGCTGTAATAAAAAAACCCCACAGGAAGTCCCAACTCCTCAGCATAGTGTGGTACAAAATAATTTGTGTAGCTGTTGGGGAAAGTATTTGGGGTAAAATCAGCTGGAAAAGGTGAAGGCTGCAGAGCGCTATAACAAAGTACCTTTATGGCTATTCTGTATAAACTGTTTGTTGTGCTGTGTGCAGGACTTAAAATTTTTTTGGATTCTTACAGTTTTTCTCCCTCAGCATTTAGAAACCTATGAAGTCCTATTAAGGAAATGAGGCCGTTTTTTTTTCCCCCATGTTTACATCAGCATTGAAAAGTAAAAGTTATTGGCATGCATATAGACTTTTTCAGATGTCCTATGTGGCAGTTAATTTGAAATGAACTGTAGTTTGCTCCAGAATTTTATTTTTAAGAAAATCTCCTATACATCTCTAATACATTCATGACCTTTTGTACAGCATCTATGGGCATTAAGCCATATTTTGGGGTTTTTTTCCTCATAAATTGCATTATACTCGTGCCTGATAAACTTCTTCATCCAACACTCAATGATGCTTTCCCTCCATCCCTTTCCTAATCAGCTTGTAAGAGGAAATGTTGGTCTAAGTGTTGTGAAATTCTGCACTGTAAGTGCATCTTCCCCATCTGAAATGTGAATTTTTCTTCTGATTTCTTGTTTTCAAAGCACCTTCAGGAGAATATTCAGGCCTTTACTGCTGATACAGGAACTGAAACCCCCCTGCAGCAGCGGGGAAGTGCTCCCCAGTTGTTGGCAGTGTGCACAACTATTTACATTGCCAAGAGGGAGAATCACTCCTGTAGCTTCAGAGCTCACATGGCAGACTATACATTTTTGAGGTGTCAGCCTGATCAGTTTGGTTTATTTTGATCCAACATGTATTTGTTGTCATGTTTTATGGAGAAGTAAAATAGTACCTTTGGAGCAAACGCACATTTGTTTCTCTGTCAGTTGCTTTGGCTTAGATGAATCCGGGTTTGTCACAAGACTCAGGAATGTCATGTGTAATCTCAGTGCATAACATCTCCTGGGAAGTGATGCCTCTTTTCCCCAGAGGAACTGATCCTGCTTTCTGCCAGGAAGTGACAGCTGGGAATCTCCTACCAGAGACTCCAGAGATACCCCACCAGCACACTGAATTTGCAATCACTGCTTCATCTTGCATCTTTGCCCCAAAAGAAGACTTCAGGCCTTTTCAAGGATGTTCTGATTAATTTTCTATGCTGTTGGATAGAATTTTGTTTTGAAAATGTTTTCTCTTTGAAGTTCCCTGTGTGAATTTTCTTTATCCACCAGCTGTAGAGTAGAAACGGGGGGCCATGCTAGTAATTGCTATCAATAAAAATTGAACTAATTACATTTCAGGCATAATCTCCTATTATTATTATAAATTAGTTTAGTCAGATATAAGATAATGGAGTAATAACCCCCTAAAACCTAAGATTTAGCAAGGAAATACCAACCGAAATTGGAATGCTGCATTCTGACCTGAGTGATGTAATAAATGTTTGATCAACTACTACTGATAAATTTTAAGCATCAGGAGGACCTGGATACAACAGCAATAGTGTATAAATTTAGATTATTTGCAACAACTTTGCATATTTTTTTAACAAAAACCAGACCTGATTTAGAGGTCTTCAAAGAATCTGAAAGGGTAAGAGACAGCAGAAATGGATGCCTGCATAACTAGACACCTCTGTGGCCATGGTAATAAATAGAATTTGGATGATCCCCTTCCATGGGTATCATGATGGAAAAGAATTCCAAGCTGCTAAACAGAAGAAGGTAAGATTTCATTCAGATCACGTGTGATTACAACCTCAGATTCATGGGAGCGAAATATTCTGACTCCTGTTGAAAAGTTTATTTGGGAGCTCAATTAACACCTGAATAGCAATGTAAAGGGCCACGATGTTAGATTTTTCTCCCCTACAGGATGCAAAACATAGTAGATGAACATGTTTTGGTTAATATTTCATGTTGATTACAGAGGAAACTGTTTCTTACACCACCAGTCAAGAGCAGATCTGTAGCAATGAATTCCAGAATATTATGGCATACCAATTATTAATTACCAACTTTGCCTGTTCAGCCAAGATGGCAACTGAAATAAAGACTGATAATTGTGTTTACCAAATGGCACACAGCAATTTAAAATAATTTGGGGGGTTGTGGTTGGCACTAGGGTATGTTTATTAAGCAGATTTACACTACTGACTTCTACTAGACCCAGATTAATGTTACAGTTAAATGATTACTCCTCAATTCTATGTTGCTTAGATATTTATCAGCATGATGTGCCGTGACTGAAGTTTGTAGGTAGGGAACAATTATAAGAGACATTCCTCTAGAGGCTACAGGAAATTTTGTATTAATAGACACTTAGAGCATGTCTATAGAAAGGGAAGTGAAAATAACCTTTCTCTTCCATTTTCTACCTTGCTTTTTTCTACCCTTTTCCAGTCTCTCCTGCTCTCTCTCTCTCTAATGGAGTGCTCCAGGAGAAAGGCTCACTTCCCACAGTACAAATTTCTCCTGTTCAACTTAGATTTCACCTTGGAAAAAGCTGGTGGACAGGTGAGTGCTTCCTCTTTGGCACAAGTGTGAATTTGTTGTAATAAAAAGCAGCAGAAAGTTAGTGGGCAGAACAGGTTCCAAATCCCTGTGGTCATCAAAGACAGATGCACATGCAACACATCAATAATGCCTCTTCCAGGTGAGAGGAAGCACAGCGAGCTCAGGTGAAGGCTATTTCAGAGAAACACTTCTTTTACCCTCAGTTTCTATACCAACTTCCTGCTGTCTCTGATTCTGCTTTGATTTTTCTAAACACTACAGAATTGGAGCCAGCTGTAGCTTTTCACTGACTCATACAAGTATCAGGTGTGTAAAAGCTATTTATGGTCCTTGATTGGGGTATTCTGGCTCTTCAAGGGAAGTGTTGCTGTAGGAGCACTGTGGCTGCTTGATTTGTCTGAAGGAGTGTGTTTTCCTGGCTCCTGAAAAAGGTTGGTAAGTCCTTAACCTACTGAGTTATTTTATCTGGGCTACAAACGTACTGAGCAGGAAAATATCCACTTGTTTAATTCAGATGATCGACAAAGGACTTTCTGCAAATTATATCTCTGTGTTGGGATGTATAGCTACCAGAAAATGGAGTGATCAGAGGGGTGAAAAGATACAGAGGTGAAATAATTCCACTAAATGGACAAACCAGCAAGTGTGGTTCATGGTGGCTGGCCCCAGATGTGTGTGAAGGAAAGGACTGCAGAAAGCAGGGTCAGATTTTGGGGCATTATCAAGTGATAGACCTGCCCCAGTGTAGGTAAAATGTCATAAAGGAAACAGCATCGGGAAAAGAATATCTGGTCCCTGGAAATGTGTAGAAACTGGGATTTGAGCCTATAAATTTGGAGTAGAAAATAACAACTTAAAGTTTGATGTTTGTTTTAATATGAAGTGTGGTATTTGCAGGGCTAGAGTGTAAAAGTTCTCATCCTGCCTCAAATGTATCGTCCTTTTGTTGGCATGTTTCTTGCCTCTCTAATCCTGAATAATGTTGGGGTCAAGTGTAAGTACATTTTACGTGTTTACACCCCTGAGTAATCTGCCTGAATACTCTTTCTGCTCTTTTTCTGGTGCTCTTTCTCTTGCCAACTGAGGTTAACCACTTCTTTTGGTTTTCCTGTTCCATAGCTTTTCTTTGGCAGTCTTGAAACATGCAAGAAGATGAAAGTTAATGTTAAAAAAAAATTCACCTGGGTTCTGGTGTAGTCTTTCTTTTTTCATCTTATTTTTTCCACAGATAATTTTTCTTTTTTGGACAATATTCATCAGGGAAGTCTTATAAGAAAGCTTACTCCTGGTGAATTGGATGATACAGATGCATGGTCACAGTGTTTCAGACAATTTCCATGGGAAATGAAAATAAACCTGGCAGCAGGGTGTGTTTTTTTGGTCAAATTTCACTTGTGGTAAAGCAGAAACAATGTCTTTGTGCTTTCTTTTTTTTTTTTTTTTTTAGTGAAGATTCACGTTTTAGCTTAATATTATTATTTGCTAAAGCGTAAATAATAAGTGGTCCAGACCAGTATGTCTGAGACTGTGAATATTGTAAGTTCGGTGTTAAATGTGTACTTAAACATCCATTTTGTGAAGTGCAGAGAGCTTTAAAGGCAGGTTTAATTGTGCCTCATGGCTTTTGGTACAGTGAGCACTATTGATCTTGCTTTGTGACACTTCTGTAACTCGCTATCAATAATGTGCTGCTTTCTCTTGCTAAATAAGAACCAATACACGTTATTAAATAAACCCAGCCAGATTCCAGAAGATAGAGGCACACAGGGAGGGAGAAGAGGGAAAGAACTTTGATTGGTGCAGGATGTTGGCAGGTTGATGAAGGCCTCACAGTTCCCCACTTTTCTGGCTGCACCACTGTGTCCAACTTCAAGCTGCCATTTTCACAAGATGTGATGCTTGAGTTAGGTGAGAAATTGTTTTAACACACGCAAAAAAAAAAGCTTCCCTAATTTCAAAAACTCCCTCAGCTGGTGTGAATGACATCAAGACCTTTTAAAGCTTCAAAAAAAGCAGCCAGTAAGCCTGACACCCTCATTGGTATGTATCAATATGCCTTTGCCTGACACTGTAATTGGTGTGCCATCAAATAGAATATGCGATAATTTAATTAGCATTCATGGGGTAAATATGTGTGGGGAAGAGTTCTTAAAATAGTTGATGGAAAGAGAAATTATGTGGAGTTTTCAGGGCTCTTTCAGGCAGCTGCCAAGCCTGATGCCAGTTGACACAGCCCGCTTGGTTAACCGGAAAGCATTTGGACAAAATTCCGTGCCAAACAGCCACTGCGGATTTACGCAGCCAAGGAATAAGAGCTCTTTGTGGAGAAGAGTGCCAACTGTCTTGGCTCGTCAGAGAAGGCACTAAAATGCTGTAATTTTTGTGAGAATCCTCACTGGGGACCCCCATCCACAGAGACACCGTCTGCCTGTGTGTTGGGAACTCCAGGCTCAGGCCTGGGCACCCACAGCTCTGCCCATCCCTGTCCCAGCCAGACCTGGTTTTATGCCTGCTTTCCCACTCCTGTGGTGTTTTGAAGATCACTATGGAGAAATAAATAGGGTGGTTTATGGAAATGGCAAGAAAGGCTATCGACAGGCATGATGCATTGGTTAAAGACGGTGTTTCTCCATGCCCATGGCAATAATCACCCATCTAACATTTAGCAGTAATTATCACACTAATTGGAGCTTTTTCCTCTTACTGTGGAACTAATAGCTATTACTTGGGCTTCTGGTTGTTATTTAAGAAGTCCAGAACAGGAAAGATGGTGTCCCACTGCAAGCTGACAAGTTGGTTCAGACGGGTTTGTGAAACTGAGCACAATGATCAGCAGAGTACACAGGGCTGGAACAAAGAAGTACACAGAACTGAAATAAAGCCTAAATGAATGCATATTACCCTCCACTAATTTAAAGTACATTTACTTTATGTATACACAGGTCTTCTTTCCTTTACATGTTTGTTTCAAGCCTTCCCCAACAGAATCCTGCCTGGCAAACAGCACTGGTGAATGGAACATTGATAAGGAGCTGTAGAGAAAGGGTAGAAATTAAGATTTAACTATAAATCTGCATGCAGTGGATGGGAGTTATGGTGAGGGACAATCTCCACTGAAGACTTTATTTTAATGGTGTAAAAGTCACTCACAGATGGATGCAGGGATGGAGTGAGTGCAGCCAACAACAAGGTTTGACGTTTAAGTGAGGAGGAGTTCACTGATGTCCTCTAGTAGTGGTTGAGACACAAGACAAAATCATTCCCTATTATTTCAATATTTTTTAAGAAGCATGAGCTTGGTGTGCCTTTGCTCCAGTTTTCATTCCAAATAACCCTTATTCAAAAGAACAAATAGCATCTCACAAGTGCCTTCAAGGTGGGAAGCTCATTTGGGTTAGCCATTTGCTCTTAGTTGAGTGATCTCCGAAGGACCAGTGCTGTGGGTTTGGTTTTCCAGCTCCCCAGTTCTCCTGGCACAGAGTTAAATTGCTCAGCAATATTCCACAGTACCTGGAGAGTGTGCACAGTGTGTAGCCTTGCTTTGTGAGGAGCATTTGGGTGCTTTTACTACCCTTGAACAACATTCAGTACGTTCGGCATCAATTCCATTCCCCTTTTAATTTGGAAAGGAAAACTTATGGTCCCGAATGTACGGCTCACTTTTCATATGAAGTATTGTATTTCTGTGATTTATTGAGATATTAACATGGAAATGGTGATGTTAAACAATACTTGGAATAGCTCTAAAAGTGTAGTGGGAATCATGATTTCATAAGAAGAAAATTAGTTATGTAGGTAACATTATTGTATAATTTCCCAGGGGATTTCTACATCAGGCAAGGTTTTATTATATTCTAAAACAAAGTTGCTTGCACTCACTTTAAATATAAAGTACTGCTGAATATGACAATATCATAAGGCTGCTCACAATACAAGCAGAGACATCTGTTAATGGTACCATGAATAGTTATGAACTGTGGTACTCAAATGTCTTTGCCAGCAAAGCATTGCCTCCTAATTTATTTTTATAGCAAATGGATGCCTCATTTTTCATGGTTTGGTAGTTTGCATTCAAATGTACCAATAACTTCCAAGGCAATCACTTCTACACAGCATGTTTTATTTGCAAACATAAGATGCAAGAGCTAATGGTGTGCTGGTTGGTAGTCCTCTCCATCAGCAGTTTTGTATGAATCCTTATGTGGTTTTTTGTTTAGTTCACAAAAAGGAATGGGATACCTAAAAATATATATATTGTACATTAGATTGAATTTAATTTCTTTTAATTTCCCTCCAAATTAGGAGGGACAAAGCTATGTAATCACATTATTTTGTCATCCGCTATGGTGTGTACAGTGCCACAACTGAAGTGTTAACCCTCTTATCTGAGGGCAGATGAAATGAGTGACTGGCAAAGTAATCCATCTAATTATCATAGTAGGGTGTGAGGTCTGTGGTGATTTGGAGTTGAAAAGACATTAGGAAGAAAAAAAAAACAATGGAGGAATTCATGGCAATGTTGATCAAAATTAAATTCATCTTCATAAAACCCAAGAATAAAAATAGAGTTTTAGAAGAGCTCATTTAAAACTTTTATAGGGGCGCTGGTTGATTTGGGTAATGATTTTTGATTGAAATTCCTCTAAGTCTTTTCCAAGCATAGGTTTCTATTTCCTTTCTCTCTGACAAAGCAATTTCCTGAGTCTGAAGCCCTGAACTCCACATCCATTTAACCAGCTTTGGGGCTAAGCACGGAATGGGATCATGCTGAGCTGTGCTACTGCTGTGCCAGAGGGACTCAGCTCTCCACAGGGAGTTCTTGGGTAGAGCAATTTCAGAGACCAGTCAGGTACTGGTGTGGAGTTCCTGAACCTGTGAGATGCTCTTTGTCCCACTCTGGTGGCCCTCATATAGACACTGCTGGAGAATTGCATTTAATATTGCAATTTCATCCTGGTGTTTATTTTAACACCTATAGATTCATTGTGGATGGCTGAAAGCTTTTATTTTTTCCTCACCTTTTTTCCTCATCTTACGGTTTCACTATATTGAGAGTATCACTTCCACAGTGAAACCCTCCCATAGCACTGAAGCCTTGGCATTTTGAAAGAATCATTTTGTCCCACTCTTGGATAAGAGAGGAAAAAATAAACAAAAAGAGGTGTTCCTGACAAAGTTCTTCTCAATCCGGCTTTGTTACTCTGGAGCGTTCAGCTTTGGGGTTTCAATTAATTGAAGATGTTTCAATTAGGCCACCAAAGCCCTTTCACCACAAGCCCACTGCTGCTTCAGCAGGAGTTCCTTTGTTATTCCAAGCAGCTGGAGGAAAGACGCTGCCTTGCCTGCCCTTGCATTCTGTAACTCAAAATAACAACCCCTGCAAGCCTCTGAGTAGCACGGCCAAAGCAAAAGCCATGTCAAGATGCTCTTGCAGCAGATCCAAGATGCAATTCTTGTAGCAGATTGAGTTTGGGATGTTGTGGACAAATGCCAAGAAGCAGCTTGGCAGCTGAATAACTTTATTGTGCTGGTTTTGCTGTTCCTCTCCCTTTTCACTCTCATCACCGCTTCATACCTGTTGTATAATGCAGCCTGGTAGCTCCCATTTAGATCTTTTCTGGTGATGAAATATTCTAGTAATAAAGTGTTTTTCTCCTATGATTCTGACTGGGTTTCAGACAGAGTGTAATTAACCATGCTTATAATAATAGGTATTTTTAGAGCAGTAGCAATATCAAAAGCTAGACTTGCAAAACTTGAGCATCCAGGTAACATCTCCCATGTTTGCACCATGCCCCAGTGTGGCCATCAGTGCCAAGTGGTGCTGACAGGGATTTGTCACTGGTGAGGTCTGGAGCAGGCTGAAAATGGAGCTGTGGCACTGTGGGGGATATCAATCACGGCTGGTTAGTGCTCAGTGAGTCTGTGCCACAGAAACCAATTGGACAGATGACTGGAGGCTCGCTGGCCACTGAAGCTCAGCTCAAAATGTGATCAATCCACCAATCTGTAGTGACAGAATAATACATTAGGAGAGATTGATCCTTGAGCTGCACTAAATCGGGTTAAATCCTTGTCCTTGGGTGAGTTTGTTTTACAGAAACGCAATTCTGTAATTTCTGCGATTTCTTTAGTTTCTGTGAACGTTCTTTAAATGCTGTATCTTTCATTAACACCTTCCTTGCTAGAACTGCTTTCCAGTTTTCACCCAGTTATCCTGAATTTTACCCCAGAAATGTCTAATAATTTTGTGAGCAGTGAGTTGCAAGTTAATCATAACCTTTCTCTGTGAACTCCTCCTTGAATTTCAATCTGCAAGCTCGATCCAAGATGATGTTTGTCCTCTGGGGATGCCAAAAGGTGAAGGGTTGTATCAGTTCAGATGTTTTATCTACGTGTCTACCACAGATTTGTTGTCTATGAGGATGTGTGTTTTTGAGGGTGCCTTGCTTCATCTTTTTATACTTGCACTGGGGAAATGCCAGTCTGTGATAACTGTATGAAACAGAGGATAAAATAGTGAAAATTAAAAATTGTAGATTCAGTAAGACTCCATTTTTGAAAGGCTAAAGTGTGGTGGTCTCCTGTATACATCTGTTACAACCGTTCAAGAAATGTGTGAAACCTGCTGCTGCCATTAGTTGTTTCACTTCAGAATATGCTTGGAAAATGTCAATAATCTATTATTGGGCTGCCACTACAAGTAATGGGAAGTGCAGCATATTCCAAACTTGTGTTCATCCAGCTGGGATCCAGAGTCTGCTGCTGGTGTGTTGGCTGTAAATGGACAACAGTAAGTTTAAGGAAGTCTCCAGGAAAATTAATTATGCTCTTTGGCATGTATGATACCTAATTAGATTATTTCATAACTGTGTCATGCTTAGAAGTCACATTCCTGTTTTTGCTGCCGACCAAAAATTGAAAACCAAATTGTTCCTGTTGATATGTATTCAGAGTTGATTGCATTTGTCTGTCAGAGGCACTGTAGAGCCAGGTGACAGCAGCCTTCCTGGGCAGGGCTGCGTGTGAGATAGAGGAAGGAAAAATAAATTCTCATGAGAAATAGCAACCTGCAAGTTCTGCTACTCCAACCTACTGTGACAACTTGAATGTGTATTTAGGATGTAATAGACTTGTGGTCTGAGGTCTGGTTTATGAGAGAAAACTTGTACAAGAAAAGAGAAAAATACTTAGTTCTTGCAACCTAGAGCAACTGAATTTTCATTCTCTGACTATATAATATATCAAAAACAAATGCACATAATTATTTGAATTACAGCCTACTTGGTTGTAGAAGTGCCAATAAAATGCTTGTCCATGAGTGATGGGAAAATGCTAAGTATCTAACTATGATGACATTTGTATCTAGGGCGTTCAGGCTTCTTTTTGAAGTGGTTTTCAATATGTGACTGACAAATGTCAAAGTCTTTTTCGCTAGCAAAATACATCATTTACCCTGCTGAGTTATTTGAGAAGTCTGTAATGTTTCTCTCTGTGTGAGCAGATAAAATCTACAAGAGTAATTAACTGGATTGAAAAGAAGGGGACAAAAGAGAATTCATGTTTTGTTATCCAAACTGTCACCGAGGTATGTAATGGGAGGACACTTTCACTTCTCCCTGGCTAAGATTTCAACGGGATTGTGGCAAAGACACACTTTTCAATTACTTAATCCTTGTTAGGCAATCCTGGTCCTACTGGAATTGGATAATTTGAAGCACTCACAATAAATGCTATTATTAGCACTTAAGTATTATTATTTAACACAATAAGCACTGTTAAATAACTCTGGATTATGAAGTCATGTGCATAAATGTGAACATAGCACCAGGAAGCCCTAATTTTTTTAAAGGCTACTTTATTTAATTCCTTTAAAAAGGGAGAAACGTGTAACAGGTAACAAGGTCCCAAAAGAATATAGAGGAATGAATTTTGCTTTATCGTTGTTTCACATAAAATAATTTTTCTTCCACCTGCAATCCAGGAGGTCAAACTCTAGTGTTATCAAACACAGGCAGGAGTGCTTAAAACCCCTGAATTAGAGGAGAGCCCAGAAGTGCTTGTCCATGCTGTTGTAAAGGAACAGTCCATTCATTCCCTTTATTTTCTTTGGGTGGGGAGGATGGTAGTGAAATTTCTTTAATGTAGCAAGCAACCCTCTGGGCTTCTACCACAATAAAATGCATGCAAGTGAGAAATGTATTAAGTAATAAACACTTCAATAGAGTAGTCTTTTGGGGCAGAAAAGGTATTTTTGGGGTTTGTGTTTTCTTATTCTCCTCTGGTTTTATCCTTTGTTTCTCCTTTTCTCCATTTCTGTAGCCCTGAATTTTTCAGCTTTGCTGGGAATTGACATATATAATTCTTAGATACCCCGTTGTTTCAGTGCTGGTCATTAGTCTATCCCATGTTTGACTTGGTAGTGAAGGACTTGATTTTCAGTGTCTGGTTGTATCACAGAAAAGCAACAACTTAGTCTGAACCATCACTTGGAATCTTCTTCCACGCCTAAGGAAGGGAGGCAATTAAAAATGCATCTTTTGAAATGGGTGAGCAGACACATCTCAGGCTGCTTGCAGATGTGAGCCTCGCTAATTTGAGGCGGTCAAAATTCATTAAGGGTCTGAAATTCAAGCGATGCAGATCTCAAATGTGGATGCTGCTCGTAATAAAAACGGCAATTTCAGGTCTGGGAGTAAGGCTGATTGTTATGAGGAGCTGCAGTGGTGTGTGATGCTCTTCTGGCCAAATGCCACACATTTTAAATGCATTAGTTTTCATGTACCATGCCTTCACCCAGCATCTCTTGGGTTTCTACTGCTTTGTCAGGGGCAAGGCTTTCCTGCCAGCTAAAAGGTTCTCAGGATTGCTCCAGCTAATCAGATTCAGAAGTTCAGCATAAATCCATTGAACCTGCATGACTCAAGCAGGATATAACCTGACATGCTTGTAAATTAAATTACTCTGAGTGGTCCAGATTAGCTTAATTATGTTATTCCTGACTGAGAGAGTTCAGCAAGTGTGTTTAATAATCTCCAGCTTTGGGAGCACTAAATACAAATTGTTTTGGAAGGGCAAGGTGGATCTCTAAGCCTTCAAATCAAAGATGGAGGAGGAACAGATGGCAGAAGTGTGATGCATTAAAATACCTAAATATGAATTTTTTTTAAAAGGCTTTCTGGTTGAGAATCTTGGGATTCTAGAGAGGTAAAATAGAGGTTGTTTATATCCTCTGTTGTCCATGGAGTCAGGAAATCCGTTCCTGTGTGCCAGCCCAGAGATATTTGCTGGCTCTGTGGATTGTCAGCCTCATTCTTTTCTCCTACTGGAGAGGACCTTTTCTTGTGGAAGGAAGCCAAGAAAATCAAGAGAAATCAATGCATAAAAAGAAAAATCCATTATTTAGGCTATAAGGCATCCAAGAATTTATATACATTAGAAGCCAAGAAGTGCAGTTTTCTGTTATGCTCCTTTGGTTGACATTTTTCCATAGACATTATGCAAGAAGAACCAGAAAGAATTGATATTTAACAAATGGCTATCCTGTTTGTTCTGAAAGTCAAGAACTTAGTGCCAATTTTCCTTTCATAAAAAAAAGAAGAACAAACTAGAAAATAACAGTAGTAGGTGATTATAGATAAATATAGGTGAGGAAAGGTAATGCTTAAATAAAATAACTAATTTTTCCTTTCATTGCTTATTCATGTGTACACGACCTAACATTTCTAGTTTGGGGCTTCTTACCGTTCTAGAAATTGTATCCTGTGAATACTTTGCATTTTCCTCCTCTTGTTTTGTCCTTAAAATTGATACAATTCTTTTAAAGCAGTTTTTCAGCTGATTGAAAAAACACCTAAATGTTTGTATTTCCCTGTTTTGGGGTTGTTCATGGAGTTTATTTTCGTTTGTGGCATGAATATTTTCCTGATTGGAATCCACCAGGGAGTTGTTTGTTACTGCCTACAAAGTGTTTGGTGCACTGCTTGTGTGTCCCAAGCTTCTCACCATCCACAGCCAAGTGGAAACTGGGAGGAAAATGAAATATTGGTTTTGCTAAATGTGGGTTTATCTGGGGTGGAGGGGATCTGAGGAGATCTTTAGCCTGGCCCTCTGCTCAGGGCAGGGGCAGCTCTGACATCTCAAAGGGTTTTTCTGGGCTTTTCCCGCCATGGTAACTGGAATAACCTGTGAGGGTGAAACCTCTGCAATCTCCCTGGGCAGAAGCTTTGTAAGATCCAAAAAACATCTCAGCTAGAGGAAATGTGTTGTTTTCAGGGGTATTTTAAATGAAATATTTAATGCTGCAGCAAGGACTGGAAGTGCTGAATTTTCTTCATGTCTAACAAAGATGTTAAACTAGTTCTATTTTTTTAAAGGCCAAAAATCCACAGGTTTAACCAGAAAAAGAAGGCATAACATCTGGGAGGTTTGTACTTGGAGTTAAACTCAGCACCTGAAATGTTGTGTAGTGTGATCATTTTTGTTTTCAAAATCTGTACTTCAATTAAACAAGCCATAGATTATATTCCATGCATTCTCTTGTAGCAAGGTAATTTCAAAATGCTGTTGCAAATGATTTACAGATTTTTGCTAACCTGAAATCACCATTATTTTTTTGGCAGCTCACCTGAAAGTAAGAAACCCGCTTTGCAATTTTGTCTTCAATACGATGATAAATATTTAAATTAGTAATTTCACTTAGAAACAATAGAGATTAAAGATGCTCCATCTGCAGGCTATACCTTGGCATTCCTTCAGTAGCCTCCAGCTGCAGCTCTGTTTTGTTCTTAAGAACCCCAGTCCTACTTTTCCTCCATATTGTGACATAATTATACATCCATTCTTAAATCCACTTCTGTTTAAACAGACAAAAAAGGAAATAATTTTTTTGCTGAGCAGAAGTGTTGAGCAAGGATGAGAGGGAAATAGCTTTCAGCAAAAACTAATATTCTCTAATTGTTCTGATATTCTTTCTTATGGATGACTTGAGGCATTTTAAGTTTCTGGCAGTTCTTTGTCAAATAATGCAAGTAAAATATTTAATACTTTTGTAACACTTTGCAAAGGCCATTAATAAGAGGCAGGGAATATTACTGAGCATTCCCCATCTGAGTCATACAATATACACAAGTTATTTAGTTTAAATTCAATTGGTACATCCAAAAATTATTTATCACTTGTGTGTTCACAGATAGAAGGAGAGAAGGACACATGTCTGATGTTTGAGAAATTGCTGAGGGTGAAAATTGTACACCACCTTTAAAAGTGGAACAGGCAAATGTTCCTCAGTCTGATTTACACTTGGCAGTGACCTTTATGTAATTTCTATATGCAACATGTGGGAAGTGTCATCAGAATCAAGGACAGCAGCTGTCAACTTTTTCAGATGTCAGACTTCCAACTTCACTAAATTTCCCAGATAAACCTCTTCTTTGTGAAATAGGTGAACGATTCCAGCTTCCAAGTAGCTTCCAAATGTCTCTTGTGCCTTTTATTTCATTTGATGTCCAGGAGACTTCTTTATCTGCTGAGTCACAGTTCTGATTTAGTTCAGGGTAAAAAATTCTGTCAAGCTGTTCATCACTCATCCATATTTGAACTTGATGGGAAATGGGAATTTTCCAAATCATACCAAATAAAACTACTCCAGTCTAGGAGGCTGTTTTACTCACAGAATACTACTGAACTACATTTTAAATTTGCACAGGATGTTTTGTTATCTGAAGATGGAAGTAACCTAAAGGCAGAAAATTAAAATTATGAACAAATTCATCCAACTAAATCTGAATGCAATTTAAAGGAAGAGATATGCCAAAGTTTTTATGAAGAATGTTGCTTAATATCTGAGAGTTAAGTATCACAGAAGAGCATATATCATTTATAGTGGAAAATTCACTTTATTGAATAATTCATGTTATTTTTTTCTTGAATAACTCGTATTAAAGAGCTTTGATCTGTTTTTTGGTGGAGGCTGGGGAGCTGTGTTGGTTCATACTGGCTGTCTCGAATTTCCCAGGTCTCAAATGCAGCAGTTTCCATAGGTACACTGTCAAATTTGGGGGTTTTACCCATGCACAAATGGCCTCTCCCTGTTTAGCACGGAAAAAGTGCAGCCAAGAAACAAGGGAGTTTGCATTTTTGAGCTAGGGTTTGTATTTTGGCCTAGAGGAAAAGCAGGGAATGTCCCATTACCGCCCTTCTGACGCAATGGGGGCTCCAACTTGCTGAACTGAAGACGGAACCATTTTTTTGTTGTTGTTTTTAGCCTGCTTTTTCTTCAGGAGCAAAGCTGCCCGCAGCAGTGCAATACCATAAATTCCAGTGCAGATAGTGATGGCAGCTGGACTTGTGTGGCTGGAAATGCAGATGAGTGATCATGAACAAGGACACTTCAATCATTACAAGTGCCAGAATAAAACCTGAATTAAATATTTCTCAGGCCACCAAGGATAAGTCATATTATACCTGCTACAGCAGCACAGCCAGTGAGTAGAGCTGTCGGTCTTTATTCTTTGCTTAAACAACATTGTTAGTCTAATTCTTATCATTTGTATTCCACGCAGTCAGGAATGTAAATGGCCTTAAACGTAAGCATTTAGTGCTTAATCCTGATTGTTCTACCCGGCGCTGGCCTTTTAAACTCAACAGTTTCGTGGAGGGAATTAGATAACCTTTCGGAGACAAAGTTTCTTCTTTAATTAAACAATATCCCTGAAAGTACAAACCGCTTTTCAAGAGCTGTGAGACTGCTGCAGACGCACCAGAAAGTAAATTGGGTAACTCCCACCTCCCCAGCAGTACGTCTAGCTGCCTTCTCTACACCTTCCGCTCCATTTCCCGATAAGCCCAGGAAATGCATATTCAGTGCAGCAATTTATCCTCAACGCCTCGCTGCAGCGCTGTGTTAATTTGCCAATTAACACTTCCCCACCCTCCAGCAGGGCCATCGCTCCGCCCGGGACTGCTAAAGCAGCAGAGGGACGGAGCCTGCTCGCTTCTCAACTCGCTGCTGCCGAGGGGGTTACGGAAAGGTGAAACCTCTTTCCGCGACGGCTTTCTCATAGGCTGCAAAATCTAAAATAATTTCTAATTGTCCTCAGTCCTCGCACGGGCGAGAGCTCCGTGAGCTGCAGTTTCTCTGCGCAGTTTGCTTGGCTTTTCAAGCATATGAAATAAAAGAGGGAGAGGTGAGTATGTTGAGAGCAGATGATGAAGGATGGCTCCTAAGCAGAAGGAAACCGGACTGGAGAGAAGGGAGAACAGGAAAACTACGGATTATACTTAAAATTATTTTGTATTACCGGATCATTCATTACTCTCCTGCACATTAAACCTTGATGTATTTTATTTCAAGGCACGAAGTGATATAAACTTGTTCCCCAACAAGTCCTGCCGGTCACCCTGCATTGGCACGTTTATCTAAAGGCATGTCATTTCCTTGAGAGCTTTGAGGGGCTGCTCATGAAAGTCCAGGTCGAAATTTCCAGGCTGGGAAATGCACATGTGCCTAAACAGACAACCCGAAAACATGAGTGCAGAGGAGGATAAAGCCGGTGTGGGGTGTGCTGCCTTCTGAACCAGGCTACAATGCAGGGCTGGCAGTTCCCTTGCTCCTGGAGAGAGCCGTGCAACCCAAACATTTCTTATTTCGATTTTGCTCAGAGACATTCATAAAAAGAGAAATGGGAGTTTGCACCATGAGAAAAATAAATTGCATGTTGCTAGCTGATAGACCAAGAGGACTCGTCCATCGAAGAGGAAGTTTTTGCCATTAAAATAAGATGGATAATTTATGTAATAAAAATGTGAGAAGCCACTTAGTTACTCTTTGCACTGCACATTTTTCTTAATCTCATCCATGATGGGCAAAAGACAGTCAGCAGATGGAAAGAGCTCTGCCAGCTCTGTTTGGCTCTGAGGTTGGATTAGAGCCAGCAGTTCCAGAAGTTTTTGAAGGCACCCTGCTTCTCACTGCAGTCAGACTTCAGCTCAAATACATTTGAGATAAATGCAAATCTACCATTGTCTTCTGAGTCTGAGTATTCCTGCCTACAGCTGTTCCACTTGTAAATAATGTTAATTTTTGAAAACTAGCTCATTTGCTGCAAGTCTGTCCACATGGATCAGGGGCAACTTCTATGCTGTAGAACAAAAATGCTCTTTAAAAAAGAACAGTATTTCTGTATTAAAATTTCTCTCTACAGTTCTGAGGCACACATAAATTTACTGGGTCGGTGGCTTACTTTAAGCCACTGAAATAGAAGGTATTAACAGATAAGGTGACAAATGAACTGATTATCAACTCTTTGTCACAAGACAATGTAGTTTTGCTTTTCTCTTTACTATTTATAGTTAGTTTTACTCTGATTAGTCAGTCTTTGGATTGTGTGGGATTTTTTCCCCCTCTTTTTTGTCTGATTGTATAAAACTGATTTGTGCTTCATCCCCAAATCCTGCTTTTCCTTCTAAGCTGCCTCTGCTTTGCTTTTGCTTAGCCTTTGTTAATTATCTTAGTAATTATCTTATTAATTCATGTTTCTTTCCCTCCCTACTTTATAGAAGATCCTGGGTGTTGTAATTCATAGTTGTGACTCTTGCATGAGAAATACTTCTTTAAGCTGCTAATTTGTTGGATGATTTTGAACAACTGTGGTTTTATAATAAATGTATCTGGCCTTCAAGGTACACAGAGGTAAATAAATATAGAAAGAGTTTTAGGTCCTTGCAGGAGTTTCCTGTTGTAGATGAGATTGATCCCTGGTCATTGGCACAGTGGGGTCATTATTTGCAGGTGCTAAATAAGTTTGTTCTAATAAGTAAATATACTGAGTAACAACAGCAAGTCACAAGGATAAATAATTTTAATAGAAGTGAACTGTGCCTGTATTAAACTTTCCTGTCATCACAGAGGTGGACTGACACTTGCCTGTAACAAGCACTGAAAAATAGACATTATGGAGCACTTTCAGGTTTTTTTTCTCACAAGAATTCTAGCATTATGGAGAAATCGTTTCATTTGAAAGCTGTGTTTGCTCAGCTTCTGCAAAGTGTTAATTGGCCATTTCGGGTCTATTTTAAACCCCTTGTGCTATGTCTTGATTTATCATTTTGCTTGTTCTTGTCATTTACTTTGTCTCCCTCACTTCTAAACTCTTCCTGTTGTCTGAAGTTAAACTTCAACAGATTTTGTGTCTTCATTTTCTCATGGACAGATATTGAAAAGGTGTTCTATCATCACTCTTAAAAAGTGGCTTTTTTGCAGCCACAGCCTGGAACACGTGACTTGCCAAAGACGTCCTTCTCTTGTGGAGATTTTGAATCAGTAGTGGCTTTTATTTACCATCCAGCACCAGTTGCACAGTGATAGAACAGTATCCTGCCTGTCCTTCCTTCCATAACAAGGAAGGCCACATTATTATATTCATTTAAAACCTGGCATTCATTTTAGTTCATGCTGCGATCATTTTCACAAAGATCATTTTGCATATCTGCTTTCTGCATTTGATGCTTTTTTTTCATCTCCTTTTGTTTCTGAAGTTTTATTTCACCTTTAATGGCTGCACAATCCCACAGAGCTTGTTCATCCATACCCTGTAGTTGCTGAGTGCCAGTCAGGTCCCTTCCCCGCTGTTTTCAGTGGCACCCACTGCTCCGTGGGTTTATTTGCATGCCAGAATATTTCCTTCTTCTCAAAACAAGATGATTCTTTCTCTCTGCTCTGTTACTGAGCCATTCATAAAGGTTCTCTCTGGGTCTCTGCTTTTTAGTGCAGCAGTCATGTTGTTCTCATTCATATTCAAAATTCTTAAAATGCCACTCGACTGTACATGAGAAGAGGTATCCTGGATTTTTAATTCCTTGCCTCCTTGGACACTTAGTCCGTCAAGTCTGCTTGCTGCTCTTTTCATGGCTGAGGAGCTCTTTCCTTTTAGCTCTTTCCTTTTAGCTCTTTCCTCTTCTCCTAGAAAATTAATTTGCTGTAATTTTTCTTTTGTGTTTCTCTCCAGCTAACAGTGGGGGGCCAACAGAAATTATCAGGGGGGCTGAAGCAAATGGGAAATAAGGAGAGACAGAAGAGTGCTGGGGTTGTTCAGCTTTTTGAGGAGAAGGCTGGGGACAGATTTTGTTGACAGGACGTTCTGTATGGCACATCCTAGAATATACACTGTAGTAGAATATGGTTGCATTACAAAATACAGATATTTGTGGATGTATACAGCTGCAGCTTGGCTTTTCTCAGTGGTTTCCAGAAACAGGACAAGAGGGGTCAAATTCTATTAGAGAAATTGGCTTTTGACCTCTACCAAAGGTATTGAAGAGGAGCTGCATTTGTCAAGTGCTCCCAAATTATTCTTTGTGAGAATTTTCTCTAAGTTGGAGATGCCTTATTAAACCTAGCAAAATGTTCCAATTGTATAAACCAGAAGATTATAGCCTTCAGTAGTCAGAGTGTAGCTCATTTTTGTATTTACCATATCTATTTTTGTCTTCCTTCATCTATGGTGTTACCCAAGAGTAACTAGAAAAGCATAACCAGTGTTTTTATTCAGAAAGTAAATTTCAACTACCCAGTGGAGTAATCTGGATTCTTTGCTCCTACCTCCCCTTTCCTGTTGCTGTACTTGGTGAGTTTTTTGAAAATTCAATAGAAAATAAAAGTTGACCAGGTAGATAAAACACCTGAGTAATTTTTTTTGCCCCAAAAGATGCTTTCAACCAATGGATTATCAAGCACAACCTTGAGTGAGAGCAAGGGTGCATTTTGTCTGCAGGCAGGTGCACAGCAGGGAGTGAAGGGGGGCAAGATGTGTGACACTTCCTCTGATATCCCCCATTCCCACCTATTTTCAGATTAGATTTTCTGAGATAGATTTAGTTTCTTTCTACTTTTGTGACAAATATGCTGATTCAACCTGTGTATTGTGGGGTAGGAAGTGTGTTAAAAACTGTGAAGGAAAGCAGAGAGCTCAATGGTGTCATGTGTCCAGATGCTCAATTATGTACGTTTTATAAACTACATATATGTAGACTATATCTACATATAGACTGAACTGCTGCTAAAAGCACCACTGTCCTTTCTTTAAATAGAAAAAGCATCAACAGGCTGTGAATTAGCGAGTTTTCACTATGAAATTAAACAGTACACAGTCTTCAACTGTCAGACTACACAGGAAGCAGGAGTATGAGCTAAAATCTCCAAGAGATTCTCTGCAATCTCTGTGTTTTCAGAGCAGATTGAGAGAGACATTTCTATACTGGTAATTTATGCCATTCCAAAGCAGAATTTAGATTACGACTTGGAAGTGTCTGCTCCAAAGAGATGTGATAATAAGAACTGCAGTTATTAATCTGGGCTCTCTGCAAAACAGATGAGAGTTTTGATTGTCATCAGATCTTCCTTCTTTAGGATACAAGAAAAAAGTGGTAAGGGTTTATGTACTAGGTTATTGTATCCTTCGGTATTGCTGGTTTTTAAGATGTGTTTCTTGTATTAATGCATTTTTATTCCATTTTGCATCCAAGTTACATCTCTGGTTCTGGAAGTGAACTGCCAGTGTGGTTGTCTTGCTTTGTTTGTTTTTAAATGCCACTAACACTTAATGTTAGGTTATTGCCCTGTCAAAAATGAGGTATATTATAAAAGAGTGAGAGGAATGGAGACAGAAAGGGAATGGAAGTATAACAGTGAGAATTGACTAAAAAAAAAAAAACTATTTTGTTTGTGAAAGAAGGAAATGTATTTGGTCGAGTCACATGGCTACAAACCTGTACAATGGAGGTTTTTCTGAAATGTAATCTTGTGAGCAAAGACAAAAACTAACAGCCTTTAATTATCTGGCACTGCTTTCAGCAGGAGAACCCTGAAGGAGATGCTCTTCAACAGCATTTATTACACTGTTCTTCTTGTCCTTTCTGCAAACACTACTCGCTGCAATCCTCCTAATTTCTGCTCTAAGCCATTCTGTTATTTATTAGTTAATCACAAAATGCGTATATATGCAATGAAGTATTAATATTAATGTACAATTCCCTATTAAAATATTGCACCTGCATGTGCAGAACGTTTCCTCACAAGGAAATTTAGGCATGTGTAATTTCACAGCTTTAATTCTAAACTTTGTTATAGCTGCTTTTTGCTAATATAGGAGTTGATTGTCTTTGTTATGATATAATGATGTTTAAAAGCTCATTTTGGAAAATGGAATCATGTAAAAATCACGTGACAAAGTCTGAATATCAGTATCAAGCCTTGTTCACTGCTTGGGCACAAGAAAAATGATCATGCTAGCATCAGATTTTTTACAAATATGCTTAGGCATTGTTTAAGCAGGCCAAGTGTTATATGATATTGGATGGTATATTCTGAGTATGATGGAAGGATTTGACTATGAAATGCACAGCTCTTCAGGAATGGTATGTTAAACATTACAAGAATTGTTAGAAGCTTTATTTTTATTGCATTAAAAGATGTCCAGATGTGAAAATGAAGCAGCTTTAGGCTTGTGCAGTGCTATTTGCTGTTAGACAACTGGGAATTAAGTAGAAAAGAAATTTATTGTATATTTTCAGTCCAAGATTCAGTACTGACTTCATTCAATTCCAGCTCTAGGCAGTCTAATCCCTTAAATTCATATACTAGAAGAAATAATGGTGAGAAAAAAGACTTCAAGCATTTAAAAACATTATTTACACTATGAAATGTTAGCTTCTCTGCCAGTGTGATTTGATTTACTGTATGTTTCATTATAACCAAGAGAGAAGTGTCATCTCTTCAGCTATGTGATCAAGTTAACAAAGGCATTGAGGCCCAGCTCAACAGCACACAAGGTTTTGGGCCTCTTACTTGAGATTTACACCTTTAGTATGCAAATACATCTCCAAGGGAAGCTCTGATTAAAAATAAATTAAATAAATGTACGTGCCATTTAAAGCTAAAAGTAAGCACGAAACTGTAAAATTATATGGGGCACTGTCTGTCAGGAATGATGTTTTTTAGTGAAGTTATGAACTGATGAAAGAGCCGGTTCTTGTGTGAGTGAGCCAACACTGGAACATCCTTTCTGCCACAGCAATAATTAGGAAAACTTCTTAATTTTCCATTCCCAAACAGATGCTTTTTGTGGGGAGGGGGTTGTTCAGCTTCTACTCCAGAAAAGCAGTTGTTTAGGGCAGTTCTGGAAGCGTTACCTGAGTTTAACTGCAGAGTTTCTATGAGGAGCCAATTTCCAAACTGTTCCTTTCCTCTCCTCTTTGTCTTTCATTTTGCTACAGAACTTTCCCTTCATTTCCTTGTTATTCTTTTCCTCCAGACATTTCTCTGGAGCACTTCTCCCCTTGTCCAAAGTAGCAGGCCAAGGAGTGTTTTTGTGCGTTTAATAAAAGAAATCTGCTTGGCCATTCATTTGTGGAAATCGGTATGGAACTCTGACATAAACTAAAAAGGTCCAACTGGATAATCAGGAGCAGCTTTGAAAAAGAGCTTATCTGAACAGCCAGCCTGCTCTCTATTATGTCCTCTGCATAGTGCAGAGGTGGCCCAGCACTGGAATTGTTTGTTTAGCTCATCTACTTCCTCCCTTCATTTTTTTTTTTGTATTATCTTTTTGCTGCTTCTAAAACCTTCTCGTGGGTGAGACTATTATAGGATGAGTTGTTTTCATTTGTTACTGAGGTTTTGAAGAGTGTGAAAGAGAGTTTGCTTAATAAAAGTTTTAGAGAAGTGTTTGTAATCTCTTGGAGCTGATGATAACTGTTCTTCTGTGGCGGGTGGGAAGGGATTAGGGCCAGAATTACTCACTTCAGGGCCTGTTTGATGATGCTGTTTGCAGCCTGGCTGAATGCTGTCCCATTTTCTACACATAAATCAGTCGGTTTAAGAATTGCTAGGTAAGTGTGAATTTACTCAGTGATGAGTAGTTTCATTGAAAAAGAAAAAAAAGCAATGCTTCTAACTGATTTACTGATCACTAAAAATGGTGTCAAAATTCTGCTTTAAATATTTCTTGGTATTTGGGAATCATCTTCCAGCCATTTACATATTCTAGCCTCGGTCTAGTTTTCCTCTGCAAGTTTTTTTAAAACTCTTATAACATTAATTTTAGCTTTCCTTTGTTAAAGTAAGGCAAGACACAACCCATACAACCACGGTGTTTCCATGCCTTACTAACAGACTAATGGGTCACTCCTCATCTGCTTTGTATTTCCTTTGGGTTTTTTAATTATTATTATTATTGTAGAAATTATACAGATGTCACTTCTTCCAATGGCATTGTTTTTACTCAACTTTAGTATGAGTGGGGTTTTTAATTTTACAAAACTTTGTTCTTACGTAAGAAGTGCGAGATTGACAAGATGCATCTTGAAATTGTGTAAGTTCTTTAGCATCAAGATGTTTAAAATCGAGATTAGTCTCTGATCTGAAAATTGCATCTCATGGCAATAGATCATAATCATTTCCACCTGTGCAGGGCATGGATAACCAGATGAAATCAAGGGTTTACAGTTCTGAAGAAGCCAGTGTCATTTGTTTTCTCTATTTGTTAACAATTTTTCTTGAGGATGTCCTGAGAACATTTGAGACAAATATTTGGAGGAAGACAGTGAAATTCCTGAATATAAAAATGGAGTGGCCAAGGAATTTCTAGGGGAAGATATCAGCGGACTCAGGATAGCAGGAACAAAAATGATGTGCTTGATATTCATAATTTCAAAAGTATTTAAGATAGCTATACAAGCCTTTAATATGCTGAATGTGAGGTTAAAGATGGAGTGTTGAGCTTCAAGTGATAAAACTAATTTAGTAATAATTAATGACACTTTGATTAAAATGGACTAGAGGAGCAGGAGCCTATTCCTTAGTGGTAATCACTATCAGCAGTTTTGTTTGGTTTTTTTTTGAACTAGTGACTATGATGCTAAGAAGCATTATCCAGAGGTCTGCAGTCTAAATTGGATTAATTTGCTCTATTTTAAATTGGGTGTGCCAAAACCTGTAAAACTGCCTTTCAATTTCCAGAGAATACCTGCAGAACTGTGGGAACTCCCAGTTAAGGGAGCCCAGTGTTGCAGCTGTGTGGAATTTGCTGTTAGTGCAGATGAGCTGTGCTGGGGCAGGGGCTGCTCTGACAATTGGGGCTCAGACACCTGGTGAAAGAATTAGTGCTCTTCATACTGCCTGCCCCATCAATCTTTTAATTCAAAACAACAATCTGCACCCCCCACTTAGAAATCTGACCTCTATTTCTTTGGAAAAACCAAATGCAAGGGTTGTGGAAGCAGGTGGGTGTGTGTCAGTATTGTAAAAACGATGCCAATTCGGCACTGGAAAGTGATAGACTGCAGAAGTGGTTCTGATCTGTTCTTATGAGTAACCTGACCTTTATGGGAGAAGTCACTGATTTCTGCATGGCAGAATCAGACCTGTCCTGGAAACGACAGGGGTGTTTTCAGCTCGCATCAGGTGGATGCAGGGAAAGGAAATTCTTGCTCTTTTAACAGTAATCCTTGACTTGCCCTCTGAGACATTCCAGCTTGGAATGCTTACATTTACCTTTGTGAAGAGGAAACGCACCTTTTGTCAGGAACTCGGTGTTTCAGAACCCGTTCTTGTGGGGAATTTTGGACACTTTCGTGGGACTTGGAGCTTCTGACAGCAGATGGGATTTGCTCAAAGCACTGGAGTAGAGAGAAGCTCGGTCTGAGACAGTCTGGGAAGCCAGGCAATCCTTTGGAAAAGGGCAATTCATGCTGAAGTTCAATTAGGTACATCCAGCTTTCCAAACTACTGGAGTTGAGCTAGAGATTTTGGTTTCCACACAACAAGCAAAGACCAGAACAATATCACTAGCTTATTTTCTTTCTCACACCCTGTTTTTTTTTCCTGACTAGAAAAGCTCCTTTATGAAACATGTGATTAGGACGTGTGAGATTTTAGGTGAGTGATAAGTGTCTTGGATCTTTAGTCTTCCTCATGGGAGGATTAACCACAACCACAAGAGAGATACTCTTAAAAAGATTTTATTCACCCTTTTATGTCTGTTATTCAACAACTTCAGAAGAAGAAAGGAACCTAAGGAGATTAGGAATTGCATGCTGTCCATGTTTTCGGTATTTCTGATAGCAGTATTGGTCTGATTGCTGTAAATTCTAATGGCAAAGATCTGAATAACAATTCTTGGCTGTTTATGATCTTTTTAAGTTGCCAAGTTGGAACAATTCAGGGGTTTAAAGAACTGTATTGCTGCTTGGTTAATACCTGCTTCTTATCGGGACCAGAGTAATTTATTGTTGCTTGGATGAGACCAGCCTACACCAATAAACCTCCATTTCAGCTTGTGTGTGTTTGTGCTTGTTCAGTGGTAATGCATGCAAATCCCTCGTGATGCTTCTGGAAACCGTTTTTGTTTTGTTTTTTAAATTAGTTACTTTATCTTTTGTACCAAAAACTGTTTTTCTCCCCTCTTGTATACAGAATATTTAATTCAACGGTGTTTCTCAGCCACTTTAAAGCAAAATGTGCACTTATCTCCTTCACAAAAGTGCAGTTTTCTGGAATTGTTCTAAGGGTAGAAAAGAGCAACAAGAACAATTTGAATCACAAATCCTCTCTCATCAGTTCATTTTTATTGTGGGGGGGCCAAATCAGTGGCAATGTGCTCTAGAGCTACTTTTCCTGTAGGGCACAGCCTCAAAAGCTCTCAGGGCTTCTTTAGTTCTTGGATAGAATTTGTGCTCCCATTCCTGGTAACGCTCCCAGCTACCTGAATAGAGACACGGTGCAGATCTTTGCATCTTTTTTGTCCGAAGTATTTTACTGTCATGTTCTTTGGATGGGAAAAAGCCTTCACTCAGATCTTTGCCTTCCCGTTTGACCTTCCCATTTCCGAGCAGGAATTTCCTGTTTGAGGTTTAGGACCTGAAAGAACCAAACGCACCGGGAGCAGGACGGAGGGGATTGGGAGCTCAGATTCCATCTGATTGATGATAAGATTCTAATAGCTAAATTCCTAAATGAAGTGTTAATTGAGCCCCTCCTCTTTGAATCAGCATGGGTAGTTTCTTTCCCATCTACTTGCCGCTTCTTTAGGGGATTTAATTTTCGCCTAGCCGGAAGGCAGGGACACCACTGCACCTGGAGAGAGAAGCAGTCACTTTAATGAGATGGAGGAGTCAGCTGATGAAGAGTACATGTGTAATTTGCTAGAGTGCTTCTATGTGTGTTTATGTATATCTATATTTATTAGTGTAATAAAGGTGACATTGAATGTTGAAGCTTAAAGCATCCAACTTCAGTGAGCAGAGTGATGCTTTGTTTCCCTCCCACATTTCACATAGCCTGCTTTCACTCCTTTGTGATTTAAACATTTAGCTTTCTTCAGTAGTTAGTACTTTTGTTAATATAGTATCTTATTTAAAAAGTGTTATACATGGATTTCAATTCATTAGGTCTCTTTGTAAGAAATTGCTAATATAGCTATTGGCTTTTATTAAAAATTATTGATATTAACACTGTTTTTTTGAACTATGGGGTATCTCTAGAAAATATGTTCTATTATTTCATTAATGAGTAGCTGTTTAGGTTAAAAGGGAAAAGAATTCTCAATTTCTTGGAATCCCTGGGAGTGCTTTTTTCACTGGACACAGCTTGGTACTCTTAGGATGTGTGTGTGGAAAAGCCATGGAATGATGGGCTGGAAAGAAGACGATAGGTGTAGCAAGGCAGATACTTCTGCTCCTGAGTGGCCCCACTCTAAATGGGATTACATTGTAATCTGCATTGTTTTGTTCCTGTTTACTGGTTCCTATAGAAAAAAAAAGCCGATTTCAAGCTGATTGTTAACTTTGTTGATTCCCTAACAGCTGGGTTCTTGAGACTGAATACCTGTACTGCTGCACTGCATTGGTGGATTTATTCCCTGCAGTACCAGATCCTGATCTCTAGTCTTTGGAATTCCTGCTTAATTTGTTTTTTTATAGCTATTCCCTGCAGGTTAAATGAATAATTTCTCCTCCAGCTTCACAGGTTAACCACAATAAACAGAAGAAATTAAATGTTAGATTACTAGTAATTTCTGAATGCCACTTCCATCAATATAATATGTTTTTCTTACAACTACATGGGGGAAATAGATTTTTGCCAAGTGGTTGGTTTGGCTTTTTCAGGATCTGTTCAGTGAACTACAGTCCTTCTCCTTGTTTGTTACCATCCTCAGGCCTGAAAGCCTTTTTTTTTTTCCCTTCTCAAAATCAGAAGGCTCCACTCTGCAGTAAACCATTCAAACCACTGAAAGTTGTTCTAGACTTTGCATAATTCCCTCTAATTTACAGCAGCAGTGAAAGGGCAGCTGTTAAAAACCAATTTTGGGATGCACTTGAGGTTTAGGAAGATCTGAAGTTGCCAGTGAGTCCTTTCATGTGAGCCATTCTGGATGCTGAATTACCTCACTGCAAGGGAAGGACCAAAACTGCAGCCAGTGTGAGAGGTGCAGCAGTACGGTGGGTTTGCACAAGGAGCTCATGATATTTCAGTTTGCCTTTTAGTAATTGCTAATATGCATGTCTGGTTTTGCACTCCTGGGTACTGGATTTATGTTTTCACAGCACTATCTACCCCGACCTTAACATCCTGTTCCTAAGTATTAGTGGCAGGCTTATCACTGTGGAACTAAAATTATTTTTTCCTTGTGCATCATTTTACAACAACCCTTCCGTAACTTTATCTGCCATTATCTCACCTCATCCCTTGGCTGCAGGGTTTTTTTGCACTTGTTCACAATCAATTCCTATCTTTACCACAATGAATAACAGTAGCATCCTGGAAGTTTGTCATCACATTCTGCTCCTTTTTCTAGATAACTTAAAAACGTGCTGAACACCAGCACCTCTCATAAATCCTGTAAGACTCTGCTGAGTATCTCTCTCCAAAGAGAGAAATGGCTTTTACGCTGACCTTCAATATCTTCCTTTTTTAATCAGCAATTTTGTTTGTGTGAGGACCTTCTTCCTCATGACTGCTCAGCCTGTTTGGAAACACTTGTAAAGATTCTTGTAGGAGCCTTTTGGCAATCCATGTATGTGTATTAACCTCCCCTCTCTTACACGTGTTGTTCTTGGCTACATAGGTAATCAATGTGTTTTTGATATGTGCCTTGCATTTATATAAGCTATGCTGATTGCTGTGTGATGGATCCTATTTATTGTGGCTTTGCTAATTTGTTTTCTCTAAATAACTTCCAGTAATTTCCCTGGACCAGATTTTAGAATAATTGGGATAAATATTATGAATAAAAATAGTAATATTAATTTGTGAGAAGTTTTCTGTTAAGTTATTAGATCTTTCTCGTTATCTCCTAGTGTTCTGCCAGCAAGGTGATTTAGCATGACCTTGCACACCACACATAAATATCATTTCATTTTTAATCCCTAAATGCAAACCTCCTGAATTTGATGTCTTGCTTGTTGTTCATGCTGCCATGGACTTTGGATCTGACACTTTGATGTGCTGCAGGTCCTGTGACACTGCCTGGGGAAGGCAGCTTTCTCTTCTGGGAGTGTTTCTTCTCTGTTCTGGCTCCCTAGCAAATCTTGCTTAAAAGAAAATTAAACATTCCAAGACTTGCTTCCCAGAGCAGCAAAGAAATAAAAATCCTGTCCCATTTCCCCTTTAGAGCAGATATGACCTTGCTGTGTTTTGGACAGATCAGTAAACAGCAGCAGTGTCCTCAATCATTTAAATTGTTTTTGCAACAGCTTTCTGGGGAGTTCAAATATATAGTCACAGCCCTAGAATTATCTCACTTTCTTATTCATCCTTCACAAGTTACCAATAAATAAATAGTTATGCAGTTACACATCTCAGATTAAGTAACAGTCACTTCTTGGAAGTTTATGTCTGACGAGAGCTTGTTGCCTTGGTGGATTTTGTCACACTTTTGAAGGAGCAGACCCTTTGGAATACACTGCAGCCGTTGGGTCAGCTCCCACTGCACAGCACTGGAAATGCTTGGCACTGAACCCTCAGAGTAATGGGCTTCACTGGTTTTGTCCTTTCTGGAGTTCTGAGAGAAGGCTGGTGGTGTAATTAGAGCTGTTCAGTGCCCTGATCCTCGGCAGTTGATAGTGATACACTGTGAGATTAAAACTTTTCATTTGGACTCTGCCAAGTCAAACTGAATTAGAGACATCAAGTAACAGTGTCCCAAATAGCCATTATTTTAAATTTTAAAAAGGCTTTAAAACAGGTGTATTATTTCATATTCAAGCAAGTTTTATCTCTCACCTCCTACAAGGATAAACAAACTATTAGAACCAATATGTGTACAGGACAATTTAAAGATCATTAAATCAAAAATAATGAAAACTCTTTAATCTTAAGACAAATTCAAGACTCGAATAAGCTTTCTCTAGTACTTGTACAGAGGAAAAACTCAAGTGTTCCAAAGGATTGATGCATTCCGTGGGGAGAGCCTCATGCCTGGTAGCAAATTGTAATTCCCAGATATTTGTTTGCACTGCTTCACCTTTCTATAAAGCATGTGTAACATGTAACTAAATCTGATATGACACCCTTGGTTGCAAATGCATTTTGCAAAACCAGAGCTGTGCGGCGGGAAATTAAGTAAACAGTCATTCCAGCCATATAGCAAAGTAATAGGAAATGTTCTTCCTGCTAATTTACACATGCAAATTAGATCAGGTTCTTGTATCAATAAATCAATACAGCTTAATGAATTCCTTGGGTGGAATTCAAATATGGGAAGTGGAGATGGTTAGGAAGAACATGGTCTGTAGCTTTGTTTAGGTGGTGTTTTCACATCATGTCTTGAAACGCTGTGCTCATTTTGTGGATGGAGGGGTTATTATCACCAAACACTCTTGGCTTTATGGTCAACACTTTATTTCTAGTAATACCAGCGTTCTTATTTTTCCCTGTTCCTTTCACCTGAGCACTCCTACTGTTTTCCCACGGTGTGGCTGTCTCGGTCAGCGCTGGTGGCATTTTCTGCAGATGCCTGGACATTATAATTAGTTTTGCTGCTTTACCCTTCCCTTCCTTCAGCACACACTTGCCACTGGATGGCTGCAGGCAATGTGAGCCGTCACTCGTGTCCTTCCCCTTTTCCTGCCTTCAGTGAACTCAGGTTTACAAACCTGAAAAATCATTCCTGTCAAAAGTCATTCTAATGACAAAGACTCAATGGAAATATAATTTTCTGGACTGTAAGGGCAATAGTCTCTCAACTTATCTTGATTGTCTTAGTTAATACTCATCATCCTGCCACCCTCCTCAGTGATCTACAAGAAAATATTTCAAGTATCTTAAATGTGGGTATGAACGCTTAGAGTAAGGTTGGTGCTTCAAAAACTGCTGATCACTCCAAATATCGAGTGACAGACTCCTTGTTTTGTGACAGTCGTATTAACACTTGATGTGGTTTATATAATTGAGTGCACTTAGAAAAAATGGAGGAAGTTTGTGCCTTTAGTGGGTGATAGTGCTTTCTTTGTCTAGCTGCTTTTAGTGATACGAAGTTCAGGTCGTCTCAGATGCTTTACAATAATGCATAACACATTGATCTACTCATATGGAAAGAGATGTTTTATGCATCTCTATGCCAGGAGGTGTTTTAGATGACAGATTCTGTGAGTCAAAATAATGATTTTATATTTTTTGAGATCTTAGCTTTTTTTCTCCACCAGAAGCTGGAACTTAGCCAGATGCTATTATCCCAAATGTTTTCCAAGTATGTGGTTGTATAGATACATGATTTGGATTGCCTGTTTTCTTTTTCATGGTTTTCAAGTCAGCTCACAGGAGCAGTAATCAAGGTAATACAAACTGCACATGGTCACAAGGTAATTACACAAATGTATGGTCATCTGAAATGGTTAACTAAGGATTCTCTAAGCAGTCATTTGCCTAGGGTTTTGAGATGCTTTTTAAAATTCAGCAGTTAATGCTGTTTACCTCTCTTGGTTTGGTTTTTAAGCATGGCATCACCATTCACCCTTGAAACCACTTTCACAGCTCTTCAAAAGCACAAATTTCATCAGCATCATACTAAAATTGATTTTACAGACTAATAGTTGTTATTTTTTTTAATTGCTTGCAAAGACAGACAGCATTCTTTCCCAGACTGAAAGTGTAATAATAGCATTTGACCCACAAATGAGAGCACCAAAGATGACAGTGGTTTCTATAAAATCTCAAATGGAAGATTAGCTTACCTAGAAGCTGACCTTGTGAAAAAATGAGCCATTTTGTAATGTGGTCTCAAGTTCAAAGGAACGGGGTTTCTTTGCTGGCCCTTGATGATCAGTGTGGTTAAGGAAAAGGGATTGTTTTACTGACAAGAGCTGGTCACAATCAACATTTCTTAATCACCCCAGAGCAAAAGGCATAATGGGGAGGGAAACATCCAGTTAGAAGTGGTGTGATAAAACATGGTAAAACAAGTTGACTCTATGGAGGTAGATAAGAAGTTCTGGATCACCAACCTCGCAGAAAGTTTTTGTGTGTGTTACGATAAAAAATGTTTCAACTCTGAAAATGACAGGTTTTGCATCTTCTGAAGTGCTCCTGTGAAGGGTTTTGGGGTGAATTTAAGGAACTACAAAGGATTACTACCAGAGTTATCCAGGCACTGTGACAGGTTGCCCAGAAAACCTGTAGCTGCCCCATCCCTGCGAGTGTCCAAGGTGAGGTTGGAAGGGGCTTGGAGCACCCTGGTCGGTTGGAAGGTGTTCCTGCCCATGGTGGGAGAGTGCAACAAGATGGTGTTTAAAGTCCCTTCCAACCCTCTGTGTTCTGTGATTCAAAGATCTTAATAAGCAGCTGATTCCCCTCCTTTTGGAAATACATACTTTTATTGAGGTGTTGGAAGGGATGCAGCTTAAAAAGAAACAAACACACGTATGAAGACCACCATTCCTCGATATATGCATCACAGAGAAAAGCAGCAGGACTTTATTTCCTATTTAGAAAAATATCAGTCTCAAATGAAAAACATTTAAACCACAGAACAGCTCTGGAGATGACTTCTCACCAGATGATGTGTCCTATCTTTAACTTACTGGCAGTATTGCAGGGAATTTTGGGAAGTTGTAAGGTGTAACACAGAAGTATAAAATGAACTGTGTGAAACATCAGTGGAATAACCTGGGTTTTAACAGGAAAAGTCTTGCACCTGTCAGCCACCTGAGAGCAGAACTGATTCAGAGCTGTAAATCATCGTCCATGAGGATTAAGGGCATAAAAAATCTGTTGTGTGCCAAATGTGCTTACTGCAAGTAAGTAGTATAGCTAGAAATTTTGTATGAGGGCTGACATGAGGGGTAACTCAGGCACATGGCATTTCCACCTGAGTCAGTGCTGTGGTCTTCTCAGGATCCCTCTTTGCTTATTTTTAATAGACTTATTTGTGTTGCTATAAAACAGCTGTAAGGGGTTTTGTCCTGTGTTGTGACAGGGAAATCTGACCCTTGAATCACAGAAGTGTAAGAAACAAGCTAACTTATATTGGTTGAGTAGGAATTTGTGTTGCATATGAGATTTGTATGGTTCTTTTTTCCTCAAAATGCTTTGGAGACATAAAGAAAGGATGCATCAGTGCTCATATTTCCTTAAAATCAGATGTATCGAGTCTAATTCGTGCAATAGTACACCGTCTTCCATGCAGTTCAAATATAGTGCATTGTCTTTTATGGCGACATCCTTCACAACATTTGCAGAGAATTTACTGAGCTGTTTTCAAGTGTTGATTCTGGGCTTTTTGGAAGGGTAGATTTGAACAAAGGTACTTTTGATGAGTAACATCTCTGCTGAGGATTATTATTACGAAACTCCTGGAAGATGAGGCAGACAGGTGTCAATCCATTGATGTCATCTCTGTGAAAATGCAGTGAGATGCCATTCAAAATAGGTACCTGCTAGCAGGTATTGATTAAATTCTGCTTAATTGCATTTAACAAGTGCTTCAAGAGCAAGCTGAGAAAGGACAGTTAAAGTGCAGAGGGAGACAGTCTCATGTGTTAGAAGTCACTTGGCTGCCATTGCCTGCCCTTGCATTCTGTCAGAATTTTGTTTACAAGACGAAAATGGCAGTGCAAAGGGCGTTCAGCAATGTCTGTGAAGCTTCCTGGTGAAATAGCCATGTGTTTTACAAGCTTTATGGTATCTATGAGGTTTTAAGCTATTTCCCAAAGTAAATTCAGCTCTAGGCTAATGTTGGACAGATTCTGGGAAGGCGGATGGAACTGAAGGTTGCGCTGTCTTTACAGTCTTGAACAAGGCTCAGGATGTTTTTCTCCTCTATTCCCAGCTGGCTCCATGTGCATTCTCAGTTGAGTAGCCTGCTTGATTATAGACTTTATGATTAAATGGCTGAGCCTTACTGTGAAGGTTATTTGGTATTTTTGTGGCTGTTTGAACTCAGCAGTAGCAAACAGTCAGTCCCCTGCAGTGGCACTGAAGGCTGGAGTATCATTTTAAATGCCTGAGGACAAATCCTGCAGTGCAATTCCATCGCACAGAGAATAGCAAAGCCACGGAAACTCCGGTGCACTGCGGCACAGGGGCAGCTCACACTCGTTCCTAATCCTTTCTGTGGGGAAGAATGTGGAAAACAGAGCCAAACTGATGCAGAGTGCTTCACCAGGATGCACTTTTAGACTCCTGGGGGTTTTTCCATGGTCAGTGCTGAAAGCACTCATCCATTAAAGGCGTGGTTTTGGGGGACATACCCAAGCCCTGCTTGCTGGCAGCTCTGAAAGCCTTCATGTGTGACCAAGCAGCACACCTACTTCAGCTGGAATGGTTTGGATGGAATTGCAGCTGAGAGGATTGTACTGTGGACAAAGAGGGAGATTAGAAATTCGTGTTATGGTGGTGAGGAGGCAAGTGGCTGAAATCTGCTGGGATTTCCTGGTGTGTAACTAAGTGTTCCGGGTGAAAAACAAAAGCAATTACAGTGGGACAGAAGGGCCAGCTGGAATTCTTTCAACAGGGACTGAGGGGATTTGAGGCACCTGAAGTGTTACAGAGGACTCTTCTCTATGGGATTTCTTAATTGCTATTCATTGCTACTCTGTGGAGCTGTAGGTGTGCAGGGACACACAAAAAAATCATAATCCAGTTGATTTACTGAACCTTTTGAAGCATTCATTTTAATAATTTCACCCTGACAGAAGCACTCTAGCCCAAATCTTAACTTGTTCTTAGTCTTTTATTTCAGTTCTCTGCTTACACATGAACAGCTTACCTACCCTTCTTACAAAACTGTACTGCTGTGTTCTAGCAAAACCCACAGATTAAATCTGCAGATGCTGCTGATTAAAGGTTTTGTTCTTTGTGTGTTATTTCTGCTCCTGGTCAGAGGTAACACAAAAATCCCTGTCCTTGACAGGAAGTTCTTCATTTGTATCTCTATTTTCCTTATTTTGACTTAGTCCTTCAGCAGTACTTTGATAGCTTAGGTCCTCTGTGGAGTACCCTTCCCCAAAAAGATCAGATTAAGTTACCAGGAAAGGGATTTCTAGGGGAAGAATGGAGTTTTAAGTGGATTCCCACTGCCTGACCTGCTGTCAGAACCAACCAAGGGTGATGTGGGTGGGAGGAAATGGGAAAAACCCTCTGAGGCAAGAGTGGAGGGGACAGGACAAACTGCAGAGGAGTGTATGGAACATATTTCCACTGAAATAATAATAGCAATGGCACAGGAATAATAGCAAGATTGTGGTTGATATCGGGGTCAGGCTTCTTTTCATTGGTCTGGAGGTCAGTGTTCTTCATTATATTAAGCCAGACAAGGATTAAGGACATGGAGGCTTTGTTTTCACACTGCATTTATGCCTTCATCTAAATATTGTTTCATTGTGTTCCTTTTTTTTACAACAATTCTTTTAAACAAGTGTGTCAGTGAAAAATGAAATTGCTAAGCATGAAGTATTTCAACATTTTAATACAAAATTTAAATTTTTTTTAAATAGACAAAAAACCCTAGAAGATATTTTCAAGTATATTTCATAAATGGCACACAGGTATCATTTGGAGAAAACACTTTGGAGGGACTTAAGTCTGAACTGTGAGTGATTTTTGGGTACTGATAACATCTACCCTTTCACTGTAGCAGGAAATATGAAATATAAATTTTTTATTTTATTTCAGCTATTATTTTTCCACTGCTGTCTATGTTTTCTCACACAGGTGACGTTAAGCATTCCAGCCATTTTTATTTGTTCACCTGGCTGGCTAAAATTTAAATTCTACCTCAAATCCCTGTTCTGGAAAATATGGGATGTGTAGCATTGAATTTCTTTCGATCCAACTATATAGAAGCATAGTTTTCTTGATTAAAACTGTAAGTATTTAATATAATGTGAGAGTAAACAGGAAATCTGTCAGCTTCCCTGTACAGCCTAGATTCTTCTGCAAATAAAACAACTGCTACAGATACTGATTATAATTTGGAGTCTTGAAAAAAATGTGAGCCAGTGTTTCTTTGCTATTGCTGCTGGTAGAATCAAAACAGCTGGGCAGATGCAGTCTCCATGATCTAACAAAATATATTGGAGTGAGAGGGAGACCAGCCAAGAAAAAGTAGTTACCCTGAGGGAGCATAGCACTGCATGAAAATCTAGATAAAGGGGAAAAAAAAAAAACACTAAAAACTTTAAGGTCAGCCATTTTATCTCCATTTATAAAATATAGCCCCCAAATGTTTGTTTTTACCATAGACGAGAGATTTTTATCTTTTCTCAACCTGCAATAAAATACAGAGGTTAAAAAAATAGAAGTTATGCTTTTGTCCTTGAGAACTTTCATGAGCACAGATGATAGTTGCTGGTTTACATTGGGCATTAACTTTACATTGCACATTGTTTTTCCTTCTTTCTCAGGGCAGAGGACTTAAGTCTATATGCATGGATTTCCAGTTTGACCCTGCATGTTAATGTTTTATGCTGAGGACAGCAAGTACAAAGAGAATGTAAAAGAAGCAGACACAGAAAATTAATTTAATAGCAGAAAGACGTATTCCATTGAGAAAGCTGTGCTAATCGTGGAGCATGTGCTACATGATTTGCATAATGAAGTGCTGAAAAGTCATGAACTATGAAATTCAACATCTCAGACAGTTTTTATTCTTTTTTCCTCTATCTGTTCTCTTAGGTGTTTAATTGTTTGATTTTTTTAAATCTTAGAAATGCACAAGTCTTAATTAGAATTTTAGCTGCATGTCCATGTATAGACTTCAGAGATCAAACTACCATTAGAGCAGCAAAACATAAGAGAAAAATAGCGGATGAGTATGAAACACTTTTTCTGCTTATTTTAAATATATATTTACGTATTTTAACCACAGATTTGTTCAGGTAGCTGTACAAAACACAAACTCAGGAAACAGTACCATTAATTTTTTTTATGGATTTTGTGCCCAGCTCATCTACTACTTCTGCTTTAGCCATCATCAGTACTCTTCTGAGATCTCCCCATGGCTTAGACATAGTGGTGGCTGTTTTTTTCATTTGGAACTGCTTCAGCTTTACTGTCATTGTCTGTGACTGACAGCCTCTTTCAAACCTGCTTTCAAACCATTTGGACCTTCTCATTTGCTGATGCCTCAGCATGACAGTCCTAGCTACTGTCACAAGGCCTAAAACCCTGAGAAGAGATCTTAAAAAGTAGCTTGATGTTTATAGTTGGGATGAAAATATTTTCTTCTTTTTACCTGCAGGAAGTCTGGGTGCATAGCAACCATGGCTGTTCGTTGTGGGCTTTTATTTCAAACATCTGATCCCCTAAGCTCTTTCTACAGCATTGCAGGAGCTTGACCTACAAGGTAGCTTTGTTGTTCTGAAGGAGCATCCAGCCCTTGGCCCTTCTTATTTATTTTCCCTCAGATGTTCTGCAGGAATTTCAAAGATCATCTGCTATGCCTGGTTTTGTTCTTATCTGAGCAATATATTTGAGCTGATCTAGGAGCTCCAGCCCAACATTCCTTGATGAAACTGTCCCTGAATGCAAGGTCCTTGGAGAAAAAACCTGCCATGAACAAGACTGTTCTCCTTTGCTGTGGTCCCAGCAATTTCAGTTTTCTTTGAGTGGAGCAGCTTATAGGGGAAAAAAAAAGCTGGTTGTGATGCACAGAGCAGTGGTGAAAGCACTTGTCTGGAGAAGAGGTACTGTGGCTGAAATGATTGAAGCTAATCACTAATGAATTTTTAGTTCTGGGAAACCACCTCAAAATCCCGAACTTCAGTCTACTGCAGGAGAAGCACAGCAGCTCCTTTTCCTGGGGGAAGCTGTTGGCACTCCAGCAAGCTCACTCGGAGATGCAAGCACTGCTTCTCTCAAGTTGGGATGTCGGCTGAGGAGGGTTTTGTCCCGTGATCTCTTCAGTGTTATTGCCTTGTGCCCTCCCTCAACAGATCAGTCCAGAAAGGGGCCCAGCAGCAGACATTATTAATTTAATGGTGCGCCCCAAATCCTCTGCCAGTGCTGACTTTATTCTGTCTGACAATTCTATCAGCTGTTCTCAGAAGGCATGAGACTGCCCAGCAAATTGTTTCATTTGGAAAAGCAGCTGTTGAAAATAATGGTGGCAGAAGGGGTTTTGTAGGACCCTTAATGGTGACAGCCAGAATTCTTTGAGATATTCTGCCAATACTTTTTTTTTTTTGTAGCCTTTGAAAAATGTATCTTGACAATAACAATTTTGTGCACAGGAATACATATTTATCAGTGAATTTAACAAGATGTGAATATATACCTCTTGCTGCAGGCCAAAGTAAATTTGTACTTTATGTGAGATTTTGGTTGTGTATATATAAAATGATTGTTATTAACTTCTAGGCAATTTTCTTTCTTTTCCTGGCTGTAAAATCTCTTATCAGGAAAAAGTGTAACATTAATAATACTACACCAAAGGAAATCATATTTATGACTGGAGGAGAACACTGGCTGACTCCCTGGAAGATAACATTTCACAGTTTATGTTGACAAGTAAATATTTATGATTGGGATCACAGAGCACCAGCAAAGTCATCAATAAGGGATCCTATAACGGTGTGAAGGAAAAATTCTTCATAAACAACATTTTGCAAACTTAGTTTAACTGGATGATGCCTTGTTAATTTTGGTAATGGATGGTGACAGTGGCATGAATAAGATATATTACGTTAGTCAAATGGAATGCATGTGCTGAATGCACAAGTTTAACCATCCGTACCTGCACAATAAACCTAATTAAATGGTGTGTCATCAAAGATGATTTAAATGAAAAGATAATGAAGCAAATCACATGAAAAGTGTTCAACAAAATTTATTCTGAAAGAATAGGAAAGGTTATTATAATTAGAGAAGCAGGCCTTCATGTTAATCACTTTTTTAAATGTCTCATTAAAATAACAAACTTTAGAAAAATCATGGAAACTCAATTTTTGACTTGGGGAAAAAGGTAGGATTTTTGTCACCCCTTTTTGCAGAAAGGAATACGTATTTTTAATGATCAATGCTGAGGGAAAGTTTCAGGTTTACATGGAAATTTATGCCTTATGGCTCTTTCTGTTTGTGTCTGAACAGGATCCTGGTTCTCTCCCCTGTGGAGGTTTCCAGTAGAATTCAGGGCCAGTGTCTTGCAGGTGATATAATTTCTCTTTTTGTTGAGACACCTGTCAATACCTTGTTCAGAGTAGCAACAAGCTGTGAAAGTGAAACAAAGAAAAGCAAGAGACTTGCTTTCTTGGCTCTTCTGAGCCAGGAAGTCTTGGGTTTTTCACCCTTGAACATGTTGTTTGCTCAGTGACAGAGACTTTTTGCAGTGAAGGGACTCTCACCAGGCTCTGTGTTGCAGATGTTTAATTGTCCAGGACAATTGCTTGTCTGAGAAGGATCATGCTAAATGGCACTGGAGCTTTAGTCAATTTCTCCAAAAGCAGTATAAAATGTAATGTTAGTCTCTAAAGTAGCTAAAAGCACTTTTTCAGGGCGGTTTTAGTGACCTTTCTCAAATGGGAGGTTGCATGTGACCCATTCTTTATGGAGTGGGAGGAGAACAGACTAACAGCCAATTGTTTGTTACCCAGATTAAACTAAAGTGACTAACACAATACTGAGCCACAAATTTCAGGACCAGCATTTGATGGCATCCCCCTCTGCCCTGGACATGTTTGAGGTATTTCTAGTTTCTTCATTCCATGATTTGAAATAATCATTTTACCCGGTTTCTTGGAGCCCATTCCCAGATTAATCTACTTTCTCCCCAGCCAAATTGCTCGCCACTTCTGCCTTCCCCAACACAAACACGTGTTTAGACCATTTGTCCTATTCAAATTTATTAAGTTTAGGTTTTTGTTTCAGGCTTATCTCAGCCTCATTGGTGTTCTGGGATGCTCCTGCAATGCTGCTCTGTTATTGCTGCTCTGCAGTGACTCCCAGCAGACAGTGCAGCCAGACTGCCTTTAAAGCCTGGTGTGCAAGTCTTGTCAGGGGTGAAAACCAAGTAACTGCAGTGAAGACGAGCTGAACAGATACTTCAATCATTATCAACCACATTAGGGCAACCATTCTTCAACAGCTCTAGCATGTGGGGCAGGATCTTGCAAAAAATATTAACTATTGAAGGATACTTCCTGAAATATCCATTTAAGTTTGAAGTGACATGATTTTTAAAATCTATTTCCGTCTTGTTTATCCCTTCAGTGCTTTCCTGGCTGAAGTGGGGCAGTGCAGTGGTGTTTAATGAGATCACAGCCATGTCTGAAGTGTGACCTGTTGGCTGGCAGAAGGCAGATACTTAAGAACAAATCCCAGTAGGTGGTTTAGCTTTTAAAATAAGGTTTCATTTCCACAAAGATTCTGAGATCTGTCGGCAAAAAAGGCAGCAGAGAGAAACTGCAGTGCACCCATCTGTAATTTAACCAAGAAATTAAACTTAGTGTAACAAAAATCAAGATTTAGTTATAGAGAAAGTACTGCTTTATAAGTACTTTGAGAAAATCATTAGGGAATTGCAAGCCCTATACTCTTAACAATTTTGTGTCAAAATCTTGTTAACATATCTAACTTAATTCATTAATATGTAGTCAATAATTATTCCATCAGAAGTGCTATAATATGTGATTATTTCCAAGTAGAACTTCAAACTGAATTCTTAACAACTTTTTTTTAAACTAATTTCATAATCAGAAACAATAAAGCAAAAAATGAAAAGGTTCTTCTTGGGCAGAGCATCTGAAGTAACTGGAGCTTCTAGTTCTCATATTTGCAGAAGTACTGCCACATTCCTGTGAAAGCCTCTTTGTTCCTGATCAACGATGAACACTGATAATTTTCAAACTTGGCTCTACTCAGAGTACTTTTTCCCCTCTTTAAAGTGTTGTATCTGTTTTTTATTGGTTGGTTTGGCTTTTTTTTTTAAAGGGCTGTCTTCTCAGAGTTGCATTAATTCCGAGTGATGTCTTCTGCCCAGGACATGCTTGAATGGTCCTAATGACATCTCCTTAGGTGTTAATCTCTTAAATATGACCTTGACCAGATGATAGAACAGCAGAATCTTAGAATCTGTTTCTTCTCAATTTCTCTTTGCTGGTAGCTGGCTCAGTATCAGAAGTGCAGTGACCGCCTATTTACTGAGGTGCCCAAATATTCCTGGAGCAGAAATACTCCTAGGAAAAGAAAAAATTACAGAAAAAACCTGGGTGTCCATTGGCTTTGTGAGAGCACCTGTAAAAGGTCAAATCACTGTGCTACAGAATTTCCTGTGCCTTAGGGGAAATCTTATGGCTTTCTTCAGTGAACATTTAGGCTTCTAGAGTCTGTCCTGCCCTTGCTGCCGTCAGTGTCCTTGTGTTCGTGATCTTTTCCCTGAGATGGAATCAGACACATAAAATATGTTGCATCTTTTGTTTTGCAGTGTAGAGGCAGATTTTACTGCGGTCAATATGCTTTAAAATTTGAAACTACTTAGGGTACTAATTTTTTGCTATATCTTTTGGAAAAGGAAATTGCGCACAAAAGTGTTGAATTTGCACACATTACACGTGCGAAGTCTTCTGCAGACAAATCTCCCTGGAGTCATGTGCTTTGACCAAAAGAAAATGACACTGTTATATTCCTTTGATACAGCTTTTAGATTTATGGTTAGAAAGCAGTGTTTTTACTAAAGAAATATTGACAAGATCTTGTGTTATGCCCCTGAGGAGCTGGACAAAGCATCAAGATAAAGCTCAGTGAATGGTTCTAACTGTGTGAGGTGAATCTGCTGAGGAACACAACTTTGCAGTTTGTGGTTAAAGCAAAGAAGAGATGAATCCAAGGGGGAATGTGAATTACTTTGTAAGCCAAGTGACATGATTCCTTCCATCTGCCTGATTTGGGTGACTCCCAAGCTGAGGCAGTATTTCTCTCGCTTGTCTTTTACAAATATAACATGGACATTTCCAAGGACACAAGTGGCTGAAACAGTTTGTCCTTGTTCAGACTGTCAGAGAGCTGGCAAGTCCTGCTGCCCAAATGCTCCGGACCACAACCCTGGAGCCCTGGTTCAGCTGTGGACTCAGGATGAAAGATGCCATCTGCTGAAGTACAGAGTCCACTTTTTCCTCTTTTTCCATCTCTTATCAGTCCTGGTAGGGCTAAAAATGGAAAGGTCAAGCCAGAATGTGGTGTGCTATGGGCAACAGCAGCTCAGCCAGCAGATAAATCTGCCTAATCCAAGGAGAAATGAACTGGGTGGTTTTTTTTGGTACTGCTCTGCTACTTTTCTATTCAAGGCTGTTACTGTTGCAGAGTGCTGCGGTGTGTTGTTTAATCTCTGCCTAGGAAAGTAGGTAGGAACTTTGGTAGGGCAAGTTCCAGTTTGTCCTTAATGTACAGCAGACAAAGAGAAAATAATGCATTCATGCATAAAAATCCCTTTATGCCAGGATTCCATTTGAAAGCATCTGTGAAACTTTGAAGGCTTTATTAGAGAGCAGTGAGGTGTGTTACCTGAAACACAAAGAATAGATAGTAAATTATCTTGTCAGTCTTGCTTTTTCTTCTTCCCTCATCTCTGTTGCCTTTTCCTTTCTGTGATTTAAGCTGCCTGGTACAACCCCACACTTATCCTTCAGAGGACAAGTGAGTCCATCTGTCCTTTCCTCTTGGTGCTGAGATTAATATTGTACTGTCAACATGTTGTTTACCTCCTTAGACTGGCCCAGCCGTATCTGTGAGGAAGGAGACTCACCATGAGTGGTTTGTCAGAGCTTTCAAAAAACAATTGATGTGCTTTGGTGCAGCAGAGCAGGGTCTGTGTTACTGCCATGGTTACAATTCCCCTGTGGCTAAAAGAGTGGTCTTTTCCCATTAAAAGAGTGTATCTTGTAGCCAAAATGGTGCTTTAAAAACCCGAAATGCCTTTTTTAAAATTAATTTTTTTTTTAATTAATTTATTTATTTTTTTTTGTTACACAGCAGCCTCCTCAGGATGCAGAGCAGCAGCATTGCTGGTCACTTGGATTAATTTGTGGCCGGTGTGTTTCCTACTTTTTTTTGGGTCTTTTTGAAGTGACTTCATGGAAGAAGACTAATCTTATGGCTTGGCTTTGCTGGTTTTACATTTTTTTCACTGACTACGTTGAGGCTTTGTTGAGGGGTACTTCTTATCATAGGCGTGTTTATCGTTATTTAGATGGAAATGGAGAGCAGTCCTGGGCCTCTGTGGGGTGAACTGCTTGGCTGTCAGAGCTATGACATGAGGGGAGAACAAGCACCCACCCCGTGCCTCAGACTCTGGTGCGGTGTTTGTGAATTTAGGGATTTTCGGCAGTTCTGTCAGGCGAAATTGGCGCCAAGCCTCGGCTCCCGCTCCTCGTCCCCTCTCGGGGGCGCTGTAGCCGCCGTCGTGAGGCGGCCCCGCCGGCGCCATTTTGAAGCGGCGCACCTGAGGGGCGCGGGGGCGAGCGGGGTCCTCCGTGCGCTGAGGGAGGGGACGAAAGGGGCGCTTCAGCTCAGGGCACGGTTCCAAGTTTTGTCTTGGCTTTGCAAAGAGAGAAGAAGTTGCGGAGAGGTGGGTCCCTGTTGGCCAGAGGTGAGTTGAGAGAAGGTGAGTCTTCCTTCCCGCGCCTGGCCTGTGAGGCGAGGCTGCAGCAACAGGATGGGGTTTGGCTTTTTAGGAAAGACATGGCTGGTTGACTGCTCGTCCTGGAAAAACTCAGTACAAATGCTGGGAGGTGGCAGAGACAAGATGGTCATTTATTTAGTAAATAATGCTCCCGAGGGGCCGTCGATCACGAAAGGGACATAAAGGCCATGAGGGCCTTAGAGGGACAAACAGGTGCTGGGGAATACGTGATTAAGGGAAGGCAGTAAAACATTGACCTTGGTAGTGTTACTTTTGAGAAGAAGGTGGAGCTGCTTTTCCCGCTCCGAGTGCTGTGAAAGGACCAGACAGAACACGAGGTGCCGGTGGAGGCCGCAGTGCAGCGAGCAGATCCCAAACGCTTTCGTGTGGAAGAAATGAAGGTTAGTGACAAGGACTGACAGTTTACTGAGGGGTTTGTTGCTCCACATCACCATGGCTGTGTAATAATGTTTGGTTAATTCTACAGTTTTTAACACTTAAGAGTTGATTAGGTCAAGGAAAAGAAAAAAGTTGAAACTTTCAGCTAGTTTATAAGAATATAGAAAACATTTAGAAGAGGAAGACCTTCTTATCTGTAACTGGTGAAACTTGTGAAACTCATCCAGGTTTGTAACCAGTGAGATGGTTTTAGTTTTCTTTGGGAGTATCAAGTGAGGTTTTTTTTGTCTGTGTTCCTTGTCTGGAGCTTTAAAAAGCATGTATAGCCTTGAATGTTCAATTAAGAATTAAAGTCAGGAATTTCACTTTCCCTCTGGAACAGCGACAACAAAAAAATTTTGTTCTGAGTTAATATTTACTCTTCCAGTTTTAAAGGAGGATGCAAACAAATCCCAAACCTAGATGTGCTAGAATACTGCACTGGGTAGCCCAAATATGAGGTAAGGTATCAGAAATACTGTGACCTAAGTGCTCTGGTAGTTATTCGGATGAAATATTGGAAGAACAAAAACGTGGAACATGTTTTGAAGAGCAAATAGCATGAATTTTTAATGGAGTTCTTTCTGTGTGTGGCAGTCTCTAGCAGAACATGAAGTACTACTGTTTACTTGGGCAGCCCATGAGGCACAGCATGTGCAGTCACTACTATTTTTAGTTTATATTCATGTAAGCACTGAGAAATTTGATCAAGATTGCCATCAGTATTGAAGAACACTTAAAATAATTATAGGAATATGCACAAAACCCATGAAAAAAAGGAAGAAGATGAATTCAGTCGGCTAAAAATACATGAAAGTCAACGTGCTATAGAATGAGGTAAACACTGAATAAAGTCTTCTGTCCACAAATAAATTGAGTGCTTCTTTAGATGTGTCATGCCTTTTGGTTTGGACAAAATTTGACAGGTTTCCTCAAAGAGAGAAAATGGACATGAAACAAATTTCATGAAGCTTGAGGCATTGGAATGGTAAGTGCCTAATTCATCTTTATTGCAGGATTCTATCACACTAGATATCATTCTCTAAAGGTAGGTAATTGTTTGTCATTGACTTTAAGTAGGCACATGAATATTTGACTCAAGCAGACCTTGTTAACCTGTGGCCCAGGCACTGAACAATGGAAGTTTGTTTTTTGTTTTCAAGACAAATTGTGCTTCACGGAAGTTTGGAGAATTTTAAAGTTTGTTGCAGCTAAGATGTTAAAATCCTTAACTGAATGACTGTATATTGATTTTACTTATATGTGTATTTTACGCAGTGTTAATTTACTTCATAAAACTCATTTATTTCTGTAGTGATGCATCAGGTGAGGAGAGCAGTAAGCACTGTGTGAGTGTTCTGACCTCTTACTAGCAAGGGCCTGACTGGAGTGTGACATTAAAACATGTATACAAATGGTGGGCTGTTTCATGCCTTGATCTATTGAAACAAAAGGTGGGTCATCACTAGATGGTTCTCCTGCACAATTGACCCTGAATTGCACTGTCAAGGAGTGCCAGGAGGCTGCTTGCCTTCACTGGATCTTAAATGTCTAGTGGAAAGGACTATATTGAGAGTGTTTCTTCTGCTCAGACAAAAACTTGGATGAGTATGGTTTGTGCTTTTAGTTGTGTAGTTGGTGAGGGGCTTTTTGTTTTTTCATAAGCTGATGGAACACGGCTTACAATTCAATATTGTGGTTCTTGCCTTTTGTGCCCTTGTAATCATCACCTGCTGGGCACTAATCTCTTGAATTTTAGTGCCAAAGCTCTTTGCTTGGAGAGTGGGAGGATGAATAGTAAGTACAGTGTGCTTTAGAATTGAAAGTATTTCAGGAATGGAAGATATCTTCCATTTAAATATTATAGAGAAAAAAAGTGCAACCCTGAATTCTTTCTTCCTATTTTTTTCTCAGTTTGGGAAAGAATGGTTTTATTTTTTATTGTAATGTTAGGCACATAGGGATAAATGGCTAGTTGTTATATATGATTTATGTGTTTACTGCCAGATTTCTGCAGATGTACATTACTAGCACCTCTGACAGGCTGGTATTTGTTAAAATGGGTAACATGAATCTTTGTCTCTTTTGCGTGTTTATCTAATTATTGGTCAAGCAGCACGACTTATAGGACAGTTTAAAATTCCGTTTTGTCATACAAATAAAAATTTGAAAGCACTTGGCTTTATTTCTTGAGAACTCATGTGGCAGTTCTGTCAAAGCAGTTTGTCACAGAGGAAGTGGGCAGGAGGTACTTTAACCTAGCTCCAGTGTGAAATCTTGGTGTCATTTTTTTTTTCCAGTTGGTAAAGTTTAGTGAGCTGTGTGCTGAGATGATGATTGCAGAGGAGCTGTTCCCTTTACCTCTGTGACAGCACATCTGCTGCCTGGTGTGACCTCAGTGAGCAGCCACAGGTTGGGAATGGGGATCCTCCCACTTGCTTGAGCACTGCTTGGGCAGCTGAGCTTCTCTCTATGTGCACAGTGACACAGAGGGGAGCTCAAAGAAGGTCATGAAGGGAACGAGGCATTTTAGGATGATATATGAAATGCCAAAAAAGAGATGGCAGCTGTTGGAGAAATTGTCAGTTAGGCACAACCTGTTTAAATCCTGTTTAAATCATGTTTGCTCATTGTGCAAGGAGAAGGAAAACTGGCAACAGTGTTGAGAACAAATTCTAAATCCATTTCTAAACAGACCAATGAAATTGCATCCAGAGGTTCCTCAAGATCTCAACTGTTTTAAGATGTCCTAGAAGTAACAACAGAAGTGAGAGGATCTTCTCACTGTGAGTTCAGCTGTTTCTACTAATGATAGTCACTGCTGATGTTGGTTGAGATGCTGTGAAAGAAATACTACTGTCTTCTGAAAAATGCAGTGGAAATAGACTGTTTTTGTGCAAAATATATTTTCCAGTGAAGGAGGTGGGAAAGTTTGAGAGGCATACGAAGATTGGGGGAGAGAACGTCCCTTTTGTCAGTGATGGCTGCACATTGTTCTCTTTCTCTTCCATTTCATTTTCCCGTGTTTCTTCACTATTTGAAGTAAAATTCATATCCGCATTTTTTAATATAAAGTTACTAATTTCTAATAAAAATCTAAGTTGAGGTTTTAGAAGAGAAATCATGGATAACATGAAGCTTCTTGTTCTACGGTGGTTCGTCATAAACTGAAACCAGAATGGCTGATGGTTCTTCAGAGGTTGATAGCTTTGAAGGAAATTGAGTTGATGCTGCGAAATGCGTGAAGTTCAGTGTTGGTCCTGCTTTATTTTGGTGAAACAAAGGCAGAGCTTTTCCCAAGTTCCTCTGAGTGGAGCTGGAACAGTGTGTGCAGCTGTTTTCTGTTTACTAGCACCTTCTCTTTTTCAGCACTGTAGCGCTTTTACTGTTGGTAAAGTTTAGAAGACTGAGCCAAATCTGTTGGTCAGGAGCACTTTTCCAGCTCACTAGGATAAGGGAATTTTATTCTATTTATTTTTAAACAGTGAGCAGTGTTACATTTAAATTACAGATGAATACATTGTGTCTGTGGCTGGAGGAAATCCCACCGCAGTCTGGTCGCCAGGTAGTGTTGTGTTGTGGCAGGTTTGCAGTGCGTCCTGTGCTTCCATGTCCCATCCGTGGCATCCCTGCTGCAGCCAGTGGCTGCTGAAGTGTCTAACCCACTTCACTTGCAGCTGTTGATCAGTCTGGCACTGCACTGTCATCTGACTGTCCTAGCTTGGGAGTTGTCACCTAGAGTAATCGTTTAGGATGCTGTCCCATGCCTTTTTTCCTGAAATCTTGGTGGTTTTCCTTATGCTGACTGTGAGGTTACTAATGACATTCCCATTGACTGCTCATAAAAAGCAGAGTCACAATGTGTCGGTACTGACAGGAGTGCATGGAGCAGAGCACAAAATAGAAATGTGCTTGGCTGGTGTTTGCTTCTGTGATTGATATTGGAGCAGAAGGGAATCTGGAAGGGAAGGACTGGCAGGCTGTCCTGCCACAGGATGTGGGGGTCAGCTGCTCTGCACAGGGCTGACCTTGCTGCAGGGTTAAATGACACACCACCTTCTCTTCCCCAGCTGAGCCTCACACAGTATTTTGGTATCTCCTTAATGCTTACTGTCTCAAACACTGTCTTGCTGAAATACATTCACTTGAAATTGTTCTTCCTCCTTTTGGAACATCTGGTATTTATGACCAGTACACACAAAATGAGCTTGTAACATCTGTTCCTGCAGGAGCTGCTGTAGGGGCACAGAGTGCCAGAGATTGACAGTTCTGCTTGTGTCACCCTATGGAAGTAGAGGTAAAGTTGGTCATCAGCTTCTGATGAACCATGCAGCCTCTCTTGATCTGTGGGTGGAAGATCATCTGACTGTTGATCACTTTGATAGTTTCTGGAATTCTTAGTTGTGTTTTGAGGGGTTTTAGTGGGTTTTTTGAAGGGATTCAAGATTTAGGTTATTTAACTTTTTTTTTTCCTCCTTTAGAGAAGTGGCCGAACAGAAGGGGTAAAAATGTGGGCAGGACTGTCTTGTTAAAAATAACGCTATGTCGAGTACCATTTGTTTTTTGACAAAGTAGGGAAAGCTTGTGTCAGCCGACAGGAAGCTGTGGGGAAGCAGTAGTGTCCCAGTGACTTGTAGTTTAACTTCTCTTCCAGGGGCTCTGAGTGTTGAGAGTGGATTGGAGTTGAGAGGTAGGCTTCCCCCATGGGCTCCTCTTTAGGAGTGTGTGCCTTCAGTGTATTGGAAGTTTGTCCCCCTGTGCTATTTCTTGTGGTCTAGGTTTGCACTGAAAAGGAAATGTTCCCACTATTAGTAGAAGAAAGGTGATTGTATGATGATTATGATAGTGAGGAATGAAGAGGGATGAGGAAAACACAGCAGCCTCGTGTCTTCAGAAGGATTAGAGTACATTGAGCTTTGTGTTGGTTTTGAGTCTCGCTCCTGCATCCTAATTCTCACCATTATCTGTGGTGAGGTTATTGAACTTTGACAATGCAAACTGTGCTAAGGGTTTCTTGTCCTTGGAAATGTTGGGGTTTACATGATACATTAGTTGTAAGAAATTAAACCTCGGATTTTTAGATACTTGAGCTGTGTCGAACGTGATAACGGCATAAAAGAGTTATAGGCTAATGAATGTACCTTTTACAGTGCACCACAATTATAAGAACAGCTGTTCTGAGCTCTGATGTGCTGACCAACTGTGAAAATTCTGTTTTCAGTAGCTCTTGACGCTTATCATTTCTCCCCTTGTGGAAGAGTGATGGAGTAGCTGAAAATAGAGCTGTGGTTTAAAGTACAGATGGACAGGGATTCAAGAGCTTGGGGTGAGGGGATTGTAATGCTGCCTGCAGTCAGGCAGATCTGTGTGGTTTTAAATGTGGTGGCTTTTGTGGCTCTCTATTTTACATGAAAACAAGGATTCATCTGCGAAACCCTGTGACCAAGACATGTCAAACCAACTCATTGGAACAATGCTCTAGTTCCTTATTGAACTTGGTTATAATGGACCCTCTTCACATATAGCCTGTTTTATTTAAGAATATATGACTCCAATCCAAAAAGAATTAATATGAGTAGCAAAAAGCCCCACTCTAATTAAAGTTAACTTTGTATAAAATTCTGGAAAAAGTTAACAAAACACAACTTAAAAATGAAAGGTTTTATTTTTTCATCTTAAGACAAGGTATTAATATTATTTTACAGTAGTATTTCTGGATAAAATGAAAATGGCCAAGTATTGCTTCTTCAGTTTGTTTTCAGAGGAAAATGACCATATTCTCATGGTACTGGACAGTTTATACTTGAGTCTGTTTAACATCAGAATTTTTAAACTTGAGTCTTACTGAGACAGTAATACTATCTGAAAGAATAATATATTGGTTAAGAGATTAATTATGTAGAGTACACATATATTTTTCTGAGCTGCCTCCAGAGATTTTAGCCTTTTCCATGAACAAGCACTGTGTTTTGAGTCTGGGCCAGATCAGGTCCCCATAAATTCAGATTAATTGATCACACAGCAGTGTGATCAATGGTGTCTAGGAGAAAACACATCACATAAAATAGCATCTTTTTCAGTGGTTGTATTATGTCATCATAGGAACAGGCCTAAATCCTATTATCTGAGTTCCTTCTGGCACAGCAAGTTTCTGGCTGTGTGGGCCACTGTGGGGTCTGAAATGGTGTGCTTTTGAATCTCTCCTGAGTTGAGCAGAGGGGGAGGCACTGCCTTTATATAAAAGGTATTCTTTCATTGTGCTGGCTGCCTTTCAACTGGATAAATTCCCTAGAAAAGCAAGAGGTCACTGATTCATGTCCTGGCTATGCACATGAAGGGAGTGGTAGTTGTTCAGTGTTTATTCCTGAAAGCATGCAACAGTTGAGTCCTGAGCATTTTCAGTATCTGCAGTGGTATTGAAGATTCTTGCTGTGTTTCTTTTTTCTGAATCTCTTCCAGCTAGACAGCTTATTTCATTTTTCACCTGTATTTTCCCAAAGCATCTTGAGATTATCTTCTCAGCATTTTATGCATGGGATGCTGTTTATTGATTCATTCTGTTGGGCACAAGCTGAATTCTATTTTCTGAGCTTATTGTGGCTTAATTTTAGTAAATATTCTTTTTTTCTGTCCCCCCTGCCCTCAGCATAAGGAGCTTGATATTATATCTCCTTTGAATATTTTTGGGAACTGCCAGATGGTTTGATAACCTTGCTGTGTCCTCTGTCACTATTTCCTGAGCCAAAATCCCCACCAGGTATTTCTCAGAATTCTGGCAGTCCATGTTCCAGGCTCTTTGCTTCTTTGTCCAACACAACCCAGAAATGTTTGACAAGATCTTGATGCAGCTGATGTGTATCATAGTCCTTCTAGGCTCTGAAGCTCATTTTAGAAAGTATGGTAATCTGTATCTAAAGGATCTGTGCAAGTTCATTTTAAAAAGTCATCATTTGCATTTCTGTTGTCATACTACTGAGTAACATATAGCCCAATAACTTGAATTTCAGTATTAATCATAAGATGAACTTTACTTGCTTGTCTAATCCCACATTAATGAGGAAAAGTGTATGCAATCCACTGGTCATCCATCCTTCCTATGCTTTTACCTTTATGATTGATGGTAATGTTCACCTTAAAACCTGCTGTTTGTTGCCGTGTATTTTGGGTTGCTTTTAAAGACATAGGTGCTACCTGTACATACACTTGGGATGTTTGCTGATGTTTTCTGCGACTTCACCATGTGTTGGTGTCTTCTATGCTTGAGCTGCAAAGCAGTAACCATGCTTGAGCTGTGGCATGAGCAGTTTTAGGGTATTGTTGCTTGTATAGTGTGCAAGGAAGCTTAATGAATTGTTTCTGCCCAGCTGATTTAATTTTGAAAAGATGCCAGAGTTCTTAACTTTCTTGTCACTCTCCAGCAGTTCCGTTCTCGAGGGGTAGAGTTTTATAGCAATAGTGAACTGTGTTTCCTGTGCTGATCTCCAGTGCGTGCCAGTGTGGAAGCAGTCATAGGGGCTGCCAGGACAGAGAACAAAGTGCTCTCTTCATCATGTTGTATAATAAAGATATATGCAACTCTGTGAATTAAGATGGACAAAGAGAAATAATAAACCATGGGGAAAGAAATCCCTATATTATTGGGAAAATGTGAGGTCATATGGTAGATCACAGCTAATATGTGGTAATAATGGCCGTAGTATGCGTAACATTTTGGAACCTGTTGTATTTCCCATTTGGATTAAATTAAATACATACATCATTGTAACAAACCTCTCCCAGCAGATTGTGAACTTTGGAAGTGTGGAAGGGAATTAATGGCAATGTATTTCATATTGGTGTTCTTTTGTCTAGTGATTCAATTATTTCCCCATAAAGAATTTACGGGTTCTACACAACAGATGTTGGTCAGCTTGTGAACAGACATTGTTGAAGGTGGAGTGAAAAATGACCTTCAAATATAATAAAGTCAACAGCTATTATTTATCTCCTTGTCTAAGAGATGGGCTTAATAACCCATGCCTAAATAAGAGGCAAAGAGAACTAGGATGCAGCTGAATTGCAGTGACATAATGGTATGATCCCAAGCTCGTGTGAAATGCAAGAGAAATGTGAGATAACAAACAGTAGTTCACCACTTGGTGTGTGATTGAGGCAAGCAATGGTGAAAGACAGTTGTCCTTAAACAAATAATCTCAGTATAGGAAGGCAATAATCCCTGCTTGATTTTTGAATATGAAGTAAACGTCTATAAAATGATCTGGTTGAATAGCTTAGGAAATGAGCTCACAGAAGGGTCTTGTTTAAATAATTGCAAGTTAAACCACTTAGGATTTAGAAGTACAATTTCTATGCTGAAGAATACATATCTGAGATGATGCCAGCTCAGTAACAGGTATTCACAGCCTCTTGCCTTTTCTTAATCATGTGTGAAAAAAAAAACTAAGTCCTTTTCTCGCAGTTAAATGCCAAGGGGTTTGTCATATATTTTTTTGGAGGGCTTTAACTTCTCTTCCAGAGCTGTATTTGTTCTTTCATTATACATAATGTGTAAGCAGCCTTGGGTTCACCTGCCCTGAATGTTTGGGAGGGGCCACAACTGTTTTTTTACATGCCAAAAATCATCTACTGAAGTTTGATAAAAAATTGTAAAGTAATGGTACAAGCTTCATGTCTGCCAAATTCACAGAAAGCAGAGAGCCAGAATAATTGTACTCTGTGTAAATCAGTATTAAAATGCGTCCTTAAATATTCAGCTTGCACAGATTTCATGCATGTAATTGCCAAGCTTTGCATGCACAAGCATAACTTGCTATGTTTTAATGGACTGTGTTGGTGTAAAGATTGCTGCTTACTGAAGAGCTCTGCATTTGCCCTATTTATAGAGGGGGCAAGCCCAGGGGGAATTACCTTGTTTTTATTTAGAAAGCATGTATATAGAGCAAGTATTATGTTGGAATATTGTCAACAAGCTGTCAATTGGTTGAAGATGTTGTTAATCAAATATTGCTAATGGTACTTGCTGGCTAATAAATGTAGGCAAGTATTGTAACAGTAGCAGAGGACTACTGTTTTTCCAAGTTTTTCCACAGTGCGTTTTAGCAAGTATTAACAACTAAGTGGATGTAACCTCCCAAACTGCAGGGAAAGGTAGCTTAGAAATAGTAATTTTGTTTATTTCTCACTTAGGCAGAGATTCTGTAGATGGTGGGTAAGGACCAGACTCCAAAACTGTTATAGACTACATAACTTGGACTGCAACTCCTGCTGTCATCCTGGGAGAAAATAAAACGATTTCTGTTGGTGTTAGGTCTGCCACCCAGTGAGGAACAGGGCCAAGGCCCCCTTGGGGGTCAGTGTTCATTTGGAGCAATTCTCTGAGCTTGGTGGAATTTAGGCCGTAGCCCAGGAGGTGTTGAAGATGCAGTGATATAGCAAGCACCCAGTCAATTTTAATTGAGTAGGCTGAGGTAGGGTGGGAAACAATAACCATGTAACAAAAACAGCAGCAGAGGATCAGTAAGGGAAATCCTCCTGTGTTTGCATTTTTTTCCTCTACTTGGGTCTCTTTTGGCTTGGATTTCAGACCTGTCTTCTTTCCAGGTATTTTACAGTTTATTGCCATTATGAGCAGGCAATACAAGTAGCATCCTCAGTGAAAAGCAAAGCAGCAAATGCTCTTGAGATATTTTGGTGTTAACACGTAGCAGAAATTTATATAACAGTTAAGGTAAATTTCCATGAGCACAACAAAACAGTTGTTTTGTTTCCTCTTGGTAATTATATCAAGTAATGTGCTATCTTAGGGCTAGAATATGTACAGTAATGTCAAAGATGTAGCTTAGCGTTCCAGTGTGTGGAGCTGCGTTGCTGTAGGACGACTTGTATGACTGAGTTCTTGTCTTGTTCTTCACTAGTGGGCTGGAAAACTGTTCTGTACATGTTTAAATAGCTATCACCACTAAGCTTTTCACTTGACATACCTAGTGGTCCTCATCTTCCAACTTTTTCTTACCTCTTCATGTTGCAGCAATGTGTAAGAACTTCATGCTGCCAGTCCCTTAATGAAATGCAGAAATACTCTTCTCGAATTCATGTTTTTCAGAAGTCAGCTACCAGAAGAAATTTTGTTGGTTGTAACTTGGCCAGGCTTTGCTGTTTCTTGAAAGCTCCATGCTGTTGAGCTAAGACTTTACTTACATCACTGTAGTAATATTGACTTGGAATCTTGATTTTTCTAAATTAGAATGTACTTAATAATCATGTAATCAGCAGTATTTTTCCAGACCTGCTCTGAGGGAATAGCTGTGTTTTGCCACATTTAGGCTGCAAACAGAAGAAGGGACTGTAATGATGAATATCAAGGACTTTTATCTGTCATTCCCTTTGACGACCTGTGAGTTCTTGAGCTTAGAGCATTTTTGTGAATAATGCTTGAAATGGAGCTGTTACCTTTTGAAGTTTGTTGCATATCAGAGCAAAGCAATAGTCTTGTTACTTGTACATTATTCCTCTGTCAGGAGGAGTGAGGAAAAAGGCAGGAGGCAGTTGCATACCTGCTGTGCTGTGTGATTGATAGGCCTCTAAATTGATAGAAGGTGTTGTGTTTTCTGAGTGCCAACAGTTGGATTTTGCAGGAAGATAAGTGTATTTATTTTGGGAGACCATGCTGGGGAGTACTGAAAAATCTTAAAACTTTTTTAGCAAAGGTGATTAAAATTGATTATGGATGACAAGCTTACTAGGAGCTGTCTTCATCAACTACCAGTTGATGCTTTTCTTTCCCTCTGTAGCTTACAGCTCACTTGTTGACAGACTGTTATAGTAATGCTTTGTATTTGATTATAAAAATATATACTGCTGATGTTCTTTACTACTGGAGCTTTGTCATTCAGATGCCTTGGTGCACTGTGAGAGGGACTGAGGACTGGAATGCATTTTGATGCTGTTCTAGAAGTTGGGAGGGTGGGGCAGACCCCACACTGTTCTGAGATCCAGTTGTTTTCAAGGCATTAGGGAAACAATTTAGTAATCTGACTTGGAAAATATATTGGGATGAAGTTTGTATTTACATCCAAGAATGTTGGTTTGCATTTAATTTATGCAAGTGGGAATGCTGTATAACAATTCATTTTCCTGTCAGCGCTGAGTTTTTCTTTTAAAAGGTAGTAATAATTACTGAGTTAAAAAAAAGTTTGCAACATATCTGAGTTTAAAGCCTCTTGACACCTTTTTCACTTGGCTATGAATTTCTTTGTTGCAGCCAAATGGTTCTGCTAGTAGAACCAAAGAAAGGAGAGGTTGAACTGGCAGTTTTATTTGCATCTGAAGTTAGTTTTTTCTTTCTTGAATTTACTTCTAATTCAAGAATCTTTTCTTTAGGTAGTATGTGTTTCCAGAGTTTCCTGCTGTGATATTATCATTGCTTTCTACATAAGTGAGGTTTGTAGCAGTAGTCTGTGTGCAGTTTTAAAATATCCTACATATAGGTTGTAGATGTACTCTCCTCCTGTGGTGCTTTTGGCCTGCCTGCCCACGTGTGAACCAAAGTTTTGGGGTGTGGTTTGACATCACTTCTGGCTTGTTTAGTTTGGGTCATTGAGCTAGGAAGTACGAACAGCAGGTGAGGGGAACTAACTTAGTATTAAAGACATAAGTTTGAAATCTGTTAAATTCCATTTTAATTGCAGAGTGCCATAATTTTCTGATGCAGTTATAGCAAGCCACCTGGTATATTTTTGCTCAGTCTTCCAAAGAGGAAGATGATAATGATGTTCTGTTTCATTTATGACCCAGTGGAAGAAATGGGGTCGTAGAAGTGCTTGGGGAATCATGGTACCAGTAAACAAACCTGAAATTTTGTATGCTGAATGCAGTAGGAAATAATCACAACATACACTTGACTGATCTTCAAGCATGTCTTCTGATCCACTGAATTATTCTTGGAGAGAGAAATAAGGGGTTTTTTAAGTAATGAAAATGTCTTTAAGCAAAAGGGAACTAAAATTTAAAAAAAACCCTTGTATTTGTAATGGATCACTGGAAGTGCCTTATCCAGGGAGAAAGGGAGGGTGTTCCAAAGCAAGTAGGTCTCAATCATCTCTTCACTGACAACTACTACAGTGTTCCCTGAGTTCAGCTCAGGTGTCAGTTCAAGGTGAAGCTGCACTGGGTGATTTCTGCAGCAGAATAACCACCAAGAGGGGTGACAGCTTCTGCCATGTCAGTGACACATTGACTAATGGCCTTGGTGCAAAGAAATTTGTGAGGAAGGTGGCACAGGGACATTAAAGTCATTCTTCTTGTCAGCAGTAAATACTGCATGGTCTTCTGTGGCCTTGTCAGTGTTTTGTAGTCTCTGGTTCTTGTAATCAACCCAGTTGTCTTCCATTTCGCTGGTATAGATGCGTAAAAAGGGTATTCCTTGTGACATGAAATGTGAGAAATAAAATAGAAAACAAAGCTAGATTGTGTAACTCAAAATCAGCAGGCTGAAATTTAAACTACAGTTACTGTTGATCTCCTGAATGAATTTAGGTGTCTGTGGCTTTTGGTTTGTGTTGCTCAAATTAAACAAGTGGGGGAGGAGTTAGGAGGGGGATTTTCTGTGGAGGCTCTTGAGTTTTGGTGTTGGATTTTTTTTGAGAGAGAAAGGCTTAAGGGGGGAATTTTTTGCCAGGATGGCGTTGTTTGATAGATACCTTCTGTGAACTGGTTTGGTTTTACGTTTGTTTATATGGCAAATATATAACTTCATATCATATTCATGTGTATTTCCAAACCTTAATAGGTGCAGTTTCTGTAATGACATTAATTGTCTTAGGACAAACAAGATATAGAAACAGGATGTTTTTCTTTCTCTGTTTATGAGATATTGGTTAATTAATTTGCTTTTTATTAGAAAAGGAATACTAGGAAGAGGATGCTGTTTCAATGTCCCAGACTGCAGAGTTTATGAAAACTAATTTGAATTGATGGCATTTCAGTAAATGCCACCAGGGGACTAAAATGAACAGCCCAGCAATTACAGCAGAGTATATTCTGCTTATTACAGTAAAAAAACTTCAGAGTTCTTTTTAGCTCATGAGCACACTGCTGAGTGAGATCACTTTCTATTATTCCCTTAAAATCATTCTTTGTAGCCACAATAGTAATGGCTATGCAGTGGGTTTGAGGTGGTGTGAGTTGTGGGACAGCAAATTATCTCAGAGGCTAACTTGTAAACAGAGGACAGACTCTGGCTTGAAGAGTAGTTTTACTAAATGTGTTGTGTATGGATTTCTGTATCTGATATGAATTTTTCTTCTGAAATTTGGGGTTGTGTTTTCTTACTGTCCAAGTCTGCCCAAACTCAGTTCAGTATATATCTATAGTGGAAGTGTCCCTTTAGAAGCTTGAAGTGCATTGCTGATCACAAGCAGACTGTGTAAGGATTGGTGTGAGCATTGGATGTAGATGAACACAGCTCCCTTCTTCTTTACAGTCCCTTTACTCAAATACTTGTCAGTTTACTTTTTGGTGAAGTCTCATCAGTGATAATGTCCTAACTGAGCGCCTCATTGTTTTCCATTAATGTGGTAAAACTTTTTTTGTGACTGTGAAGCAAAGACGAGCAAGTTTTTACTGCTCTTCATTCACAGTGATGCTTGATACAACCAAGACAGTTTGTTGTCTGGTAGCTGTGCAGAAGCGTTTATAGTGCTTTAGGTGTCACAGTATATATCCCATCTCTGCTGATGTGATGAGGGCAGTGTCTGTGCCAGCATCCTTCACAGCTGTGGGTGTTCTGTGACTGTGACCATACAGAGGTAGCAGGTGAAAGGCAGTCTTGTCTTTTCTTAAGCAGTTGCTCCTCTTAGTACAGGATTTAAATTATATTAATTGGTCAAACTGTCCTTGAGAGACAGAGGCTCTCTCTCCTGTCTTTCAGGATGCTGTCTTAGAGACAGATATTGTTTCTTCCAGTCCAGCTGTATTATAAATGCAAGGAGGGAATTAATTTATTAAAGCAACCTCTTAAACAGCAGAATATAACTTCTAATACACTGCTTAGTTGTGTGGTACAATACAAATCAGGATAAGTATATGCAAGCAAGAAATATATTCACGCTCTATGTCAAACAGGGGTATTCCTCAGGTCTTATTGTTCTTTATTCTTACTCAAGCATCTGCACGTTTAGGAAACATTCCCAGTGCACTTCCAGACTCTGGTAAGCATGAGGACAAGTTTTTATTCCTTAAAAAGTCACCAGGCAAGTATAAAGGTGTGAAGCGTACCTGCAGCTACTCTCACAACTGCTGGCAGTTGAGTGAGCTAATGCAAGAAGCTGGTAATTGCTGTCTGTGGGCCAAGTGGTCAACTGCACACAAGAAACAAATGAGCTTTTCAGTAGGTTTTCAGTTGCTACAGGTTAGTCAGATGGCACTTAGTGCATGTGCAGGAGACACAGGTGTCATCTTTATTCTGTGGGTCCATTGGGTCGGAGATTGCTCCTGCTTTGTGATGTATTTCCAAGTGTATGGCCTTACAGTCTCATTCTAGGCTTTTCCTCATCCCTGTTTGAACTTCTGCTGTGAAACTGCCTCTGCCCTTTCATTGAGGCTTTGCTCTTGCATCTGCCCAGTGACCAATTTCTTTTTATAGTTTAGCCTTTAAGAATACTTAATTGTGAAGTAATTAGTGATTCAATTGAGACTGTAAAAGGAGTATCAGTAAAGAGCAATTAAAAATAATGTAATTTGTAATGTTTATGTGCTTACAACTAAATCTTAAAATCAAGTTCAAGATACAAGTTGTGTGTTACCTTAGAATTTGATCTGGATGGCTTGGAGAATGCTCTACTAAAAGAAAATCCTTTGTGCATTAGTGGGTTTAGTAATGTATGTAGAAATCAAGTTCAATTTAATCACATGTTTTCTGTGTAGAGAGAGAAGCCAAGCTATGATAAAACCACTCACCAATTGCTGTCAGTGACCATTACCTGTGAATTGTCTTAGCTGATGGTGGCACAAAATAATGTGCTATAAGCCTTCTATTGTATTGTTTTTATTTATGTGTTTTTATTTATTTATGATTTTTAATCAGCTGTTCCTGGTTTGGAGTGTATTTGTCAGTTTTGAGACATTATGGAGAATTGATTATCTGTACAAGAGAGAAATATTCATTTACCCAAATCCAACTCTTATTAGCAGTAGGTTTATTCTCAGCAAATGCAATTGCACCCAACTTGGCTTTTTTCAATTAGTTGTTGACATGTGGCATTTGTACATTAATTTCTTCAAGCAGTAGCAAGCATAAAACTGCAGGGACCTGTGTTAAAAATCTCAGGCATCTGCTGTGCTAATGACCATGAGGTTCAGAGCATTGATAGAGCTGTCAGCCATTAGGAACAGGGCCCTTATCTTGATGTTGTTCTATGCCTTACTGAGTCTCTCATTTCAGATGAGACAGCAGAGAACACTGCATGCAGAGTTCCTAACAATCAGAGAAAGTTTTGTCTGCAAGCTCTGAACCTAACTTTTTTGGAGGATTTGGGAAGCAAGGAGGGAGGCCTTTGTAGGTGGAAAGCAAGCTTAGCTGGGTTACTCTGGCTAGCCAGAATTCATATCCTGTTCCTTGAGCCTCAGAAGTAACGATTATAATTCCAGAATGTCTGTGTTTTGGAGCTGTCTCACTACAGAGCTTAATATGTGTCAAAAATAAATCCAGCCGAAGGGTCTCTTTTGTATCATGTGCATTCCTCTGTGCAGATGATTTGCTGTAGTAGGCGCTGGTGCGCTGTAGGAAGGCAGGAGGACTGGCAATTGCTCCCTGCATAACCTTCACTAGAAAAACAGCAGTGTGTAGACCTGACCACTAGGCTGCAAAGTGTCTTCACTTACTGCGTTTTTGGGGCCATGCAATACCAGATTGTAAGACTTTGAGGTAACTACGGCAGAGGAGACATTAGTTGCAAGTCGTTCACTTGTCATCATTATGGTAATTTGTTTACTCTTTTTTTTGTCATGTGGGCACTTAAGCAGAAGAATTAGTTTTGGCGGAGATGACTGAGAGGTGTATTTTGCTGAGTTTTAACCCTGCACTGCTCTCACTGACCTTAAGCAGTGAATAATTTTATCCTTCTGTCTTTGTGCTTCAGAACAACCATATTGTATTATGTTACTTTGGAACAACAGGACTATTGTGAAATATGGGTTGTTTCTGAAAGAATGTAGTTAAGCATACAGGGATAGCATGTTTGGACAGCTAAACAGGAAATGCTTTATAAATTTCAATGGTATCAAGCCTTTAAAATTGTCAGTTTCTTCAGGAAAACGCATAGTAGTTCTAATTCCCGTTCTTGTTGGGAGATAGAGTAAATGACACTGTTGAAATATTGATAGGTGTTATTTGTGAAATCAAAGCAGCATTTTACAGGCAACTGGGTGGTACTTAGGAGCATGTTGGATTACATCAATTCTTGGTGTCACATAGTCCTAAGCACAGGCTTATTTACTGAGTACTTCAGGTCATTGGGTAGTTAATGCTGGAGGTGGCTGTCTGCTTTTGAATTCAGGGGAGAAAAGCCTCGGTTGTTTGATTAATAGAAATTTGGTGATTTTTTTTTTGGCCAGAAAAACTGTATAGCATGTATAACTGTTGTGGAACAATTTGGGTGTTGATAAGGTATCTGGCCCCAAATGTGTATGCATAGAAAATGTTTAAAGCCTTTAGTTGCTTTTGTTGTCCATAGTAGTTGTGTCTTTAAGTATAAAAGAAATAAAAGTCTTTGTTTCTCTTGGCCATTGTCTAACTGATAGTCCGTGGTTTAGTTCTTCATAATAATAATCCTATTAGTAGGCAAGGGATGATATAAAGTAATTTTATGCAGCGTTAGGGTTTGTACTTAACAAAATCACAAGATAATGGGAAATATTTAGAAAGAAGCTAATGAGCATGAGAGAACCCTTGGAACTAGTTTTATTCCCTGCCATTAATGCTCAGAGCATTAATGCATTAATTTTTAAAAAGAATGACATCAAAGTCTGCTGATGAAAGGAGTTCAGGAGAAAGCTGTGGAGAATGACTCAAATTCATGCTGGTATGAGTCTCGCTTGAGTGTTGACAAAAAGCAAAGCACATGTAGCCACTTACCATTCTAGCACAGCACTAAGGTGAGGGCACCTGGTCTTCAGGAGGCACCAAGAGCAATGCATCTGTGCCAAAAGCATGTGGAGAGGTGACCCAAAGGGAGTTGTCACAACAGCAGAGGGCATTTTTGCAGCCAGCTGCCTCAGCTTGCAGCTCCCTTCTAAAAGCAAGCAAAACATGCTTGGAAGAGTTGCTGTTCACATACAGACTGCAGTGTGTATATAATGGTGTGTAGTGTACTAATGCATACTGTGACTGTGCTGCTCTTAGCTTATAGTTCACAGTGTAGACACACACATTATATGTTGCATATAAAAAAGGAAGAGCTGGGCAGTAATGATCTAGCAAAGCTGTTTATTTTTCTAATATTCAAATCAAGAATGCTCAGTCCATAAATCCAAGGTGAGCATCAGCAAAAAAGGTTTTTGAGCAGATTTGTTGAAGCGTGTTCCCATGCCACAAGTTACTCTGGAATTATAACCTTAACAAATGTAGCTTCCCCACCAGCCTATAACAAAGAGACTTACAGTAAGTCATTTAGCAAGCATCTGACACCAAGGAGACTGAAATTCTCACACAAGCTGCTGGTGCCACATTGCAGTGTCTATTCCTGATAGAGCAGTTCAGTGTGCAGTAGAGGCCCACCTGTGCCCTGCAGTTGTGGAATGCATGGCTGACACTGCTTTAGACTGCATGATTTGAAATGCTCTTGCATGAATGACAAAAGTGTGCAGTCTATTGTGGACAAAGGTATCTGCTTGCTGGTCTTTTATGTTACTTTTTAGGATCTTAAGTTTCTGGATACACTTATAAGTATGGGGGGGTTTTGCATCTGTGCTGACACGTGCTAGTATTCTGTGCTGATTTCTTATTCATCTGGATCCTGCTCTTTGCTGTATTTTGGTTTAATTGGTAGGATTAAAGAATCTCAGGTTTTATTGGTAACTTTCAACCTGGAGCTTTTGGAATATTATGTCCTTATATTTCTCCTCAAAACTGCATGTTATGTCCTGATTCCTGCTCGGGGTTCTTAAAACCTGACACAAGGCATGAACATCCAGTTCAATGTGAACTTCTGCATTGAAGGTACACTGGTACTTGCTAGAATAATACTGAAGGAGCATGTTTTTCACAGATTGTAGCTTGTACTTCCTTTTAAAAATGAGTGCGGGCTTAATTTTGGCTTCCACCTGCAGGTCCCAGCTGTACCTGTCCTCTTGTTGTCTAATAGGGTATGACTTAAGCTCAGAGAGTTAGGAAGGTTGAACAGTAACCAAATGGAGAATTGAAGCCATTAGCTACAAGGCTTAATTGTTGCTGCTTATAACAAGGTCATGGAATATGATTATTATGCATATTATAATTCTTAAGTTGAGAACTTAACAACTCCTTATTGTTTCTGCTTGATTTTTGACATGAAAATCCTTTGATGGGATTGTGCATAGGTTGTAACTGCCATGTTGTCCTTTACTAGTTTTAGAGCTGAACAGACATTGTAGTAAACCAAGCTGTTTCATCTTTGTCTCCATCTTTTATTTGTAGGTACATTAGCTTTGTTTAAGAGTAGTTGACTGTTCATTAAATGCAGAAATCCTGCTGATTTTGAAATAATTTGAGGGCAAGGAGCAACTAAATCCAGTCTCCAGTGGCACCAGGGTTCAACTGATGTGGGTTATTATAGTATGTGTCCTTTCTGCATAGGCTCAAGCACTTAAATTGGGACATGATTGATAGCCTTAATAGAGAAGACTCCAGAGCAGTCCTCAATAATAGTTCATAAGGTACATGACTGGTTTAAAGGAGGCACTCATATTTTACAGATGAATTTTACTTGCCAGAATGAAGTAATGTTTTAGCCATTTAGAAACAGATATATATTTCCAGCCTGACCTTTATTTTAGTAACTGTAATATATCAGAAGGAAAAAACATCAAGGTCATACTCAAAATTCCTAGTGTTCCTTCACTGTGAGTAACCCTGATCATTTTGTAGGCAAAATCAGCTGTTACTTAGGTAGCAATAGTGGTGCTTAGCATATTGGAAACACCCTATGTTGCCAGTGCAATCTTTTAAAAGTGGTCTGTAGAATAAAATGGACAGTGCTGTATCAGTGTTTGACCAACAACAAAAGACCTATTTGAAAGAAGTTTTGAGCATCCTCGATGTGAATCCTGGAGAGCCAACATCAGATACTTTATTTCACAGGAAAAGCAGTTTTTCATGTCACTCACCCGGGGAATATACAGGTCATGTTGCCAGACAATAAGAAAATAAATGAAACAAAACCTGTCACTAGAATCTCTGTAAAGAGATTCTAATTGTATCAATAATACTTTTAAAAACATGAGTTACTTATTGATTTTTGAAAGCCTATGAACATAACAGCTAGCTTTGATTTCTGTAACACTTTGTTATTGACTCTCAGCTACAGAAGACTGGAGCAATTTTCAAGCGTGATGCATATAGAGGGAATGCACTGATCCCAGAAATAAAGCAAAGAGAGTGAAGTGGGAACAGGGATGCTTTGTGATTCCCAATGCGATAATTTCTTCTGGTAGGAGGAGTGGTGCTAGTTCATACAAGATTTTAGATGCCGTATGAAAACTCCCAGGTTCTGGTGGTATTCTTTGTGTTATAAGTGTTAATGATTCAGTCGTCTTCAGTAGAGACAACTTGGTAATTTGAGGGTTTGATGCACAGATGTTCTGTTGCTACTGTGGGTACAGATGATTTTCCTACATTTATTCCTAGTTGCTATAGTTACTCTCAATGCAGAAAATTGTACTATTCAATAGGTGATGGGTTTTTTGAAAGCACAGAGAAGTGTTTTCTTCCCTTTCCACCATGTGCCATCTTAGATATAAACCCTAGTGGAATTTTCAGTGCTGGTCTGCAACTTGAAATTTTTCTTCAAATTCCATTTAATACCTTCATACCACATTTCACACCCTTTCCAGTTTTCCCTTCGTTTCCATATCACGAGGCTGCTTTTCCTTGTCCTTTTTGAGGAGACAGCTGGTAGTGTTTTATCAGACAAGAATGACTCCCAGCTGTGGATTAGTTTACTTGCTTAAGTACCAACAGGTGCCTCTGCATTTTCTAGGGTGATACACATTTCCTTTCCTCTGAAATGTCTGTACTTTCCATCAGTGCTGACCAGCTGTCCAAGTTCTCTGCTAGCAAATTCAGCTTTCCTTCCTTTCGGAAATAATAATTCCCTCAGTCTCAAATTAATAAGATTTCTGTTGTCTACCTTTTCTTTACATGTATCTGCTTGAACAGGGTCATGTTCTTAAATTGTTCTTTGATATTTACCATTGCCATGGTCAATTTTTTCTTCTCTACATATATTTGAAACTGGGCTGTTCTACAAATTTGTGCAACATTAGCTCCTGCACATCAAGTTTGTATTTCTTCTCTTGAGTGTTATACATTTAAAATACAAGTATTCTAAGAACTTCACTGATGCTTTCCTTGCATTTGTTAACCTGGTGTACATGAAGTTTGGATTTTCTCATTAAAACAAGCCAAATTACCCTACAGTTTATCCAGTGGAGCAAACAAACTACTATATTTGCATTTCTTTTATGCTTTGTTAAAATAGTTGGCAGCCTCTAAGTATCAGAACCAAAGATCAAAGTTTGAACTAAGTCTCCTAGAAAGACTCCTTAGCATCTTTCCCTCTCACTGCTTTTTCAGAATGATTGTTACTGAGTGTTGAGTCAGCTGCTGTGAGGGCAGGTGGGGACTTCTCATTCAGTTGTGTTTAATCCACAACGATTCCTTCCAGGTGAGACTCATGAGGAGAGAAGGACTTGAGGGTGTGAGTTGCACCCTGTGCTATTGCATTTAAGCAGAAGCCTCAGTAGGGATCCTAGAAGTGCCTATGAGAGAAGGTGGGTGAACATTCATTTAGGCTTTCTCCAATGCTGTTTTGGTTTCCGGGAAGTAATCAGTTACGTTACTGCATCACAGTGAGGAACCAACGAGCAGGGTCATCTTCAGCAGCTGCCTCCATGGTCTGGTCTGAACAAAGTACATTGTTGTAATGGCCAAAGCCTTAGGCAAGGACAAAGTTGATGGAAGAATGTTTATTCAAGCCACTGCACCAAGAAAACAGTGTTGGACTGGATTTGACTGGCAATAAGGAGCTGAGCAGTTACAGATTAATCTTGTTCATTGTGGTATTGGCTGTGAGGTTGAAATGTAATGAACTAATATATGCATTTATTTGTTTTCCATGACACCTTTTTAGAAACCTTATAGCTTTTGATTAGGAGAACATTGCCATAAGTTTAAATGCAGTTCAACCAAGAATAGGAGTGTTATTTTTACACAAAGTATTCTGTTCCAAAAAATCTTACCATTCACTGCCACTCTTCCTGTAATGGAGCGATGATGCTTTTCTGTGATAGCTAATAAGTGTTCATAAGTGTGAAAAATCCTTCTGTGCTTTCCTACAACATTAAAAAGCTATACCAGCAAGTATCATTAGAGGGAGGCCCTTAGTTTCTCACATGTTAATAATCCTGTGAGTACCTCAGGTGTCATTTCTGACGTGATTCAAAAGGATGGAGACTGGTGGAAAGCTGCACTTTCTTATTCACTTGTTTTGCTTGCTTTTGGTTCAGAAGGAAAAGAAAAGAAACTAAAAACTGCCCCACCTCCTAGCCAGACTGAGGGAAACAGGGTAAGTTCTGGCTCTATCCTGTAGAGAAGTGTGGTGATCAGTAATGGTGTTTTTTGCCTTGATGTTGGGAGTGCAGCATCTTGGGAGATGGTCAGATGGCCCTGTCTTGGTAATACAGATAAATTGGTCGAAGTCCAGGACTATTACCATTTTGAATGTGTGTAATGTGTTGCTCAAGTTATCAGTAGATCAAAATGAACATTGAGTTTTGGGGTTTTTTCTATCTACATTTCTCCTTGTACTTGAGTGAACTAGAGAAGTGAAGTCTTGCAAAGTTTGGCCTTTTGCTAAACAGATCAGAGGGACTCCTCTGTGAAGATTAGGCCTTACTTAAATAGGGGAGGATGAAATGTTAGCAGATACCAGATTTTTTTTGTGACATCTTTTATACCCATTCTAAAAATTCAGGTTTCACTGAGCCCGATTTGCCATTGCAAATAGCTTTACTGTGATATTAATAGCCCTTTCTAAAATGTAAGTGTAGTTAAAGGTTTTACAAATATAATGACTGTACAGAATAACAATCCTTTAATAATAAATGGAGTTGCAGCTGATACTAACTGGAGTTATATCTGCATGTAGATGACTGTTTTTCACCAATTTGCCTTTGTTCTGTAAGATCTTTTTAGAAACTCCTGGATGGCGAGACCACTGGTCCATATCCGATGTCACAATACTGCCAAAACTGATACTCAGTTCATTGATTAGCCCCTAAGAAAGCACATTTCAAATTATTAATGTCAAAATATTTCAAATGCCCAGTTTGGCTTTGAGAGCTTGAAGATGTGAACTGCTTGTGCAAATTCAAGCCAGCATAAATATTGGGCTTGAGTTACACCCTGCAACATTTGAACGTCTATAAGCAAAACCCAAATGAATTATCTTCTACTTAGCAGCCACTGAATCCTTACATTTTAAGGTAAAATCTATTTTCAAAAATAGTTTACTGCTCAACTTGGGGAAAAAAATGTAGGCATTCTCAGAAAAATACTTAAATGGTATCTTGCTGGTCTGAGAGTCAGCCAACAGGTAGTAGAAATCAAAACTGGTTCTTATGAGCTATAATGTGGTTTTAGATTCTTGAGGATAAATTAATTTCATGTTTTTTCTATGCCTTAAATGAACAGTAATCTTTATTAAGTTTGGAGCTGCCAGGATAAGATAACACATTTGAATGTATCATATTTTCTGTCTTTGAGAAAGCTTTTTTAATTGTCAAAACTGACTATTAGTATTAATCCGGTTAAATAAAACTTAAATTAATGCAGACAGCTCATCATATGAAGTGATTCATATGCAGAGCACACTATCTGTGTGTAGTTTAGTCAAAGACAGAAGTTAATATCAGGAGTTTTAGGAAAAATGAATTACATCAAGTGTAATTTAAACTAATTGAGATTGATTTCAAAAAGTTTTGAGCGGATGCCTGATTTTTTCATTGTACAGACTTCTCAGCATTATGAAATGTTCTTTTTTAATTTACCTGATCTCTTGCTTTCAGTAATTTGCTGCAATTCCTCCATATTTTTCTTTTCTTACAGTAGCTGTCATCCACACAGATCTTAGTACACATGAAAACACAGTATTACTGTTAGTCAAGTCTTGAATTTTTCTGTAGTTAAGACATGGTTTTGAGCAGGGGCTTTTGGGCCTATTCTGTGTTGTGCTACTCCTTTCTGTGTTTTCTGTATTTTTTTGGTTTCAGTAGGCTGAATTGTTTGCTTTATTCCATCAATGGCACTAAAATTGGTGTTCTTAATGGAGTGCAAAACATTTACCTTCATAGCAGTAATTGGCTGTAATACTATGGATAAGCCAAGCAAATAAAGGTAGAATTGTTGTCCAGTTAGTTTTGTTGTTGATCATTAATTCTTTTTTGGCAATTGATAGACCAACAGCCACAAAAATGATTAATAATCTCATGAAGAGTAACAAGACCTCTGTAATTTGTGCTCCATACTTGAAAAGCATTCTTAGTCCTTCAGGCTATAAATAGGTAATATCCTGGTCATTTTGGAGTCACAGAGTTGCTGCTGTTTCTTCAGAGTTCTAGACAAATTCCCATTATTTCCAGTCTATATTTTACTTTAGGAAAAATACATTTTTGTCACAAATGGTGCTAAAACTGTGCAAGTGAAACCTAATTTACATTCAGTCCACTGTAGGAGTTAAAGCATAACAAGTACGAGCAAGACCTGGAGAAGGGTGTTAAAAGTGATATGTAAACCTTTTTATGCTACTTAAGTAGGTGAATAATTATGGAAAATTCTAGAGTGTTTTTTTTTGTTAAACATGGAAAAGTGTAGTTACTGTTGATTCTAGTTGCCAGGCAATTCTGGTGTTTTTGGAAAAGCTAAGGAAGAGTTAACAGTTACTGTTCTGAAAGCTATATCCAGCATATGTAGAAGTTCCTATTAGGGAAGCATATATTGAGATGTAACATATTTGTGTTGGTACTCTGTGATAAATCCTCTGTATCTCAAGTGGTCCCTGGTTGTTTGGTGTATTGTGCATGTGGTTATTTTTTGGAGTCTTGAGTGGTGCAGATTTTCATTACCTTTTTTACCCCCTTCACTTCCTTATTTTTTTCTTGGGTTTTATCCCAATTCAATTAAAAGAAAACTTTCAAATATCTCAGGTTTTATTTTTCATTTAATCTAAATCAGAATTTAAAAGTTTTTGTTGATCTCAAAACTGTTCAGTCACAGACTACTTGAAACATATGGAATTGAACAACTGTTATTAGGCATGTTCCATGCAAAAGAGAATCTAGAAAATCTTATACCAAAACACACAAAGATTTCCATTTTTTTATCCATGAGAAACCAGGGATAGAATTCACTGTAGTCTTCACATCTCTAATAACATTTAATTGCCTACATAAAAGGCAGTAATTATGAGCTTTGTATTCTGGAGGAAGGAGTAGATTATTCTGGGATACGATTTATCCAAATCATGTTATTTCTTTACTTTAGAAAAAGTCTTTTAGAAATGTGTGTTTCTCTCTGATGTTAAAGGACATCTGTAGAGTTGAGATTTCCACTTGAGAGAGAAGAGTCCTACTCTGAGCTGCAGACAGTGCAGCACACAACAGATGGGAGTGGGGAGCAGTAAGGAAAGGACTGCAGCTACCCTTGCAAGGCTCTCTTCCAGCCCTTGGCCAGCTCTGTCTACAGTACTGTTATTTACAGCATTCCTTTTCAACATATTGAGCACAGCTCAAGTGTAACACAACCCTTTGAGGTGGGCAGCAGGAATTCAATCAACTGACAGGTTAGTGTGGTCTAGCTTGTAAGTGTAGGTAGGACACCGAGGAAAGGAAGCAAAGAAAACAGATGGCAGAAAAAGGCAAGAGGGAATAAGATCGTACAAATGACGGAAAATGTTGGGAGAGGGCCTTGGAATGTTGTTCTAGACTTCTTTTGAGATGCATTATTAAATTATATTTGTATTTTGGTTGCTGGCATTTAGTTCACACACCTGAATCCCAGTATTTGTTTTGCACGTGCTATACTTGATGGATCTGATACTTTGTTCACCTTACAAATTACTGACATTTCAAGCTGCTTGTTTCTTGTAGTAAAGCTGAGTTTGAGATTAGGGACTAAATAATAAGGTCATGGCTCACAACAGTGATGTAGAACCACAAGGCTGTCATGTTAACAAAACCCGAGTGCTGTATTTTAATGAATGGTAATCACAGGGAAACAGCCAAGGATATGGTGCATGAGGATAAGATATGGTTTAAAACAGAAGTGGAAGAGTCGAATAAATTAAGTATTGAGAGATTCTCAATACACTGTATACCAGTTGTTTAATGGCAGCTGATAACAAGGTGATCAGTGCTGCAGCAGAGGGATGGTTGGTGTGCTGTGCGTTCAGTCAGCAACAAATGAGCTGGAAAAGATCAATTCCAAGAAGCACAGAGTACTGTAGCTCAAACACAGAGAATGTAATTAATATCAGTGGTATCTGGCCCAGCATGGGTTAGTGCTTCTTAGTCTTTTACTTTAGATCCTACTTTGACTTGTATTTTCCTTAGATTGCTTGTGACATAGCAATAATGTTGTTGTAATTATAATAAACAGGAAGTGAGGTATGATAGTTCTACAGAAATGTAGAAAAATATGGAAACGGGAAAAAGCAATGCAGATGACTTTATGGCAGAAATAAGTGAAAGATCCAAAGAGTTGAGAGCTCATTTGGGTCAGAACTATTTAGTCCAGGATCCTCCTGACTTTAGTGTAAGAGCACAAGCACTGATGTCATCTTGTACAGTTGTACAGTTCTTGTGTTTCATAGTGAAGTGCTGGTTTGGCATTTAGCACAGCCATGAACAGTATTAAGCCGCTGTGACCATTCTTTACTGCCATTTGAAGCAGTCCCAAAATGAACATGCTTTTGGAATGGTATTTCCTGCAATTTTCAAGACTGCTTATGGAGCAAGTGACCTTGCAGGTTGTGATGGGAAGCTTTGCTTGGACACCTCTGTCTGTGAGCAGCTGAGGACACAACCTCAGTATTTCAGTTGTGCCAACCAAAAAGCAGAACAACTGAGACAGAGGGCTGGCATGGTTTTATGAACAGCCGTGGCTGGGCGGAATGGGGAGTTTTCCTTTGTCAGAATTTCAAAAGGTGAAAAATGAGGGTCTGAGACAGTAAAAAGACCATAGTAAACTACCCTGCTGTATCAGTTCTGAAGTAATGCTATTCTTAAGATACTGAGATAATTCATTTACATAGGCTTTTGAATGACTCCTTATTGTTGATCCTCAACTTTTTAAATTTAACTTTGTTTTCGCATTTTATTTTCATTGTGAGCCTGGAAATATTGGCTGAGGAGGTGGGAAGATGAGCAGACATGAAACTGGGCAGGGCTCCAGTATATGTCATTGGAATTTTGACACAATCAATGTTTCTCCAGTATGCTACGGCATTTGCTTTCCTAAAGCTTTTTTGTCAGAAGAGTTTTAACTAACTCTGATATCTGCAGGACAAAGCAAACTTTTCCTGCAAGAGCATTTATTCTGCTTACATGTGCGGCCCGAAAGCCTTGAAAGCAAGCTACTCATGGAGAGGACTGAAAACTGAGTTCTTCAGCAAAGAGGAAGGCGTGCAGTGATTTTCTGTGGGGAAAGCTGGAAAACTGTACTGTTTTGCCTAGCAGAATTAGTCCTGCTTGATAATTAGCAGGAAGAGACAGTGCTCATTTTATTTGCTTCTCATTGCGCTGTGATCGTTCTGTGATCTCTGTCATTTCCCAGAGATAAATTTCTGTGCTGTATTCTTTTTGCTGCCTTCTTTCCCCTTACAAAGACCTGAATATGAAAACAGTGAAGTGGGGGATTTCTTGCATAAGAATATTGGCCTGTTTTTCAGTTTACATCTGAAAGCTTATTCTTTCGGCCAATACAATTGGATAAATAAAAATCTGCATGTCTGTAAAGAAAAGATACAGTAAGTGTCTTTTTATAGAGACAGCCTTAAAGTGAATAGTAGCCTGGGCAGGGTGAGGAAGAAATAATGCATGTAAATGTAGAAAAGAGCTGACAAATGGTATTTCTTAGCAAATGGACTGATTTTGTGATAAAAAGCTCTGAACAGTAACCCCCAAGGAAATCAATTCCCAAATGGCTGTATAATCCTCTGAGACCAGCTCCAGTCCTCCTTTGTCTCTAATTGTATTGACAGCTGGTAGTCCCAACTTTCTGGCAATTTATCTCCCCACTGCATATTTATTGAGAGATTTCTTGTCATAGTATTGACCATACATTACCAAGGAAGTGGTGGATAGTAGTAAAATCCCTATGGTCCTGACAGATGTTTTCTTGGTACGAGAGCTTGTGCTGACAGCATTTGCACAACAGAATGAAACTTAACATTTTTGAATTAAAATAAAGTGTTAGTTAAATAGAAGAATTGAGTCTATGATCTATATTCAGTTCCTGATTCAAAAGCAGAATGTCATGGTAAAATTTTTTTTTTAGAGACACATGCAAAATTATATGGAATAAACATGCAAAGCTAAAATAAATGTAAAGTGAATGCTGAGATGATTATGGTGATTTCAGTTTCTTCATAAGAAAATTATTCAGAAGAGAAATTATGTTAAAATAGGAATTCCAGATCCAGTTATATATTTTTTGGTGTATGGAAGTCTTTCCTAAAATTTTAAGTGGTTTATTTATGGTGTGATCAAGAAGTCCAAATAGATAAACCAACTAAAGCCAGCTTAGTAATGTTTCTTTGATGCTTTTATGTGCATCTTAGCATTTCATCACTTGGTAAGGCCATCCATTCAACTTTCAGCAGGTTCTAGGAACTAATACCCTTTACAAAGTCAGCTTGGCAGTAGTGCTCTAAGGTGCTTTTGAAGGAGCTTTGCATTTTCTTGACTTGTGTGTCCTTTATGTTGTCTACACACCTCCAAGTGAATCAAAATAACTCTTCTCAATGACCACAGCATCAGGTCATTTAGGTGTTTCCAGCTCAGTTACCCTGAAGTCCCACGGGGAAGACTCATCCCTCACTTGCTGAACACATTGGGAAATGTTAGAGCCTTATGAGGCTCTTTAACCTTCATCATTAAAACTCTGCTTTAATTGTGCTTTCTGTGTCTCAGGTCCTTTGGCTCTCAGTTCCCCTGCTCCCAAGTTCAGCCCATGTTCCATAAGAAGTTCTGGTTTTACTTGTGGCACAAGCTGCAGTGGTTGGCAACTTCTCCTGCAGACTTGACTTTGAAACTTCAGCAGTTGAGGAGGTAATGAACCCAGTAATGACAGAGCTCATTAGGAGCATTACAGCTAAGTGCTATCAAAAGCCAAGGACTACTGTTTTAGTTAAACACTAGCATAGAATTCAAACCTAGCATCCTGCTTCTGAGGTTTACCAGCATAGTTCAGCAAAGCACAGCAGCAAAATTCCTAACCCTTTATGGGGACTAGGATGTTGTTCAGATGGAACAGAAGCCAGAACCAGAAGGGAGTTATTAGGGCAGGTTTTACAGTAAGGATGCAGCTTGGATGGTCATTTAGATGCAAGTGATTTCCCAGAGGTTGTATCTGCCTCTCTGCCCTGTGGGTTTCATTCAGTACAAGTATCATAAAAAATGAATCTCTGTGCACAGACCTAGATAAGAACAGGTTCTGCTTTCTGGTGTGGCTTCCTGCTGAGCTTGGTCTAATACCTCAGGGCATATGTGGCCTCTTGGAGAAATTGCAGAAGAATGCAGAAAAAAATCCCTGTTGTAAATGAGAGGTTTTTTTTCTTCTGTTGTGTGTTCGCAATGGGTTGAGAGAATCAAGTATTAAGAAAGAGAAGCCTAGAAAGTTCATAAAGCAACCAAAGGGCAGAAGTGAGGACAGGGGATAATTTACCAAACAAGGGGAGAACTGATTACAGAATAAGAAAAGGATCCATCCTGTGGAAAGTTGGACATGACATTGCAGTTTGGTAACAAAGGTCATTGTCCTGTGCCCATCCACAGTAGCATGTGTTTGTTTACATGTGGATTTCATGAAAACAGCAAACTATTTTAGATGCATAAATAGACCCTATCAATAACTGATTTTCTGCTTCACCTCTGAATAAATTGTGCCCTCTGGACATTATTTTGCTAATTTTACTGTCTTTTCATGGCAGCTTGTGTGCCTGAGAGAACTTACTATGAGCCTTCCCCATAAAGCATCTTCACTGTCTATTTATCAAACATTTATTATTTAGTACATTTTGCCTGCTCTTCAGAATAAATTCAGATTAGGAGGAGACAAGGTGTTCTTAACAGCATCTTTTATTTTGAGAGAGATATTAGTGTTGATTTGATTTTTATTCTGTTGTGTTTTCTGGTCTGCATTTTGATTACATTTGATTAACTTAAGGGGAGGCAATGAAGAGATGAAAGATTAAGTCATGCTGTTTTGAGAGAAATAAAAGATGATGGATGACAACAACTGAGTAACCCACTTGACCAAGCTAATGTGCTCACTAATCATTAGTCACCTGTGTGATGCTCATGGTGCTTCATCATCTACAACTGAGCATTACAAACCTGATTTATATTAGTTTTTTTTTAATAAAAGCACTGATCTGTCTACTTTGATTTCAAATTACATTTAATTTGATTATTTTGATAGCGAGATATTTTGGGGAATAATACTGAGTCTCCAGAGCTTTTTTAAGTTGAAGCACAAATACTAATTTTTTCAAAGAATGTTGAGCATTTATTTGTGATGTGACCATTTCTGTACTGACACTGCAGAATTAGAAATTTGTCAGTGTCAGACTCAAAAGGCTGAGAATTACATGGGAGAAGTGACTGTAATTTTATAATTAATAATAAATTTAAGATGACTGCAACTTTTCTGGGTTATGTTTGTCCTGGAAAAAAATCCCCACATGGAACTTCTCACAGATGCAAGTGCTTTATAGCCATGAGTTTGTATAACCTGACTTCTTAAGTCCCATGGACACTAGCAAGTAGATGGGGCTTGACTCTGTTGTTTCTTGAGAGTGCTTTTGGCCATCATCTCCAGGGTTTCTATGTTAAAAATCTTTTTATGGCTGTTTTTGCTGGTTTTGGTGGGGAATATGGCTGGATTCGAGAGGGCAGGATCCAAGGTTGGCCTTACCTGGGCCATATTTATGGAATCTAAGTTGGCAGCTTTCCACTGTTCATGTTTGTTTGAATATTTAAAGCGTATTTAGCATTCCAGTCTTTCTCTGAACAGATAGTTGTTCCTTTAATTGTGTTATTTTTAGAATTACACTGTTGATGTTTTGTGATTTTATTTACTCTGGATTCGAGAATCAACAGCAATGAAAAGTAAAGGTTGTTAATCAAATAATGCTGTTTTGGAAGTTTCAGGTGTCTGGCAAATAGCATAAGGTTTCCTTTAAATGTGAACTAACCTGGACTATGAAATGAGCCTCTTTAATGGAAAGGGCAGCTTCTGAATGTAGTCCCTAAGGGTAATTATCATTTTCTGGACTCTTATTAGCATGCCAAGTGGCAGAGTTGAATACCAATATGAGCCTTGGGAGCCAAGTGAGGGGACAGTAATGCATATATTATTGTAGCTTGTGCAATAATATTTAGCTGTATCAAGGGATACATTGGAGAGTCTTCTCTGGCTTTTCCAGAATAAATCACCCATGCCAGACAAAAGTTTTGAAACCTGGATTTTGCTTCTATTGTAGCGGAGGATTTGTGTTTTCCCATTCTTATAAGCTTTTTTTAGACTCATTAATCTTTTCAGATAACAGAGATTAAACCAAGATTGTAAGTTAGTTGTGAGTTTGAATTTACAGTTTAAAAATGTATTATATGTGTGGCCTGAAACTTGCAGAAGTTACAGCAGGGAAGGAACAACAAATTTTCAAGACTAATGCTTTTATTGTACTCTGGGATTTACTCAGATCAGCTGTACATTGGATACATTATATTTGGGTGTGTATTTTATTAGTCTTGATGTGTTGTTATAACTGTAAAACTTGGTTGAAGACAGCAGTATATTTAAAAATTTGTGAGTGGGATGTTTTTCTTCCGAAAATAACTTGTGTTTCTTTTTGTTATTTAATTTCAGATGTTTTCATGATGCTCTTGTATGTCTTACTCCTTTTGACATTAGTGGATTTTATTGATTCATTTTCTTAGCTCCTTGGGAAAACCTCCTTATACATTCCAAAATTTCAAGCTTTTTCTATTAATCTCATTCTTTCTCCTGGAGTCACAGTTCTGCTCAAGGGTAGGGACACACTTGGGTGTAGTTAGAAATCTATGAAAAGTTTTCATGCTCTGTCTGTTCTCTGTGTCTTAACTGTGCTCTGTACAGTGTGAATCTAAGCTGTGTGACAGATGTAATGGTTCTGGGAAATCCTGGAGAGGAAATCTTAGGGATGATTGCTGGTAGCACAGATTGAGCCAACTATAGATGGGATGGCAGCAGCAGATGTTGACATCCAGTGGCTCACCAACCATCCTTATTTCTCAAGGCTGTGCAACAGAGACATGCAAATGAAAGGCAGAGGAGCTTTATCTCCTTGCAACTCTGTTCTGTTGTTGTTAGTTGTTTTGTAGAGACTCAGCATACTGGGATGTGGACTGTAATTACATAAAATGATGGTAAATACTCAAACTTTGTTGTGTATCAGTTCATCAGTGCTCTTTAAAGTTAATGGGATATAGTCCCGTATAAATTGTAGGCTGTGTAATTATGGGAGACATTTATCTTTGAAAACATGGCAATAGTTTCATATAAAGCAAAACCTGACTGCATGTATTTTGTTGTTTCTATATGTAATTGTGTAAATATATTCCTACTTAATGTGAGTGCACAGCAAAAATTTGGTGATGATCTATATTATTTCTATTTCTATCTACCATGACAAGGTACTGCACTCCAAATTGAAATTGAATAAAGGAATAGTTAGGGAGGAAGAGCAAGTCATTTATTTCAAGTGATTAATTTGGACTTCTGTTAAGCAAAGAGGGTCCTTCCTTAAGGTTAGGTCAGCAGAACTGCTCAGAAATATCCTGAGATAATGCTACCAGTGGAAGCTCTGCCAGGAAGGAATTTAGTATCTTGAGACAATTTGATACTTATCTTCTGTAGAATAAAATAGCTAATGGGAATAAAAGTCTCAGGAGTGCCTTGTGCTTACACAAAGGAGCATTGCTGTTAGAATGTTAAATGAAAGATGCTCAAGTTTTGGTATTTTTGGACTATTTTCTGTTACATCAGTGTTCTATCCTCACAGTAATTGCCAAGGAGGCGTTTGACTATGTTAAGCAAGCACTCCAAGTTCTGTTTTCAGGTATGTGAGAGTGCCAGTTTGCACGAGGAAGGCTTAGGAGGGTGTGGTGCAGAGGTGCTTTTCTGGGTTTGTTTTGGGGTGTGTGTGTGCTTCACCCCCAACTCGAGAAGTTGGGAGTGGTTGGCACTTTTCAAAGTCTGAGCTTTTACTTTCTCAGACTGTCTCCTCTTTCCTACATTCACCTTAAAAGCAGCGACATTTCAATTGGAAATCTCCCTGGAAAATTTCTCCATAGTCTGTCAAAATATTTTTCTTTGATGTGACACTCTGTTCCTTTTCTTATTTTTGCTATTACTGCATATAGAACACTAAATTCTTTATCTTCCTCTCTGTATGAGTTTTCAGACTCATGTCCTCCCTCTGCTTAGCCATCATTTGCTGAATATGTCCCTGTACTAATGGCTATGGAGCAATATTTTATTTCTGTGTGGGCAGACATGGACCATTAGATCATCCTTGAAGTTCACAGAATGTTTATGACAGTCTGCCATGCCAGATACAGATCTGTATTGGGTGAGCGTGCAGTAAGCAGTCTCCTATCCCAAAAATATGAAAGATTAAATGGCATATTTTTACTAGGAATGTATTTTATTGACAGTCAGTTGAAATTAAAACACTTGGTGCTTTACATGCAAAAATTTCGACTTTAAATGTTGGCTGTCTTATGAGCCAGCTGTTTTACCTCATACTGGTCCAGGGACAGAGATGGTTCTAGTTCTGCTTTTTAGCCTCACACACAGGATTTTTCTACCCTTTTGCTCCATTTTCTGGTGTTTGCTTGAAGGTAGATGCTCATGATGTCAAGGAGTGGTGCTTATGTGGGATGGCCTCTTCATCCTTGTACATCACATTTTGTGATATTTATGTTTAAAAAAATTCATCTCTTGTTTCATGGAATTGGACCTAGAAAAGACCCACAAGGATCAGCAGAGTCAGGATATATTATGATTTAGTTGATTAAAACAGGGCTCGCAGGCTCTTCTTTTGCTGTTGAATCTGATCATGTGTTAAAGCTGCAGGGAAGGAGAGTGAATGCGCAGTTTACCTGCATACATTAGCATCTCAGGGCCAGGAATCAAACATTGCATTCCATGTCTTAGTGTAATGAGCTTGCTAATAAATCCAGCTGGAGATGATACTGGTGCACTGTCCTCACCTGAGAATCTAGGTTCTTAAGTTTCAAGAGACTTAAGTGTCTTGTGTGAATACACTGGTAAAGTGTCTTGAAAAATGCCCATGTCAGTTATGTTTAAAAAAAAGTAAAAATAAAAAAAAGTTAATTGGCAGTATTAGCACTCTAAGGTTTGGATCCACAAGTAGTTTGAAGAAATGCTGAAAAGAACCTGACAGCTTGGAGAATAATGTTTCCTGTGTGCTACCTTGCAGCTACAAATCAGGAACTCAAAACTGTCTAAAATTTGAAAATGAAGTTATTCCCTCTTCTTGTGTCCAAATTCACATCAAATCAGTTACCCATAGCAGACAAACCTCACTTGCAAAGTAAAGAATTATTTCTGTTAGAAGGTAGCGTTACCACCACCAAAGCATAACACCTCCAGAGTAATTGTAGAAATGATCTCTTGCTCTTCTACTTCAAATGAGTCCTGATCCAGAAATTCAGAGGGTCACAGAAAATAATTATTCCCCTAGAAAAAATAAACCCTTCAGGAAAAGCCTTTCGCTACCCTGGGCGAGTCTATTGAAAACAGCAGAGCTTCCATAAAAAGAGCCAGAACACACGTAAGTCTCCACTGAAATGGGAATGCTCTTTCAAGTGCTGTTGGCTTTGGTGAGGAAGAGAGGCATGAAGTCTTCTGGGGACATTTGCTTTCCTTCACTCATTTTTAGTGCAATGTTTGAAATGTTCTCTCAGATACTGAAAACCTCTCCATTCTGTCTTTGAAAACACATGGTTTTCTTAGTTCTGGGCAGTGCACTTCAGAACAGATCAGGGCAGCATTTGCAAGCACAAGATATGTGGTGACAAGGCTGAAAGCATTCTGTCTTCTACTGCTTACAGGCAGCCAACTATTGTTGTTTCAGTCTTGATCCTCATTCTCTTCACCATGGGAATTGCTTGAAAACACTTATTTAAAAAGTGAAATGCAAGAGCCATCTCGTTAACAGCTGTAAGTCTCAGGGGACCTGCAGGTCACTCAGACAGCAGGAATTAAACAGGTAGTATCCTGCAGTGACTGGAAGAGGGTGGGTGGATAATCACAGCTTAATAGCTACAAAAATTGCATTGAGTGTATTTAAGATTTTCTGAAATCCTGGAAATAAAAGCTTTATACCCAGTCCTTCAAGGAGTTGCACGTTTTATCTCATTGTAGTTATCTTTATTGTACTCAAAACAAGCACCTCCAAATAACCAGCCATTTCCATTATGGTGTGCTGCATCCATCCTGGCTGCAGAAGTATTTTTAAAAAACTGCTATGACTTAATATTACCAGGGTCTGAGATTAAACCTGAAGAAATCCAACATTTTTTTGTTAAGCCTATAGCAAAAAAAAAACCAACGAAAAAAATTCTAACCTCAAAATGAACAAAGTCATTATGTTTTGCTGTAGAACTTCCCATTATCCCCTTCTGTTTGAACTAGGGGGAAGAAATTCCCTGTGCAAAAAAGGATAAAAATAAGTGTGGAGTGGAAGATAGAAATACAATAGGGCTAATTCAGACATGGAAAATACCATTTACATAGGAAACTTAAAATGAGAGGGCAAGAGACAATATGTTATTGGAATAAGGAAAACATCTTTCCTTTGTCACAAATTTGAAATAAGATCTAAAAGCACTCATGTTTGTAGACTGGATGCCCAGATGTACATGGCCAGGCTACTTTGTCTTTTTTTTTTTCCTGTATTGATAATAAATACATACAGAAAATTAATTTAATTGTGTTGAAGTCCGGCAGAGGAGTCTTTAATTCCTGAGTCATTTCTGTGTAAAGACACTAAAAGGTTCAGAGATAGGTGGCAGGTAAACCCTTGAATTCCATCTGAAGCAGCACCACAAGCTGGATTGCTCTAATGGGCGTTTTTTGAACGAGCTGGTACTTTGTGTAGTGTGTTCCATGTACTGCAGGACTTCAGGTCTGCTGAGAGGACATGAGAGGTGTGAAGAGCTGCCTCAGAACATCAGGGTCTCACTCTTGGGCTAAACCCACAGCTTGGAGGCAGTGTACTCGTTTAAGGAAAACACTGATTTCTCCCCACACTGCACCACTTTTGTGACTGCAAGGAGCATCTCCTCACCAGTATTTTAAGTGGAGCCTGGGTATTTTTATTTATGCAATGCAGGAGTGACTGCTGGGAATGCTCAAGATGATATGTGCCCTAACAACAGAGTACATTTGACCTGAATGTGGACTGCAATGTGAGGCACAGTCTTTGTGGCAGATGATTTCTTCTGCTTTTGATGTTATGCCCTCTTTTTAAAAATATGTCTAGCACAATCTATGGGATGCCCAGTGTGACACTGGGGTTTTTTGAAGCTTTTACAAGCTACAACTCTCCTTCTCAGCATCTTTGGTACAGGCTGTCAGCATATGTAAATATCCTGCAGGTATGATTTCAATGCCAAACAGCATGGAAGCTTTCTGTTACTTCAGAGGTCACTGGGTATTTTGAGAAATACCAAATCTGGATGAAGAGGTCTGCATTCCTTCACAAGTTTGGTTCTTTCTCAGTAAATGCACAGAGCTGATTAGTGTGGTGACTAGCTGGAGTTTTTTATATTAAAACATTAATTGGCTATATTAACATGGGTATTTTCTAAAATAATTTTTGCTTATTTTTCGTGTAGGTGTTTGTCTGCACATGTTAAGGACACTTTAGAGGGAAGGTTAAATTACAGGGAGAATAGAGTTTGGCAATATCCACCTCTTAAATTTTGCCAGCTTTATCAGGGTAGGGAATTTGGTGTTAGTTACAGGGACAAAGAGGTAAAATATTAGAAAAGTACACATTAATGCAAAGAATAACCAGCTGTCTTTTATGTTTGTTTCTTTATTGTCAATCTGAATTTGGAAGAAAAACAAGTTACTGTGAATGTAAATGAAAAGCATGTGGGATCCTTTGTTTTTTCAACACATGGCTTATGGGCTGCAGAACACATGAAATTGGAGTAAATATTTGAAAACAGTAGTTAAGAGTATTGGCCCTGAAGTAGAGCACCATGTTGCATATTGTATTATGACTACTCAGTGCCAGAGAAGTTAGGTATTCAAATAAAGTTTGAATTGAACTTTGAAGACTAATTAGTAAATTATAAGGTATGAAAATGCCCTCACCTTTGTGTTCATCCTGAGCACAGTAAATTTCCTTGGGCAGGGCTGGCTGGTCATGGTATTGTCCAAGTTAGATCTACATTCAGTAGTTCCTGTATTGAAATGGGTGTTACTGTGTCATATATGGGGTTTAACTCTGGATCAAAATGAACCCTCCTTCAGAGTAGCTTCTGGAATGGGCAGTTTTAGTCCATTTTCTGAGGCACAGGTGTTTGCTTTTTCTTGACTTTGCAATATTGAATAAATAGATGCACCTGTGTATACTTAGTCCACTTTAGAAGTTCTTTTTGCATTTGCTTAACAGATTTCTTATCCTGTAGTTTGTCTGAAATTTATTTCTTGACTATTATTTTGGATTGTGAAATATAATTCATATACTACTTAATTTTATTCTTTTAAATTATGCATTACTGGAGTATTAATACTGCCGAGTTATTGCCACCTCCCAATAAAACTAACAGAATTAAACTGTTATTTTGAATATTTGAGTGTTCCTTTTGAGGTAGTATTACCTGCATCTTAATAGGAAGGTTCCAGTAACAACTGGCAATTGCTATGAACTCCACTTTTGTATCAGTTACATTGGTTTATCCTGATCTTTGATGAATACCTCTTTTTAAAACTGGAGCTTAAGGATGAGTTTGTATGGCCTAGTTATAACTGGATCTTAAAGCAAACTTATCTGCTGTTTATCTCTGCTTTTCTGCTGCATAGGGAATGCAGGATTCTTCTCTTTATGGTAAATTTACTGCCTTAAAGTGGTCTTAATTAGCTCAGCACATGTGAAGAAGCTCACAGTGAATTAGACTCCATTCTCCTCTCACATAAACTGTCCTTGTTCTGTTTCTCTTATTCATGTTAAATCCTTCAAAGATGCCTTCCCTGAGCCACAAGCTGTGATGTGAGATTATTAAAGGGTCTTCACTTGATCCTGGCTTCTGGTCTTCAGGGGGGAGAAACAGCCCGTGGATCAGAGAGAAGTGTTAACCCTTAATATGTCCTGGCAGAAAGATCCATAGCCAAATGGAGACAAGCTGTACTGATATTGGTACAACATGCAGCTGTTTCAATAATCTATTCAGGATAGCTCCTGTTACTGCAACATGGAGCTGGGACCAGGTTTTCTTCTGGTCTTCAAGTTAGTTACATAATTTCTGTAAGCAGTGTGGGACTGATCAGAGCAGCAGATAGATTAGACAAAGGGAAAAGTTCAAGGAGATAATTAAGTTCTTACCAAAACCTAGTAGTAAAGATAATCAAATTCAGTGCATGTGTGCAGCTAGCAATGAGTTTAAGTAGCTGGATCCTAAGGCAGTTAAGGTGTTGGTGCAAAACAATAACCATTTAGCAGAATGAAGAAACTGAGACATAATGAAGTTATTTCCTTGAGGCTGTGCAGTGAAGTCAGTAGTTTTCAAGAAAACCAGGAACACTAGCTTTTAAAACCTTGTTCTGTCTACTTGGCCACCAGAGTATAGAAATGTGACTTCTAGGATGAGAATGATTTGGTTTAAATATAGCTTAGCTAATAGTGAAAAGTGAAATATTGAAAATTGGTTGAAGAGTGGCAGATATGAATGGATTTGCGCTTTGTGCCTTTGCTCTACAGCTAAGCAATATTTTACATTTACTGTAATTTAGTGGCATAGAAAATTGCTGAAATGCCCTCAAGTACTTTGGGAACTGTAATTCCAAAACATAGGTGGTCTTTTTTTGTGCCCTGTATTGTGTATTATTGAGCCATGCACAGAACAAACCCCTGCCAAATGGTGCGCCATAGCCCAGACTAATCTCTGTAGAGCAGATGGAGTTTGACAGGGGAAGAGACAAGCTGACAGCTTTTCCTCAAATAGGAGTCATATAGTGTGTTTCCAGTGCCAAGCTGGATTTGACATTTAATTAAAAATTTACCTCAGGAAAAAAAAAAATACTAAGAAAAACTCCACCTCCACAGACCCCCAAAACAACCTTTCACACGCATGCCCTGGTACAGGTAGAGAATCTGTTTGGTCTTATTTGAACCAGAACCCTCCGTGCCCAGAATGCCATCACTGGAGAGAGGGCAAACATTGAGATATTGTGAGGATTAGAGTCAGCATTAAAAATGTTTTTGGCTGGTCTGTGACCAAACTTGGCTTGAAGATGTAGTGGTACTTAAGCAGCGAAATGAATTATTACAAATATGCAGCCTGAGCTACTACAGTTAGAATATATTATAAATGGTATATATTCTGATAGGTTTGAATACAATTTTGTGTCTTTTTTCAGGGGTTTGTGAAGTCAAGAGCACTGAAGATATAAAAAACTTAGTATCATTGCAGGAAGTACTTTGTAGTCAGAAAGATGTTCCTGCATTTCAGATTTCTGTTCAGGATCACCCCATGGTACAAAGGCACCCATGGCTGGCTCTTGTATCCTTTAGATTCCCCACAGATTTTGAGTATATTCCTGTCCGTGAGCCTGTCCTGTGTTGCTCTCAGCTCTCCCCTGTTGCTGTTCTCTTTCTTGGCAGCAGCAGCTACTGGCACTTGCTTCCTTTCAGGAAACTTCTCACACTCCAAGAGGAGAAAGAAACACAGGAATGGGTGTTGGAAAAGGCATGAGGTTGTGAGGAGGGTGCCTTGAATTCTCCCTGAGAAAACACGTTGGTTTTCCTCAGCTCCTTTTTCGTTGCCTGTTCATGTGGAGAACCTGAAGGTGATGAACCCAGTGATGGCTATATGAAAAAGGAACACAAATTAAGAAATCTGAATTGTTCCCTTTGCAGTTTGGCCTGGCTTATTATAATAATTTGCAGGTTTTGTGCTATTTCCTAAGGGTCAGATTCTGTGTCAAAAAAACTGATGGTTGGGAGGGTGGAAGAAAAATGACACAAAGATTCTTGATGTTTCTAGGCAAGTTGGCACATAAACACACTGTGAGTTTTATTCTTTATACATGTACTTCATAGTTACTGCTCTGGAAGGGAAAGGTGATCAGATCATTTCCTAAACTGTTTTTCCATGTGGGTGACAGATGTACAGATGACAAGACAAACTATCAAGCTCTGACTTGGAAGGGTTTTGTTGTTCATTTTTGTAGTGATTCCTGCAACCTCCTCACCATAGTAAGTTTAGGTACATAATTTATTGTTACAGTGGTAATGTAAACTACTAAAGTCCTACAGTAATTACTTCAGTCTGGGCTGGAATGTAGAACTAGTGGTTATTCCTATTTCATAAAGGGATTTAATAACTTTGAGTATGATTTTTAAAGGTGGTGAGGTAGGTGCTTCATAATGCTGAGTTTTTGTAAAATGTTCAACAAAAGCTGCATCATTATTTCCTAATGGAAATACTTTGAATTATCTGACTGATATTTTTGGTGGCTTCTTAAAATCCTAGTAGCTGTTTATTGCTATTTTCGGACATGAGTTTTTTTCAGATTTTGTCTGTGTGGCGTGTACCTGTCACTCAGGGATGCATTCAAAATGTGTGAATGTCCAGGGCTCCTTCTGACTCAGGAAGTCTGAGCAATTGAGCCCTCAGGCATCTCTGAGCACAAAGCAGGTGTTCCTCCAGCTGGAGCTGAGCTGCTGGAGCAATGACTGAGTACTGCAGGGTAGGGATAGGCTCTGTGCAGAGGGATCCTGGGCCAGGGATGGGTGGGCTGAAGTCAGGTGGGGGACTCAGGATCAGTCCCAGCATCTTCATTCTTCCTCTTGTGCATTGAGCACAGCTCCTGAATTCAGGCCCCTGGGATTCCCCCTGGGGACCGCAGTCCCAAAATGCGTTTGGTTGGCACAATGCTCCAAGGAATCGGAATCCTTCCCTCGTGTTTTTTCCCTGGCTGCTTTTAATAGTCTTTGGAGTCCTGCCTAACTTAGACTCTCTTGGAAACAAGTTACACTTTTATTATTTGAGATGGCTCTTTCATAAATAAGTACCAGATTTGAGCCATTTTGGTAATTGTCTCAGTAGAAAGAAGCCTTTGGAACTATTGTTTCTGCTTCTGTTTAATCCGGGATGATACCATTTCATACTAAGGAGGATTACTACTGGTTCTGGCTTTGTTGTCTTAAAGGACTAGCTGTATTGACATTTAAAAAACCAACCAGTAGCAACAATAACAACTAAAAATCTGCCATTTCTCCGGAGAGTCAAGATGAAACATTAATATAATGTGCCCCTGTAGACTGTTTAAGTCCCACAGACAATATATCATGGACTTTTTACAACATTTTTGACAAGAGCCAGTTAAGGCAGTTTTTATAGACTATTTTTTTCTCGTTTTATTGAGTATTGAATTTAATCCCTGTGGAATTTTAATAATTTTAGCTGCAGCAGGAAAAGATACTTGTATCCAAGTAAAGGATAGGTTGTCTACAGTTCAATGAATCTTAAATTTATTAAAAAGTTGAAATATTTTATAATGCTAGTAAAATTATATGGAAACATTATGTATTGGTGTAGGGTCGGAGACTGTGAACATGTTGTTGGATGTTTGGTGAACAAGACTATCACAGCTTGTGCCTAAAGCATGTACATACTTATATTTAAACAAGACCTCAAATTGCTTTTAAAGAAAGCAGTTTTCTTAGTAATCTGGAAATTGCATCAAATGCATTGGTGGGGTCTTTCCTGCAAAATAATTCAGGTGCTGTTGTATTCATGGATGCCTCTTAGTGTGGTAGCAGTGGTTGTTTCAGTGCTGGTCTATAGTCAAAGCTCTTCACTGGCCTAGGTGACTTTTTATCACAGCAGGGCGTCACCAGGAGGGAAATTTCTAAACTGAAAAAGCACAGCTTCCTAATATTTTCTCCAGTGCTTATATTCCTTGTGAATCAGTTGAAGTAAGTTCCTTTCATCCAGGCTTGTATGAGACTTTAATTGGTAGCTTTATTTGTAAAGCATTGAGAAGTTTGGGTTTTTTTAAATCTGTCCAAGAGACCATAGCAAGGAATAGTTCACAAAGGACCTTGAAAACTCATATCAAAGACAGCGAGTCGTTATCACCAAAAATGAAAATGAGAAGCAATGCTGAAGTCATAAATAAAATCAAGACTGTCCTAAAATTCAGCAATAACCTTTCTCTTTGCACACATGCTGTAAAGAATTGAAATTATACAGTTCAGAGCATTCCTCTTATCTAAGCAGTAAGTAGGAAAAGTACATCTTCCCCAAACCAAATGATGCTTGGATAATTGACAGCATTAGTGCAACCTCATGTAAATAGAAGATGAAAGGTGAGAAGAAGGAAGCAAATACCAGAATTTTTATGACTTTATCACTTCTCTTTGAGAACCTGGAGATATAACACTCATAAAACATTACAGACACCAAGAGTTCTAATGAACAAACATATAGCATCGTAAAGAGATGACATTTGCATTAAAGGGGACTTTATCTGTTGCATAATTGCACCTCAGCTAATATAGAAAGCTGAACATATGAGCTGCCAGCCTGACTCACTAAATCAGAGGGAGGCTATACTGCAGGAACCCAATAATCGTGCCATGGTCATGTTCTAATGGTGCCAGGACGTGGATCTGGCAGCAGCAGCTGCTGAGATAGTGCAGCCTGGGGAGCCTGGCTTATAATACACTCTAGAGCTGTTCATCATCTACAAGGAAGAGCAAAAGAAGTAGCAAAACAACTTAATAAGTGACAATAATCTGTGTCTTCAAGGCAGTAATATAAAAATAATTACCTATTTACCAGCTAGCTTTACATGACAGTCACAAATTGAAGAGCAGATGATTAATTCTTCTAGGGAGCTGTGATGTGTATTGGGCAGTTACAGGAATGCTTAAAATGCTGCTCCTGGTTTTTCTGTTCTGGAAGAAAGTTCTTGTTTGTACCTAGAGATGACATTAGTGGTGCCATGGAATGGCACACAGCAAACTGCAGTAGCAACTCCAAAATGTGAGACCGTGCAATTGGCTTGAGTCAATAATGTGCAGGAACTGTGCATTACTCACAGTTCTGCCTACAGAAAATGTCAGGGAGCCTCAGATACTGCACCATTTTTCTCCCTGTTGAGTTCATAGCATGCGTGGCATCTGCTGAGCAACATGCCCATTCTGTGCACTTAGAACTGGCACTTAAATATTAATTCTTAACAAGGCAACAATTTGTGTCTGTAGGTAGCTGTGGCTGACCTGGAGTGTAGCAGCAAATGGACTCCCTGCCGTGAAGGACCACACTTGTTTTCTGCTTGTCTTTCTAGGGCTTCCTGCCTGTGTCCAGGTCATTTTAAAAATCTTGTTTTACTTGAATTCAAATCTTCCTCAGACTTTGTCCTTGTCTCTGGTGAAACACATTGGTGATCTTGCCAATGCATTTCAGGCTGTTAATTAGATTCCCCTACTGTGACCTTGCAGTAGGGGGAATCTTTCATTTTCTGAAGGAAAACCACCAAAGGTTGTTATTCAGTCACTTCCCTTGCTGCTTACTGTGTCTTTGGGTGCTTCTCCTTTTCTTCTCCCTGTGTGTCTCTACACCTGTGTGAACTGATCAGCAAATCTTGACGTTTAAGGCTTGTGACATCACTTGGGATTTCAGAATGGAGAAAATTTTGTAGCCTCCTAAAATTTTTACTGGGCTGTAGTTTAAAGTAAAAAATTCTTCTTTGTATTTATCTCTTTTATCTTCCGATATCTGTAATTACATCCTTGTGTTTTCCATTCTATTTTGAAAACTATATCTTTTTGTTTTACTGTGGGGATGTGGGCTGGACCTCACCAAAGTTCAAGTTTGCAATGAGCAAAAACTGGAAAGGAATTTGCAGAATAGCTTTGCTCTGACAACATTCTCATTTTGTTTTGGGTTCTCAAAGAAACATTTGTTTAAATAAGCGATATTCAAGTCCTGGCATGTCTCTTTTCCTTATTGTAATATTAAATGGGCTCCCTCACTGAATTTCCATTTTCCATGTCACAGTTTCTTGATGTGTGCTGGGCCCTCACTCCAAGGGTCAATTTCCTTAATGGTATCAGAGATCAGAAACCAACAGCAAGCTTTGCTCTCAGGGCTACTACAAGATATTTAGTGGGTATTTAGTTGTTTTCAAGAAATTGTCTTTGTGCTTGCCAAACACTAAGCATCTGTGGGAAGAAAAAAAGTGGAAAATTCATTGACACTTCATCTCATCTTTATATGCCCTTATTTTTAATAATTTTTTTAGAATCGAAGCTTACATGTGAGTGAGAAACCCAGCTTTACGAGCCAAGGAACAGCTGTCAAATTGGGAAAGTAAGAAAATTCCTTTGCGTTTTGCTGAGTGTTTGGATTGTGCCTGTTCCCATGCGGTGGCAGCAGTGAGCAGCAGCTGCCCGTTAACCATCGCTACGGAGCCGTAACTCGGATTTTACTCGAGGCTGCAATAGAGCTGACTGAAATCCCTCACACACGCCTTGGAATTGGATGTATAGGGAAGACATAAGGAGATAATAATCCAAAAACTTTTGAAGCTTTGCCATCTGAACTGGTCTGTCCAACCAAAAGAGAAGCTGTATGAATGTAAACTCTGCCAAGAATCCAAGTGCTCCAAGCAACACTTCTGCTGTTAGTGTAACTGCATTAATAATACTGGTATTTGGCCCTGACAGGTTTTCTTACTTCAACTCCATCATGATTTTTGGAAAGGTGGAGATTTTTTAATTCCTTTTTCCTTCCCTTTTTATTTAACCCTTCTGTATTCCAGGAGGCATTTACTACCTGGAATATATATAGAATAGCAGGGAAGGGTAGAAGAGATGAAGAGACAATATCTCTGTGCAAGCTCAATAACTCCTGCAGTTATTGCTTCCTTGGAATACCTCTATGGGTTTCACTGTGCTTGGGATTTTAGTGCTTTGGATTATTGTAGTTAGAAAAAACAAGGATCAGAGCTCTTTGTAGTCTTATCAGGAGATGACTGAGCTGGGATGGGAGCTGGTCCTGTAAGCTCCAGGACAAACCTGCCTTGTGATATCCTCACAGCAGGAAAAAGAGAGCTGGAAGTTTAAAGTTTTGTTCTATTTGTGAACTTCTCTGAGTTGTTTTCAAATAGTTTTGAAAGGGGTTCTGTACCAAATGCTTCAAAAACCCGAGAACAGCAAAAAAGGTATTCTTTCCCTGTGGTCTTGTTCCTTTGCAGAAAGAATATATTTGAAGCTTGCTGTTTTCACATCCTGAAAGGACATGGTAAGATCACATTGGGGTAACTTGTTGGGTTTAGTTAGAAAAATGGCAGAATCCAGGGAAAGGACAGGATCCACCTCCAGTACTGCTGGCTGCCATGTGAGGACAGACCTCTGTTGGTGGAACACTGCTGTCACTGTTTATCCCAATAAAGAAGGGACAGCTGATGATAACAGTGAGGATTTAACATCTTAGTTGTCAAGATGCACATTATAGTTGGGCATTGGGAAGCTTCACTCTTTCCACTTGTCCTGAAGGACTTCAGGGTCAATCATGTGGGTTTTTTTAGATTATGTTCTTCCTTGAGGAACAGTGGAGACACAAATCTACTTTTTCTGTTGCTTGGTTCACACTGATTTGAGGATAAATGGAGTAACCATGGGAAACAGTCCTTCGTGGAATATTTTTTTTTCTTTTAGTACTATTATTCCACTGTGGAATAGAGAGCTAAGTGTGAGTAGAAACATGCAAAACTCACACAGGGAGCTACTCAGGTAAATAACTCCACAGTGAATGTATTTGCTAGATTATATCTCTGTGGTTGGAGTTGGAGTTCAGTTAATCACTGAAGAGCCTCTGACTTGTGTTGTCTTCATAACACACTCACAGAAGAGCTTCTTCTCATTGTTTTGTAGTGCTGTTTGTATGACATGGGGATGTTATTTTTTTAACCTGGCAGAAAAGGTATGTGTTTGCTCTTAGTGTAGTTCATATACAACAAGACCTGAATTTGGTTTTGGTTTTTTTCATGGCTTTGGGTTTTTTGCCAGTCACATAAGAAATAAGGCTTCATATTTATGGCTGTATTCTCTTCTAAAAGAAAATGAGAATAAGTATTTTCTGCCACATATCTCATAATAATTTACTGTAATAATTTACTGCATAACCTCTGAGGTGTTTTAGCTTCAGATGATGTGCTTCTTAAAGAAGAATTTGTTGTTAAATCTCTAACATTCTCCCATCTCTGTAGTTGACCTGTAACAGTCTGTAAGGGTTTGCTGTTATGATTATTGTGGCTTATTAATGTGAGCTTGATTTTGCCCTGAGATAAAGCAGGAACGTAACCAAGGAATGCTGGCAGCTAAGTAGGGAGACTGCCAGAGAGACTGCAAAACTGCTTCGATCCTTCCTTCTTACACTAGGTGAAAATATGCTTCTCTAAGAAATCAAACTGACAGCACTGAGAGAAGTCACACATACAACTGTTTTTGTACAATGGTTAATGGTTTCTAGAGGTCAGATGCATTTGTGAGTAGGAAATAATAGCTTTGTTCTTAGATCTACTGTTGAAAAAAATATGGGCTTGATCTATCAAAATGAAATGCATTTCATTTATATCACTGTAGCTCAGGTGCTCTGTCAAGCTGGAAAATTCCCTAGAATTGTCAGCCTGCTTTTGCTTAACTGTAAGCATTTATGTCCGTTAACTTGACCATTTAACTAAAGGTAAAAGCTGTTCAGTTCTAGTTATTTTTACATTCAGTGAAGATCTGAACTGCCCCATGACCATCTCTAGCCACTACACACCTAAGGAGACAAAAATAAGTGGTGTCCTTAGGCACAGGTGGCGAAGCGCAGGTGGGATGGCTCCTGTATGCTTTAAAGTCCTGATGAATGAATAAGGCAGGCACAAAAATATTTGTGTGTAAGAGATCTGATGAGGCTTTGTTTGGATGAGGAAGGGAGCTGCAGATGACTGCAGTTCTTGCTTTTATTCACACTTCTGCTGAGTGATGGGTTGGGCAACTTCAAAGTCCTGTGTCTTCAAGATCCCGGTGCTTAAATGGCCAAACACTGGGCTTCATTGTCCTTGTCTGTAAGTTACTGACAAATGGGTTCCATGATCCCTGTTTTTTTCCTTGGTGTCTTTTGTTCTTTGAAAAAAGTCACCTGTGCTTTACCTGTGGTGCTTGGTGCTTGTATAGTCAGTCATGATTTCACATCACATTTTGTGAACTGAAATCATAGAGGGGACAGCCTCAAATCACCATGGAGCAAGTCAGTTCTGAGGTACACCACTGGCAAGGCCAGAGTTTTTCCAGATTCTGCACTGCTTATTTATTCAGAGGGGAGAAAAAGTTTTGCATGTTGCCTAAGGCAGCCTACAGACCAAGTATGTGATGTAACCCATCCATGAGAGCCAACAGCTCTGAATTCTGTAGCTTTGAATAATTATTCGGTCTGTGTCATTGTGAATAGACTATTTCTGTTGAGGTGAGAAATAAAAACAGCTTTCAGGGTAGGATTTTTGTTGGCTTCGTAGGGAGTTGCGTGACTAAACACTAATTGAGGTTCTGAGGTTTAGTGCTCATTTCCCAACAAACTCCTTTTGAAATTTCAGCTTTGGAATTTAAAGCTTCTGTGCTGATTTGAAAAGCTCATCTGCATTTGTAATACAGAAAAGTATGGTGTTTTTTACTTTCAAATTAATACTTCTCAGTTTCTGGCTACTCATCATAATTTCCTCTATACAGGCTTGTGCTCTCACTGGAAAAGTGATATTTGACAGAAATTTTGTGTTTGTATCTGGATTGCTGCCTGAAAAGTAAAAAGTGAGTCTGTCTTTGCTCTGACCAGCCTCTGGGCTGGTCAATTCACTCTTAGGAGGCAACTGGGCTACCTCAAGGCCAGACAAAAAGAGAGAGATCTGAGCTGCAGTTTAGATGTACTCAGATTACAGGACTGAGGCTTTCTTTGCTACTTCAGGACCAAAACACTGACAGCAGAAATGGCCCTGCACAGTCCTGGCTCTGATCCAGCAGTTTGCTTAAAAGTTGGCATCCGGGATTGTTCAAAGTGGCAGCAATGATAATGAAGAATAGACAAATGTAGACCTAAGTCTGTTTCTGCTTTTACCAGCAGATACCTAAGAGACAGGAATTAGTAATCCATCATTTTATTCAAGATTTTTTTTTAAATCAACCTGAAGTGATAGAAACTGATCTGAATAAACCTGAAGTTCTCTGTACTTCTGCTGTGGAAGTGGGATAATGTTGTGCTTTAAGGAGTCAGAAAGAGGGGAGATAATTGTGAAGCTATCGAGGTATTGCAAAAAGTGTTCTTTGGTTTCTTGGTTGTGTGGTATTTGTCTCTACTCTTCCTTTTTGATAGGGTAGACCTGAATCTTGTAGAAAAACACATTTCTGGTGTAACTCCATAAAATCACACCAGATTCATGACATTCATGTGACTTCATTGAATGTTGTTTTGGTTTGGAAGGGACCTTAAAGATCCTGTCCTTCTACTCGCTGCCCTGGGCAGGGACAGCTTCCTCCAGACCAGGCTGCTCAGAGCCCCACCCAAGCTGGCCTTGGCCACTGCCAGAGATGGGGCAGCCACAGTTTCTCTGGGCAACCTGTGCCAGGCCTCCCCAGCCTCACAGGGGGAATTTCTTACTGGTATCTAATGTAACACTTGCCTCTCTGTCAGTTTAAAGCCATTCCCCATTGTCCAGTCACTACATTTCATTTCTGTTGGCAGAACCATAAATTACATGAAGAGATGTTTTCTGTGTTCTAATATTGCCTTGTACTTCTCACATAACTTTTGAAAGCATTGAGGGAGAGTATAAACAGGAAAGGGAGTACTGACTGTACTCTGAAAGGCAGGAGAAATGAATATTTTTTTCTTTCTTTAGTGAAGGCATATAATTTTGTAGAGCAAAAGCTGCTGAACTCGGTTTATTTTTATTATGTATTTATCTTCTGAAATCTTAAAACTTCCTAGGAAAATGTCAGTTTATCAAATTCAATTATGCAACCTTCAGACTTACTAAAACCTTACACTTGTCTACTTCCCACATGCTTTCTATATTTAAGAAGAGCCTTTTCTTGCAGTAACTAGCCTTGATAGAGATAATTGGGAAAGCAGTTTGCTTTCTTCCTACCTCCCTAATCTATGTATATTTTACTTTTTAAATTTGTTCCTCACTCCAAGACAGAACACTTCCATTGTGAGAATATTTTAGTGGTCACAAGAGTTTCCTGCATGAGCAATTGTTGAGGAGTGTTTTCAGTCTACTCTGCAATTCATTACAATTCCAATGCCAGGTTGGTTTTAATGGCTTATTTTAAGACATTCTAACAGCAGTGATAAATAATTAGGAAGTGTCTCAGCAGATCCTGTTTTCATTTGTAGAGATTTTTACATAGCTGTTTTACTTTTCAGTGTTTTATAGTTGCTTTAGTCAACTTGTCTCACAGCATGAGGCTGTGTTCTTCCTTTTGAGACAGGCAGTAAGTCTGTGTGCTGGGAAGTGTTTGGCATTTTAAGAAGCACAATGGATGACTAATTATGAAATGGTGTGGCACCTGCTGGAGGTGTTTGGACAGGTTTGAGGACTCAGCTTTTATGCTTTGTGATTCCAATGGGATGGCACTTCATCAAAGAGTTTGATCTAGAATTGCCTGCATGTTGCTGGTTTGCTGTGAGGAATGTTTTTTCAGCATTATGTCAGTTACAGGGAAAGGTTTTTCTTTGTTTTGTTCCCAAAAAAGATCGTAAATTTATAACTCATTGATAGTTTTACACTTAGACATAGACTTTTGCTTTCAGAAGGGATCATTGCTAGCAGTAGGATTGTAGGATTGGTCATGACATAAATGTTCTCTGTTAGGGCCATTTTTAGTAGCTCCATGAGAAAATACTGCTGCAGTTTTTGTAGGACTTTCCATGTGTATCTTTCCATATTAAGAATATGCCTTTGTGTTTTATTTTTCACATACTACTTTTAAGTACGTCTGGATCAGCATACTTCAACACAGTACCTCCTAGACTATATGAAGAAAATTGAAGTAATGTTTTTTTCTTTTTTTGAGATGAAGGGGATTAATAAACAACTACCTTTATCCACTAAAACCCTGTCAGGAAATCTGAACTGTGATTAGCTGGTATTTAGAACTGAACTGTCATAATAGTGGAAAATTACTTAAATCATTCATTCATGTCTATAAGTGCATTGTAGAATATTATGTATCTGATGTTGCCTGTTCCTCCTTTGAAGACACAGGTGGACAAAGGCCTTTGCAAAACATCTCAGGATTGTAAAGAGACCAGATTGTGGCAGTGGCAGAGACCAAGGTGGCAATGGCTGAAAACAACAAAGTCATCTTTAAATTTTTCTTCCTTTGGTCCTTCCAGCAGCTGTGATCCGGTGCTGGGGAGGAAAGTCACAGCAGGGGAGCTCAGTGGCTGTAGAGCCTTTCCTTAACATAAAAGGAGTAGGCTGAGAAGGACATATATTAAAATTTTGCTTCTCCAGAGGTTAAGTTAATAACTCTGTAGTGACAAAAGGAGCCCAGAATTCTGGTGTCAGACCACAATTCACAGCTGGGTGCATTTCATACAATAACTGGTGAATATGAAATGTGCAGTCAGTTCTAAGGAGCAGGGCCAAGCTGAGCTCTAGTTGTTCTCCTCTCCATTGGGTTACCTGCTGTAATCACGGGGCTGCAATATCAAGCTCACCAGTGTTCTCACATGTTGCTTCAGTTAAGGATTCCTTTTAAATAGAGACCCAGAAAAGCCTTTCTTGCAGCAGAAGTGTGGACAGTGTCTCCCTAAGGCCAAGATGATTTACATTTGGGTGTGTGAAGCAATCAGTTAAGACATCCTACTTTCAGTGCTTTTGGCTTAGAGAGCACCGTGTGGTTTTTATGCATTTTCTGCTTTATGCACTGTGGAAAGAGAGCGCTCAAGGGCTGTGTTTTTTATTTGGGTGTGTATTGTGCAGGTGTGAGGGTATCTGCATGTTGGATTGGACGTAGAGGAGGACAAGCAGGTGGGCATCTGTTTTGATGCTCCATCAGACTACTCAGCTCCATGCAGATGGAATCAATTCTAGGTATGGCACGGAAATCATAAATTTAGTCACACACACAGGAACACTTAGGGACTGCTAAAAAACATTGACCTGTGGAGGATTGATGATGGTTGGAGATTGACCTGCTGGGATATTGATGCCTTAACTCCATTTTAGTTTCCTTTTGGCATTTTAGTCTTCTTGTAGATCTGGGTCTGAGATATCAAAGTAATTGAATGAACGCCAGAATGTTGGTTTTTAAATTCTAAGTTATTTTTCCATTGGCACATTTTCAGAAATCTGTTCAAAGTGAAAAACCTGTCTTTGATGTAATCACCTTCAACAGAATATTGAGATATGTTCAGACATCATTAGTCCTTTGACATTCATTTAAGATGTTTTCCTAAAGAAAACATTGTTAACAGTCTTCATAAGAATATGTTGGATCTTACAAGCCTCTGTGAACCAGCATTTTAATAACTTGGTAATTAGTTTTGTAATTATTAGGCAATGAATAGAAGTGGTTTAGTGAAACCGGGCCCCACATTGAAACTTCCCCTGAAAAAAGAAGCATAGAATCTTCAACAATTAACGGCAAACATTTCCTGTGGCCACTTAATAAACTGTGTATTATTGTCATGTATACTGAATTAATAATATTTACTCAGTTTATCTAGAAATCAGCAGGACTTAAAATGAAGCACCTGAGCACTTTGACCATACCACATGAAATACGTCAAGTTTCACTTCCAGTTTTGAGGATACCTGCTATTTCAGGGTCTCATTTTCCAGCCTGGTTGCTGGGCACAGGGCATGCAGACTAGGACATTGCCATGGGATGCCATTGTGGGGCCGAGTCAGGGTCCACGCAGCTTTTGACCAATCCCATCCAGAGAGAGTTTGCAGGAGCACCTAGTGCAGTTGATCTCCAGTTCATAGATGTGAAATTGCTGCATCACTGCATGAGTCAGATTAGAATTTGGGATGAATATTAGCTCCCCATCTGTTTCATCATGTAGTGGTTCGTGTGATGTACCTCCCACTTAGAAGTCACTACGGTCTTCTTGTAACCAAATGCAAGTTGGCTCTGGTTTCTGCTAAATTTTAGGAGATGTCCCATTCCCATCTCTCAACCTTTCTTTCCCTGAAGGGCCACATCAAGAGTTTGCTTGTTTGTTTTTTTCTTAAAAAAAACCCAAACCTTTCAAATGTGGAGGAAAGTGAAACTGTTTTGAAGATCCAGCTGACACTGTAAAATCTCTGCTTGAATTGTAAACTTCTCTCATTTTTCTAAATACAAAATACGGAAAAATAGCTCCAAGAGGCATGGAAAAACATATTCCAGGCAGAGTGCTCCCATTTTCATTTTTCATTAAACTTAGCCCTTCAATTTTTTAATAAATTCTGTCTAGAATTATGCTGTATTCAATTATGCATTTCAACTTCGGGCTAATGAAAATCTAACATTTGCGATTGTATCAAATTAGCCCTGAAGACTGAGAAAGTATTTAGTAATCTATGCAGCTTGTCCTATATTAAGTGCTGATTGATTTAATATATGAATACATTTTATAAACTGAATAAAATAGCAAGTCAAAACCTAAAATATTTGAATAATATATTGTAATAATTGTATATTACAATTACAGTTTGTGCTTTATTGGAAATATATGTGGACTCTAAACATTTAGAAATAATCTGAAATTCTGTCTTTCACTGTTTCTGCCAGCCTTTTGTTCAACTCATGATTTAATTTCTTCCTCCTCTAGTTTGTCTGTCAGGTTTTTGTCATATGGAGCACGTTGATGCTGTCGGGGCAGCCACATGCAACAAACTTCTCTGTGTGTGACTTGTGTTTTTTCTTCTCACAGGCATTTCTAGTTTGCTTAATCCTCTGTTTGTTATCATGAAGTTTTTCACTTAGATAAACCAATTATAAGAAGAGTAATAGAGGACAAGGATGGTGACTTGAAAATAAGTTCAAAGTATTTTGGGGTACATTAACTCAAGCTGAGAATTTCTTTGTATTATTAAGGAATGTGTCCAAGCTGCTTCTGAACTCGAAAGCATTTACTGTAAAGAACTTGGAGGGAACAGTTTAGGTCCTACCGGGCTGGCAGAGATTAAAGATTAAGGATGAGGTCCTGAAAAGTCAAGTCTAGGTGTGAGTAACTGGGTAATTCAGACAGGTACTACAGTAAATTTGGGAACATTTGGGTTCTGTGCCTCAACAACAGAAGAAGGTTGTGAAGAATCATCAGCACAGATTTGCTGAGCACAAATCACATCAAACAAATCTAGTTTCTTCTTCAGATCAAAAACGCAGCAGAACAGATAAACAGGAAGAAGGAAATGTGTTTTGAATTAGGAAGCTTACTGAAATTTCATAGACAAAGAGTTGAATTTTCTAGTCTTGAGACTAAATTAACCTCTCATTCTCAATCCAGTTCTATTCACCAGTTTCCTTTGAAAAGGTCAAATGCCATAATGTTGGGGAAGACAAAGGGGGGGTCCTTCAAAGGGGATAGTTAGATTTTTTTGGTGCCCCTTGGAGCATGCCAAGGAGTATTTAGGAAAATTAGGGGAATTGTCTGAATTATATACAGTATATAAGTGAAGTGAAGTATATACATGTATCATTAATCTTGTCTTACAGCTTCCAGCCACACATTTCCGTGATTCTATCACCAGTACTTAAAGCTCTAACACAACTGTATTACTGCCTATCCGAAACCTTGCAATATGTAAACTAAAAATAGCTCTATATCCATCTCCATTAGAATTTGTAAGCAAGCACAGCTTTCCTAGCCTGCAGCAGTGTAGACCAAAGCATTCTTCACAAACAGCACTATTAAACTACTCTGTGTAGCACACAAAGATGTATTAAAACAAATACAGCGTATCGTTGTCTGTCTGGATGAGGCATTGAAGGAAAAGGAATGCCCTGGGCAACACAGCCCTTCTTCAAACCCACTCACTCCAAAAAAAAAAAAAATCAGAGAGGAGAAACTGCCTTTTGCACATAAATATGTTTGAAACTTTTCTAAATAGAATCTTTATGCAGAGAGCTGAAATGAAAGCTAGGCCATAAAAAGGCTTTTCTGAGAGCAATCTCCTGAAAGTCACAGCATATTAGAGAAATTTTAAAAGTCACTGAACCTAAGTTCAGGCCCTGGCATCTCGGACTCTTAAAATTTATGAGTTCTTTTTGGTGGGAAAAGGGAGGAGGAAGTATTTTTTGTACTGGGTTTGTTTTTCATAACCTTCGGCTATAACACGTGCTTGTAATGCTTCAGCCAGATTTCAAAATGGGGTCTGAACTGTCCTTTGGGTTACAGCTTAGGATAGATCAATATCTTTATTTAATAACATAGCTTTGTAAGGAGAGAACCCCTGAATTATAGCAGACATGAAGTCAGATAGTGGGGAGCAGCATATACAGACACAAATTCTCTTTGTGGAAAAGAAACCAGTGGTTTTGCTGCTTTTTTCCCTTGGTTTCAGAAGTACTGAAAGCAGACAATACCCATAAAGCAGTCCTTGCGAAGCGTTTCAGACTCCCTACAAAACACAAAGCAAAAGCACCTTCCAAAACAGAACAGCAATTCCCTACAAAGTCCTTATTCACTTGGAATTAAATTTTGGCTCCAAGTGACAATGCCAGCATGAAGCCTGTTTCAGTCCTAAAACCAGTCAGAAAAGAGTTCGGTGCAGACAGAAGATGCTCATCGTGTTCTGTTTGAGAGGGAGTGTCCAGAACAACCTGCTCTCAAGTTTCCAGGTGCTAAGCCAAAGCCTTACCTTGCTCTTAGGCAATTTTGGTTACAGCAACCCTACTGCCCCTTTATACTATATACATGGAAAGAACTTGCAGCATAACATTTTTCAGTTATTAGAAGTAAGTGTTTAAAACAAAATGTAGTCGAGTACTTAATGGAAGGAAATGTATGTACAATTTGTTGTGTCTAAATACTGCAGCAGGCAGGTGGAGTATTTGGAAAACTTAGCAGAGCTACTCTAAATTAAGACTGGGGTAGTGAACCAAGAACCAGTCAGCTGATCCAGAGAAGTGAGAGGTCTAGGGGTTTTTTGCATAAAAAAGGCCAAGAGTGTTGGTATACACCACATGGAGTTTTGGTTAATCATAATCCTAAATCAAAAACACACCACTGCACCAGCTACTAGGAAGAAAATGAACTTTATCCCAGCCAAAGCCAGGCCAAATAGTCAAAACTCAAGTAGTGCTTATCAGGAAAGCGTGCAAGTCCTTCAGTATTTGCTTTATTCCATTCTTCAAGTAGAAAATGTCAAGTGCCACTTGAAATGGTGATGAAGTTTGAAACACCCAAACTACATTCAATTTTCTCCTAATTGTAGATCAGCTAGTAGGGAATTACGGTGTTTTGGATTTCAAACGAGACTGTATCCTCTGCACAGAGTGTCCACTGAACTCCCACCTGAAGTACAGTTTATGAAAAACGTAAATCAAGGCTAGGGACTGTTTCAGCAGCTCAAATACAATCTGGTGCAAAAGGTAGTGTTTGCAGTTTATGGAGAAACAACAGCCTGTATCGATCTCTTCTCTTTACTATAGAGCATCTACAAAATATTGGTGGCATTATATTGAGTTTGGTTATTTCTGACTCTGGGATAACATGCTAACCTTTCCAGTAAGTGTGCTGTGGCATGGTGTGGATGGGCTAGAGTCCTTTCTCTTGCTCTTACCATTTGCAGAAGTGAGGCAGAATGAAGTGGCATTTCTGCCGTGTATTTCTAGATCAGTCACGTGTGTCGCACTGCGTTTCTGCCCCTCCACTGGTTGTACAGAGTTTGCCACCTGTGGAGTGCAGCCAGTGTGATGTGTAGATGCCTCACACACCTCCCAGCTTTACCCAGAGTGGAAGAGCAGCTGCAGTGATGGCACGTGGTGGAGGAGTCCAGTGAGCTGTGCTGCTTCCCTCCCAGCCCCTGGGCCTTTCCAGGAGGCAAAACAACCAGGCTGTGTTTTCTTACTCAGCACTGCTGTTTGCTGATCGTGTTAGCTAAGCTAATTGAATTATTGGTAGCACAATTACACTTATGCTTCTTACAGTTTTACTGTTGGGCTTGTCCACAGACCGTTTCTTCAGAATCATTGAAGCATTTACAAGCACCATCTACATTGGCTGGTCACGAGATTTCAGTTCCTAAGGTTCTTGGTTGCTGTTGGATTCACGTTTATGGATGGATATTGGTAGAGAGGAGGAGAACTGGCAAGTTAAAATGTATTGCTATATGTGTACAGAAAAGTGCAAGGCACTAAAATTAATTGTGACATATTTCTGTGAAAGCCAGTGAGTACATTCAGTATCTTAAAAAGCTAAATAAGTAAAGTGGACCATGTTCTGCTGATTCCTGTGGGGATAGAAATGGGTCTTGGGGATGCTCAGTTAGCAGCGTCAATAAGAAAATTCATGCTGCACCTCTGAAGCTGAGTTCTTGGGGACTGTCTTCATCCCTTATGTGGCACATATGAGGGAATACTGATACTCTCGTGTTTGTTAAATGTCCAGAGTGTTTAATTTGTTTGCATTTATAATTAAAACTTCAGTTCCTTAGTATTCCTCCGATGCCCGGAAAAATTAGCAGCCTGCCAGTGCCTTTCTGCTGTAAAAAATATACTATTGAGGTTTGCTGCACTTTACAGAGCTTGAACAGAATCAGATTATTTCATAACTCTTTTCATTTTCATTTTGGCTTTTGATTCGTGTTTTCTTAACTTGAGATGATAATGGGTGTATGCCATGTCCTGCACCTTGTTGTTCCTTAGAAAGTCTTTGAGCTGTTGATCAACAGGTTATTGTTGTACACAGAATACTTAATTCTCTTACATTAGTTTGGCTAGAAAATATATTTGGTTGTGTGAGAGAGAATAAATTCTTAGAGCTTAAAGGATGGAAATAAATTTTCATGAGATTCCTTTTCAAATCTCCTGACTTTCTGAGTATTTACTTTACTTTTTATATCAGGTTAGTGTGTTTTGTTTAATTTTTTGGTGAAAGCAGAAATAAACTGACAGGAAATGAAATCAGTGGGAAAGTTAGATCCAGAATGAAAAAAATGTTAACCAAGAAGCAGTCAGAGGTGAAAACTCCTGGGCTCTAGGGCGTTGGTGCTGTGGTTTCTAGCGAGGCAGAGAAAGTGCTGTAGGAAGTGAGATCAGAGTTAGGCTACCTCAGAGGTAGATTAGGGAGCCCTCATGTGAAAAAGTGTTTGAGATTTACTGATCTAAGGAAGCTGCTACACTTTGGATTTTTCCTAGCTCTGTACATGAAAGATAACCTGTAGTGACTTTTCCTGTCAAGTGCACCCATTCTCTAGTCCATGTCCTACTCTGTGCCTTCCACTGTGTTACTGGATTGGGCCTCCAGCTTACCAGCACTTCAGAGTAAAGGCTTCTCAGCTGCTTGATCCAGTCCTGCTACCAACCGTGGCAACATTCTCTGATACTCACAGCAGTAAACAATAGCTTTGTGGAAATCAAGAACTTAGAAGGAGTAGTCACAGCAAGGAGAGAACTTGATTTAATAAATGAACAACCACTGCACCAAAATAGATCAGACTGGCTCAGAGGTTCAAAACATTTCTTTCCCCTAAGGCAGTAATTTGTAAGTAAGGAAAACAAGCAAAATCAAATAACTGGGAGCAGAGTGGAAGAGAAACAATAGCATCCATGATGCCAGTAATATAGAAAAGTCAGTAGCAGAAGGAGGGATGAGCTAATAAAAAGAAGCAGAGGAGAAGGGAGACGAAGGCTCATTACAGCTGCTGTTGCTGCACTGTCTCTGCTTGTCAAATTCACAGCGCAGCACACAGCTCCGGAGCACTGGGAGCCCTGTTGGTATTCTCAGTGCACACACACTCCTACAGCCTTGTGGCTTGGCAAACTTCATGGGCTCAGAAGGAGTGTGGCAGAAATGGGAAGGACAGCAGAGGAAGCACCAAGTGAGTAGCTGTCCTCCCTGTGGGTGATTTTCGTTCCATTGTTGACAAGGAAGAAACAGATTGATCTTCCCAGAAATGCTCCTGGCGGATTTGGATAAGTTTAAGACATGATAGGATTTTGTCAGCAATGATGGGATCTTCCAGGGAGACTGGTGATTAGTGTAACAAGATTGCTCTTAGTAAGAGTTAGCTGTCAAAATTACAGAATTACATGGGAGAAATTAATAAGAATTATTGGTGTTACTTTCACAGATGCTAAATTCCTCAACCAAGACAGATAAAACCTCAATATTTTATTGCTGTTTTTCTCTGCAGTAAAAAGCGTGTAAAACAAAATCACAAGTGATTAAGGGAAGTTCACATCAGTGAAGGGAAAAATAGAAACACATTTTAGGGTAAGAGGCAGAAGGAAAACACAGTGACGACCAGCTCTGTTATCTCAAGATAATGTTTAGATTTAGCCCTAAGATTTTTAGGGCTTGCTGTCAGACTCTCTAATAGTTCTGAGATTTTAGTAACAATTACTGAAATTGTTGGTGAGTTGCGTAGTATGACAAGACAAATGATAGAGGTCCAAACTCCACAGTCACAAATCCACGTTCACAGTGACAAGCACTTTAATTATTCTTGTTCTTCCCTTGCCAGTGCCTTATCAGCGCTCCACATGACTACATCACTGTTCTCATTTCCCCACTTTAGTTATTTCCGTAGTGATGCTTTCCATGGGATTTTTTTCCTCTCTGCTACATTTCAATCAGATATCCATCATCATGGAAAGGGACGTCCCAGCTTTGGAAAAGAGTGTGCCTGAAAGGATGTGGAATTGATTGCTCTTGGCAATGCTGTAGCTACTTGTAAGTTCTAATTTATACCAGGCAGACACAGAATGCCATCTGGTCATGCCAGAGCAATTTGAAAGGAAGCACAGAAACGCACGTTTGAGTTGGCCATCTGTCCTCGTGTCTGTGACTTCATAGAGGGAGGTATTGGCATGGCCCAGGCCAGGAGCCGAGGCTTTGTTGTTCTGCTTGGAGGGCAAGGAAGTAGGATCTGGCACAGCCCTCCGGTACTAGAGCTCCTTGGATTTTTCAAACTTGATTGTGTAAGATAGAAGGGGAAGAATGCCAACTGTAGCCCAAGTCCTGGGTTTCTCACTCATATTTCCTGGCAAGAGCATGAGTTTGGGGGGGTGCGTTGGGGGGTGTGGGTGGATAGGTATATCCAGCTCTGAAATCACTGCCTTAGAAGTAGTTGCCTTCTCATGTCAGGCAAGGTTGTAACACAGAGCTAACAGTTCCAAGTGGTGAAGATAACATATTTTTGTGGTTTTGTCTGTGCATTTAGGGGGGTTGGTTTTTTTAGTGGGGGAGAGCACTGTTTGGGATTTTTAATTTTGGCTGCCAACTTCAGCGCTTTGGTGCTTTATACCAAACTTCTTAAGAGCAGTTAGGAGTTTGATGGATGAGTCCATCCATTTGTTACATTTACTACTCATAAACCAATCCTAATACTGTATTTCATTTATGTAGAAAGCACAGTGTGAGTATTTTATATGAAATCTTTATATAGCCTTCACAGTTCAGGAAAAATTAATGCAATTCTAGGACATCTTCTCTACCAATAGGTGGTTCTGCCTGCTAGAGTAAAGGGTTTGGTTCCCTTTTATTTCAGATCCTCAGTTGTCTGGTGGCCAGATTAGCCACAGAAACAACTGCTGAAAATCCACCAACAGCAAAGGGTTATCCAGAGAACCAAAGGCTGAGAACTTCCTAAAGGCCCTCCTGCTGGTCATGGTGAGGAGAGCACATCTCCAGCATCGTGTGTGGTGCTCTGGACAGGAGGTTGGTACCTGAGCTGAGCTGGGTTTGCTCCTGTTGTCTTTCAGCCCCGAACTGCAGTGCATCAAGTGTGTTGTACTTGCAGGAGCACAGCAGGCAGACTGAGCTGGTTCATGGCTCCAAGGCTCTGGTGCTTCAGTTTGAGTTCAGCCAGCTGGTGGCAGTGGTTCTGTACCTGGGCAGTTCTGTGCCTGCTGAGACAGCCTGGGAACACCTTTGTGTGCGTGTCACATCTAGACAGGCAGGAGGGGGGCTTCTCTGAACACTCTTCCAAGCTTGGTGTTTAAGAGCTGAAGGCTTGCTTTGATCTTTCTTCTGTTTGATGCTGCATCAGCAGAGAAAATGTGTGTTCTGTCAGTGACTTAGGTGCTGAATCAGACTTGAACAAATTTAATCCTGGTAATACTGCTGTTGAGGCATGGATCTGGTAAATACCTTTTTTAGGAAAAGAATGCCTTAAATTGTTAACCGTATCTCTCAGTTCAAGTTAGCATTTAGCATGGGGAAAATGTGGTGCATGTTTTTGTGGTGGGGCTGTGGGAAGGGGAAAGGAGGGGAGCAGCATATTTGAGTTGAGAGCCTTTTTCATTTTTGTTTATATACAGAAAGTAGAAATACATGGAAAGAAAATAAATTATGATATGGGCAATTGTGAATTCTGTCATTGTGGAGAGCAGGAGACTGTCCTGGCCTTTTGGGAAGCAAACTTGGGGAAATGCAAAGTGCGGATCACAGCAGTTGTTCCCACTGTGCTGTTTGGTATGCAGTGACTCCAGCGCACAAGGCCCTAAGCAGTAATCTTTTGAATCTATTACATTTGTTCCACAAAGTCACTCTAAACCCGTTTAATCTCCTTCATCAGTGCTGCTGACATCCGCAACTTATGCACCGAGTAGGCAACTGAAGGAGGAGATTTATAAGGCAGCTCTGTCCATTGATTCTTGGAAGGCCAGTTGCTACGCTTTAGGAAGGGCAGTGTTTCATTTTACTTTATTTTTACTTGACAATCTTCCATCTTCTCTCATACTGGATAACAGTGCTGTTACTGACCTAGCAACACTCGCAGGTTTTATGGACAGAAATTAAATGGTCATCATCAATGCCACCTTCCCAGGGTTTACCTTGCACAGCAACATAGTCCCCCTTCTCCACATGTAGTGGAAAGGCTGGGAGCAGAAAAATGGTGAAGAACTATGGCTTTTGTGTTTATTCAAAGGCTTTTTCGAACCAAGCATTTAATAGCAGATTGGTCTTTTTTCAAAGTCCTTTTGAGGGCACAGAGGGCACAGAAGCTGTGGCAGAAATCCTGAATGCAGCAGAAGGAGCAGCTTGTTTCACACACTAGTGCTGGCACTAGTAAATGGGTATTGGCAGGGTGACTGAGTGAGGGACTCTGGACTGGGAAGTAAATCAGCGGCTTGATTTTTCTCTGGTTTATTTTCTCTTTCTTAAAAGGCCAGTGCAAAGGAAAGGGAGGCAGAGAAGATGGTAAACTTGCTGTGGAAGTTTTAAAAGCTTTCAGTATTGATCTGACACCCTGAAGTTACAGAAGCCTGTACCTAAAGTCAAAGAGGGAAGAGTTAAGCCGATGTTTTGTGCTTCAAGAAGTCTTTTAACTGGAGATAATACTTTGGCTGAGTAAGGCAGACTCTTAAGGCAGTTAAATTCCCAGAAGCAGTGGCAATTTGTCCCCGCATTAAGGTGTGAGCTGAATTTGCAGGAAAGATCATTATCACATCCCACCACAAATCCGCTGTCGCAGCAGCGGCATTAAAGGTTTGTCTGTCCATGCAGTGTCACAGCCCCATTGCTTCACACCTGCTTTCACAGGGAATGGCTTGTTCTCTGGAGGCAGAGTCATACTGCAAAGAGCTGTATAGCTCTTTCCTCAAGATCTTATACAGTACAGAGGTCAAAAGTATAGGAAACTGAGACTGCAAAATTATCCCAGAGCATAAGGAGCCTTGGAAGACATTTTCTAGAGACAAACAAAATTGGGCTGAGCTCTTAGTGAGTACTGCTAATGAAATAGTTCAAGCCACTTAGACTCAGTTTTCTCACCTCGTTGTATATCGTTGTGAAAAGCGGTATTTCATCAGTTTAATAATGATTATAAATTATCAAGTTGCTCTAAAACTGTTTGTTGTTTCAGAGGTGATATTTGGGCTTCTTCAACTGATATGGCATGCTAATCAGAGTAAGGAGTTCAGTAGGTAGATCCTGTTAAATTAATCAGTAATTCCCACTTGGCTTTTCTTGCTAACATCTTGACTTTTAACACACATCCCTCACAATTCAGAAATAGAAATGTGTCTCTGAGAGATCTGGGAGAGGTCAAATAGAATCTTAGTCACAGGCTTTGTGGGTCTATAATTAAATACATTTCTGAAACATGGCATAATGTGCAAAAACTTGCCTGGTTGCTGTTCTGTGGAATTCCTTCTCAACAGAGAGCTATTACTGTCTTGGAGGTTTCTGACTGCAACAAATTAAATACCATCTGCTAAAAGAACTGTGGCAATACTGTCATCTAGAGTACTTCCCTTCTGGTTACTGTGGGGAAAATAGAATATTCGAATAAAACAATGACACAAAGACCGGTGTCATCCTTTTTTTATTGCATCATGGCCACACAGGTAGCCTCAATGTAGACTTGAGAACCGACTGTGTTAATTAAAGTGTAAGTTTGGCCTGGCTGAGTTGAGGTGAATTTGTAGCTGAGGGAAGTTCTGTGACCTCATTGAGGCAATCAGGGTTGTGAGACTGGCATTTCTGCTTTTCAAACAGTTCACTTTTATTTTTATCATACTAAAGAAATGAAGAGAAGGATGAGAAATGTAGAAGGGGATGAATGACAGCTGAGAATTTGTGGAAAAAGAGGAAGGGTGGGGAAGTGGGTTACTGTCACAGCAGAGATGATGCTGTGAGGGAAGGAGCCAGGGAGCAGCCGGGGTACTGCAGCACGAATGGTGTTAAAGGGTTTGAAGGAGATGAGGTGACGCTGTCACCTCTGCTGGTGAGCTCTGGGGTAGCACCTGCCATGCTGGACATCTGCTCCAGTCCTGAGATCCCAGAACCAAAGCCCAGGAGACAAGAGGAGATTAGCAGCAGCTGAGAAAATGCACAGGAACACAAATTGTCAAGGCCAGCCTTAGCTCCTCAGGAGCAGTGAACATCTGCTAGATGCTTTGCTAGCTTAGGAGCTGCTCTGTTCTTCAGGACTCTCTTCATTTAGGCCAGTCCTCGTCTGTTTACCCTAACTCATCAGGCAAACATGGCAAATCTCTTCAGAGGAATATCCTCTCCAGTAGAATGAAATCGGAAAGCACATGCAAGTCGCAGCTGATCTGTGTTAGTTTTGTTTATTCTGTTGTTCCAGACAGTAAACTAAACAATTCGTGTCTTCCATTAACTGGCTTCTCTTCTCTGAAACAGCACACTTAGTGAATTATTTCCATCTCAGAAGTTTCTTTTAATGAAAAGTTTTGAAAGCCCTTCTTTCTTTCACTCCCCTAGTAAGAGAATCAAAAAGGCTGCACAGAATTATAACAAATTACGAAGGTAGATACAGAAAATACTGCTCTTATTTTTCATCGTTCTCTAAAATTACTGGGTTTAAGGTTAAGACAAACATTTTACCATTCAGCACCATCAGTATATTGAGGATGCTGAGATGCACATTCCCTTTCCCTGCTCAGAGAGTGAATGCTTTGGCTCTACCTTCGACTTTCTCAGGAAGTAGCTGATTCTTACACTCTTTTTCCAGTTGAAGCATCTCCTGAGATGTGCATGGAGGAGCTCCAGCGGGTGTGGGTTTTTGTATATGCTGCAATGCTCTTCCTCAAAGGCAAATGGATTTTTTTTCTCTCATATTTGCATGTCTGGATCATAGCTAAAAAAAAAAATGCTTGAGAGGTTTGTAATCAAATCAACGGATGTTTATATAAAGAAAGGAGACATAAGTTGGGAGAAATATTGGTTCATATCTATTTGTACTGCTGAAGGAGTTCAATTTGGGCAAAAGTAAAAAAGCTTTTTTGAATTTCTTCTGTTTGGCTGGACTTGTGTCTCAAAATAAAAATGAAAATGAAATAATACAGGTATAAATATAAACATTGGGAGGCATCCAAGATAAAAGTATTTAGGCTGTTTTTTTATACATGAATATATGATTGTAATTACTTCACCTGGTTTAATCATTCCCTTTTGGCTGCCAGGGAAAATAAATTTGTAGTGTATAAAAGTCAAGGATCTCGTAGGGAACAGAATGTGCAGTCCATAACTCTGTACAAACATGCAGGAAGCTCAGCCCCAGCTGTAAGTGCAGTAGTGGCTCCAGCCTTTCCTTGAGGATGACATTTTAAGAAATTGTGAGTGTTTTCAGAGGATGGGCTGTTAGACTGGACTACATTCATTTCTGTGTGCTAGCTGTATGGAAAAAAGGAATTTATTCTATTCAGCCAGCTGGCACACTTTACTGGCAGGCTGCTGTTCTGGACTGCTCAGGTGCTGTGATGACACTGCTCTGTCAGGGAGAGAAAAACCCCCTGTGGTTTAATACTCCTGAGGTGGCAAAGGCAAACCCTCAAAAGTTGAAGTGAGAGAAGTCCCAGTTTTGAATCTCTGAATTTAACCTGGCTCTTCTGTGTATAAAATTTACCAAACCCTTACTTCAGTCTCCTGTATCAATACACCTCTTATTTCCATGGTATTCCTTCTAGGCAGCCTGCAGATACCTGCTAGTGACCGTGGGGAAATTCAGCTGTTTTTAGTGTTCAGTGTGAGGTGCACAGTTCTATTTACTACACAGTGTCCTAATATCACATTTGATTACAGATTTATTCCTGGTCTCAGGGGCTTTCTGAGCAGTTCATTATCGTAGCATCAGAGTGTTTCACAAATGTTAACGGGCTTATCTTCACAACTCATTCTGAGTGCTGCTATCATTATAGGCTCCTCTGAGAATTTCCTTGCCAGTCTTTAATTATTTTTCACTGACTATTTGCAAATGGCAGCTTCAGACACTGCAATTCAGTGAAAATTGGGTAGATATTTGGATGTCAATAAGCATCCATAATTCCTGAATATTTGCCAGTAATTTGGCAGTAAAAAGTAATCCAGTGCACGCTCCAAAAGTATGAATGCTGGAAAGCTCCTTAACTAAGCACTTCTAAGTTTGTTTGCTATTTAATTGTTGAACTTGGGTATTTTCTCTGGTTTTGTTTTTGGAAAAAGCTGAGCCTTTTATTTTTTAAACTGCCTAAACCAGTTTTTATGGACTGTTGCCCAAGCTGTTCAAAGCCTGCAAAATGTTAAGCATTTGATAATGATTTTTAAAAAAAAAAAAAAGCATGCCAGAAAAAAACAACTATAAATAATGCTTATAAAATGTTGTGCAGCTCAGTAGCTTCCATTTGTTATAACCCAATTATTAAAATAAGTCATGGTGTATTAATATGATATAAAGTGTGTAGAAATGCTATTAGGACATACATATAACTTCTAATAAATATTTATAACTGCCTAGTGTTAAGTCAGATTTAAATGAGGTGAAGATTTCCTCCAGGGGGTGGTGGGAGCCCATTGTGTCTCTGCAAGCCGTCCAGTTGCTCTTATTGGCTGTGCTGACACCTGGTCTCCAAGGGCCACCTCGTTCTCTCTGGACTGCAAGTAGGTCACCTCTGTAGCAGTATGGCAAGTGGAAGGTAGAAAAAACAGAAAACAAAAAAAAAGCAGCCCAGAAACTGGGAAAGGTCCGTTCAGATTCATAGAACTGGCATCATTTGCCAGCGGGAAATCCAAAAGTACTTGTCTAGGAGAACCACATTTTAACCCCCATTTTAAAAAGCTATACACTGCACAGCCACAGCATCATCTTTGCAAGAACAGCTTAGTCCTTCATGCATAATTTCTTACTTTATTTCCAGGCTGATGATTTTTTTCCTTTTTCCTTTCTATAGGGTGGGGAACCTTGGTTAAAAATATATAAATTACCAGTGTGTTAAGTAGATGAAGAGCAAGGACCAGATTTACAGGGCTTGATGGGATCCTGTGATAGTGAGTTTTAGCACATATCCACACACGTTTTCATGTGCTTTTACACTTAGTTACTGATGTGAAATGTAATTCCCCTTAGGTGTCACCTTGGAGGTGCTGAAATGATTGTGAAGGTCCCTTGGCAGCAGTTAGCAGAATTAATGTGTGTAAAAGATAACATACCATGACTGACATCAAGGCAGTCAGCTAGCCTCAGCTTTTTGTGTTGTAAAGCTCTCTACAGGTCCTTCACACATGTTTTATTTTGCCAATGTTGAAGTGAATTTTGCTTTTATGACCGAATATAATTGTGAGTCGGATGTTTCAGGACAGCTTCTGAAATTAAAAATCTTGTATCTCCTCTATTTGTATGGCCTTTGGAAATGCTGATGACCTCTGGGGCCAGACTCCAATGGAATTTTTACCGGAGTATGCAACAGTTTTATGGGATTTTAATTGGGTATGAAGAGGTGAGATAGATACAGTTTTAGAAATAGATGCTTGCACTTGTGATCTATGCTTGAAAGGGCTTTGAGGTGTGTCAGGAAAAGGATTCTTCTGCCAAAGCACCAGATATGGGGAAGGCAAGTGGGAACACCACAAGTGCATTATCTCTGAAGCTGCTCTTTCTGTGTGTTCCTGTTTTGTATGTCTTTTCTGTACATTTTGCTGATGCTCTCCTGTTCCACTTCCTGGGACTATTCTATTCAAGCAACATGCCAGATATCATCATATTGACTGAGGAAATTCCTATGTTCACTATTGAATCCTCACTGTTTTCTCATTACAATGTTCAGTGGGATACTGTGATCTTAAATGAGCCTGAATGGTTGTTACATGTAGTTTGTAATGTTACATATTTAAAATATCACAGTGGCCACTTCTGCCTGATTTACACATTCTTACAAATGAAGATTTTTTTATGCAACAAGAAGATTCAGATGATACTTGTGCAAAAAGGTTCGCCTTCTTAAAGCCAAGGGGAGACAATTTAGGGGTGGTGTTAGTCCTACCTGTCATTGTCCCAAATAGTGGAATTAAACAGAATTAGATAAGGGTCTATGGCATGAGCTGAACATGACAAAGATAAAAGTCTTTTAATGTTTCTGAAGAGGTATATGATAAATTTAAAAATTATTTAAAGTTACTGAATGACTGAGAGGGAAAGAAATGCAGTTAAAAGAAAAATCAATGCGCTCTATACTTAAGTACATTCATGTTTTGGCCATGTGTTCATCATTTGAGGGACAAGAATACTTAAAAACTTGGTGATGGGTGACTGGTAGAAGAGTGCAGACAGATGCAGAGGAACAAATCTTCTACTCTTGAAGTTAGTAAAAGCTTGGTCCTTTACATCAGCTTGGCTTTGTCGAGAACATTCAGAAATACTCTGTGTCTAAATTCTCTGTCCTTTTGTGTAGAAAATCAGACACTGCTCCCTCGTTTTTGCAATCAGACACTGCAAGGAGGCAGCAGATAAAGAAGCTAGTGAAGCAGCACCAGGAATATTTCAGGAACTAAGTGGCTTTTGTGCCCCTGTGCTGTATTCAGTGTAAACATAGCTGGTGCTCTCTGAATGTGTCTTGATAGCTTGCCTGGAGGTCTCTGGGCATGGGGATGTTGGACAGCTATTGATATGTCCTAATGATGAAGATAAAACAGGCAAAAGTGGCAGAAAATAGCCTGGAAAAACCTCCTTTAAGTCTGATTGGAAGCTGTTGAGCAATTACAGCATTGTAGTATACTTACGTTAAACTGTGGATATTTAAACCTCTTCTGCAATTACAAAAATCATGTCAATTAGCTCACTCCGAGCTCCAGGTTACTGTTACTTCAACAGAATGGTAATGTCATGAATTGGGACCAGAAATTATATTTATCTGGGAGGACTGAGAAGAAAATCCATAGTTGTGCACTCTCTTGGATGCCAGGGCAGTACACTGACTTCTTCAATGTCAACACAATCAGATGTGCAGATGCTGTTACTAACTGGGCTTTCTGCTTACTGAGTTCTCATCGAGCTGTGGTGCAAGGGAAGTTCTTTCAACCTCAGCTGTGAGGTTTGTGCTACACACTTCCCTTGAATTATCTTAAATTTTTCTTATTCCATTTTTCTTTTGGTTTACTTACTAGCCACTGTCAAATGAAAGAGGTAGATCTTATGTTTTGGGATAAGACAGCTTGAGTTGATACAAATCTTCACTAGCTCTTCTCTTTCATCACATTTTGTGCTTTTGAACATTATTGTGAGAGTCTGCTGGCTTTAATTCCCCCATAAAGCCAAATCCCTGTTCATTATTTAATTCTAAAATAGTCCCATTGACACTTAACACTGGTGCCAAGTAACATTCAAATTAGAAGTTATTTTAAAAAGTTTTTGAAGGGTACTTAGGTGACTCCTGAGTTGTGACCTTGACAAGTTCCTGTTTTCTGAGATCACTTCAGATCTTGAATCAGTAACTGTCAATCCCAATTCCATTCACCAGGAGAATTGTCTGAATGTACCAGAAATTCCAGCTTTCTCCAACCAGCTGCCAACACGTGGAGCCCAACCCCTGACAAGATCTAATAGCACATACATAGCATAAAGTGAAAATTCACAATCCAACATCTGCAGTCCACAGACATTTGGAAGTGAAATAAAGTTGCTTGTGCTGAATATCAAGTTAAGGGATATCACACAGAATATGTAACAGTTGTTTTGGAAAGAAATTTCAAGAATTTATTTTAAATGGGAGGGGAAATATGTGAATCTTGGGGCCTGGATTCTGACTGTGGCTGTTCAGAGCTAGTGCAGTTGCAAGTAAATTACAGCTTCCAAATACCTGAACTGCTTTTGTTTTCTGTAATTTGCAGATCTCAGAGCTAAAACACAGTCAGTATGGAGTTTCAGTTATAACAAGCCAAACGGATTTTCAGGTTCTTCAGTGAAGTAGCTTTTATGTCTCTAATGGCAATTACGATCTAAAAAGTAGTGATTTTGCAACCTCAGCTTTTGTGCAGTTTAATAAAATGCTTCCTTTTCCTTTAGTTTGGTTTGTAGCTTTCTCCCAGTTTTCATCTTGCACTTTAGAACTATTTCCAAAGCTGAGTTATTAAACTTCACAGCACTAGAGGAGGTAAGCAGGTTTTTGTGGTATACTGGTTCATTCTCTTGTGGCTGGAGCAGCTGATGCCCATATGGGATTGTATTTCATCTCAGCTTTATTGCTCCTTTCTCACTGTATCATTTAGTTCTGACTCAGCGCTCAATTGGCACTTGTTTTTTCTAGAGCCATCAGCAAATCCGTGCACCACGTTAGGCCTTAAAAAACTTAATACTTAGGCCTTAAAATGCTTAAAAATACAGACTGCTTTTGTAATCTTGAGCTTGGAATTTCTGCTGCAAGTGAATTAACAGTTTCAATATTTGGTTTCAGTGGAGATTTCCAAAGCATTGCAGTTGGAAAAAGATAATAGCCAATTATTTTAACTAGTTTTAGCAACTTCATTAGTGCAGAACTCTGGCTAAGCAGCCCCCTGGAGTATTTATCTCAAATGGCATATTTTGAGATTTTTCATGTTGTTCTGTTGTCACTGAGTTGATGGCATAAATGGCCCAGCCTAACATCTTTGTATGAAACCAGCAGTTTGAAAACATTCTTCTGTGGTCTGTATTGAGCGCTTTCTGCTTTAAAAATGTTGTTTAAATTTTAGCAGCCTTATTTTTATGCAAAATAAGCCCATACCAGTTAAAGGAAATAAATTATAAATTAAAAGTTATTTTTAATTTTTTTAGTTTTTCAGAGTTGAGCTCTAAAATTGTCTCTCTCAGTTTTGGCTCAAAGGCAATTTCAAATCAATTTTATGTATCTATGATTTTAGTGTTTGGCTGAAAAAGAAAATCAAGGAGAGGAGTTAATGATTTCTATTGCTGAAAGGCAAAGGTCCATTTCTAAAAGCAAAACTTGTCTGTAATTTGTTGATTTCACATTTACCATTTCCTTGACCTTGCTTAAAAAAAAACCTCAAAAAACCCCACAAACAGATCTAAAATCAGCAGAATGGGAACAGCTCCAAACAACCACTTCTGTCTGAAATTGTTGATGCGAATGTATTTATGTGAATGTTTTGTTTTATCAAGGAGAATAAACTAGATCATTATCTGAAGTAAATAATTTTTTGCCCACTTCCCTCCCATGGGATTCCAGTGAGCTAAATCAGAGAAATTCTTTCAGTGGCAGACCAGTAATAAATACAACTGTATGGAACATAGTCTTTAACTGTAGAGTGGAATAAAGGGTAAGGTGACCGAGCAATTCTGTCATCTTTCATTTTTATGATTCCTTGGGGTAGGAAAAAAAAATCTTTTGAGCTGACTATGTTCATTGTAGCAAAATTACTATGAAAGATTCCCGTGGGACACTTGCATAACTGACCATTAGGAGAAAAACTGGCAGTCAGGAGAATAGAGCAGATACATTTTCTGTTCTCGCCATTATCTTTGTCCCAAGTGTAGGACAGGGTTATATAATCACAGTTAGAGTCTGTCTTGCATTCTAATGCACTCATCAGCCACTGAGAATCTCTCCAAGATGGGAAGATGCCATTTAAGTAATTCTGTCTTGGGGCAAATTGGAGACACTGCCTGAAGAGAAAACAGCTGCAGTTATGTTAAACTTCTTACAAATGTTGCAGGCTACACAAAAATCTCAGCAGCCTCGTAGCTGTTATTATGAAAGCATGAGATGGACAGTGTCAAAGCTGATCTGGACTATGGTATTTCCTGCATGATCAGATGTATTGTAGTGGTTCCTCACTGTGCTACTGCATGAGGCATTAGGAAGTGTCATCTCAAAAAACAAGAAGTATGTCTCTGTCAAACTGAAGATTATTTGTTTGTGATGTGTCTCAGACATTGTACAGTTTTTCTCAGGGAGTGAAAACTGAGTTTTGAAAAGCAATGTGAAGATTATGCTTAATTCTATATGTGTGATTCATGATGAGGCTCTGTCAGGGTGGAGTCGGTCTCTAGGATGTTTGGACATGCCCACGCTCCAGCTAAAGGGAGTGAAAACATCTGGAATTGTGCTAATTGTGTGTGACCCAAAAACTCACAGAAATCAGTGGAAGGCTTCCATTAGTTACAGTAAGTGCTGGAGCAGAAGGTCCTTGGCCTGGTCTTTTGAAGGCCTGTGTACTCTGGTCTCCCTCAGTGTCTTCTCCAGAGTTGTTCAGCGACGTGGATAACTGAGTTGCTTTCCACAAGGGCCTTTTATTTACCCCAATTTAAAAAATAATTTAAGATGTGCTGGTGTAGTGTGAAATGATACATTGAAATTTGTGCCATGGGGCAGGGCAGTAAAAGGAGCTGCAGCTCAACTTGCTGGAGCAGCTTCCTAAGCACCATACCATTTTGTGTGGGGTTTTTTTTTTGTGTATCTTAATAGTTAATCTATACTGTATAGGGAGGGACTGTTGAAATAAATGTTCTGCCAACTATTCCCTGTATGTTTCCCTAAATGAGCTCTGAAATAACACTTCAAAGAGGTCAAAATAATTTTTAGAGCATTTTTAAAGATATATATTTTCTAATATGGCACCACAGAATGCTGTATCTTGAACTGTGAGAGTTCAGTTTCTGATCCACCCACAGCAAGTGATTCCCGTAATTGATGGCAAATGAGATAATTCCTCGTGATTTTCTCTGCTTTGATGGACACACAAACATAAAAGCACAGCGTGTGGCTACAGGTGCACAGGTTTTCTGTAACTTTTTAAAAAGTGCTGTATCTAAATTACCAACAAATCCTGAACCAGCAGGTTTGTTCTTTGTTTAGAAAAGTAAACCAGGCTAAAATTAGAAGCATCAGTTGGGAATGATAAATATTCATTGCTCTGGGTATTGGTGCAGTGGAACAGTATTGATTTCTGCTGTTGAGGATTGCATTCTGTACCTGTCTGTCTGACTGTGACATGGAGATCTGGTTTTGCCATCTGTTGTTTGCCCTGTGCTTTGTGTCTGCTGAGGCACAGCGAGGCCATGACATCAGGCATTTTCAAACCTCACAGAAGTCAAGCCATAAGTAATACAAACCCAGTGTAACACTGGCATTTCCAGACTGCTTTGGTCTGACTTCTATCCTGTTTGTCATTCAGGGAGCCTGGGTGTTACTGTGTGCCACAGCAGGTCCTCTTCAACGCCGGGAAGTGACAGAGGATGTGGTGTTGCTGCCCAGCTGTGCTTCCCTGGGCTGGGATAATAGGAGAGACTGCATCCAAGCCTTTGTCCCTCTCAGCTGCATGAAGTTCATCCTCACTTTGGGAAGAATCCACATTTATTCCTCTTGCACCTGGGCAAAACAAAGTGCCACATATAGATACAGTAGCAGTGCTGAGGTCAGTGACTGACAGAGAAGACATAGCAGCCAGAACCAAATACTAGAGACAGTTTTGTCTTGCAGGGGATTCTTTGTGGTCAAATTCTTTTATTCAGTTACTTGTCCTACTGCTCACAGTTGAATCTCAGCTCTGTGCAATAGATTTAACCATCAGAGATTACTTACAAATTCACAGAAAATGCATTTGTGCACCTTTTAAACTGTAACAGAGGTATTTTTAGCTGTTAATATGTATTTATGATTCAGCTTTAAAATGCCTTTGTCAAAGTTATTTCTTGTTTAAATGAATGACCATTCATATGCTTGGAAGTATTTACATGCAGTCCTAGACTTGTCTGCATTAATATCCTGTTCAAAGTGTTGGGAGTTGAAATGTAGAAGTGGAGAAAGAAAGGGATGAATGTTGGTTTGTTTTTTAAGTGTTGAAATGCTGTTTTTCCGAAAAATATGCCTGGCTTTAAATTGCAGAAATGCTGAAAATGAATGTGTTTATAAATGTCAGTGACAGGTAATTTTCACTCGTGTCTGTTATTGATAAACTTGTTTATTAATTTCACAACTTTTAACATCAGTACCTCGCATCCATACTCAGAGTTCATGCTGATACAAGGGTTACTTTTTCAGGCTTCTGCTTTCGTAGTGACATATATTTCTTTGGGCTCTAGTACAAAGAATGCACAATATTTAGCTCCACGTAACACAAAAGCTAAATCATACTTGCATGTCAGCAAAACCATCATAATTTTGTATGAAAATAACTGTATGGACAGTAATAAATGTCCATACAGTACAGTGAGTAATGTATGAGCAAACATATGTACCATGGTTCATTTGGCAAGAACTGCAGTATTTTCCTATTCTCCTTTTCCATTACATTGCTAGGCTAACAATAAAAATTTGGTATTTGAGTTGTGTTATTAACCTATGGTGGTTGGAAGAAGGTGTGTCAATTAATGTCAAATTCAGCTGAGAAATGTGATGGTTAAATGGTCAGCAGCAGGTGAGGATTATGAAAAGTGCTAAAGCCCACAATGGGAGCCACATTCAATAGCAACTTTCTGGCTCAGGAATAAACATGAACATGTTGCTGAGGTTTCCAAGTACAATTTAGTCTGACCTTTAATTAAGCAGTAATCTCTACAAGGTAACTTAATTACCTTAACCCTGGGGTGATCACGTAAGGTAGGTGCCATTGTTTGTGTGAGGTAGTTGTGTACTATATAGGCTTTAGAAAAATATGCAGAGAATAAGTCTTTCCTCCTTTCCTTTCATTAGCTGCCAAGCCATGACTTCCCTGAAGTAGTTACACTTCTTTTGTGCTGCTACCCAGCAGTGCCTGTGTGTGTTGCTTGTCCAGAAATGTCTTGTGCTTTTGTTGCGCTGAAGTCAATTAGAGCTAATAGTAAATTATTATGTGGAACATCTTGGGAACTGAAAGACAACAGAGCCTCTCCACGCTCTGTGTGCCCATTTGCCTTTCTGTTGTTTGCACTCCCTTCTTTTATGTAATTACTTTATCCTTTTTATGTCACTCATTTCTTAAAATCACTCACAGATTGAGCCCCTCTTGCTGTGTTTGTCAGTTCCACTGATTGGTTTCCTGCCATACACAGAGAAGTTTCTCCTCAGTTCCCTTAGAGAATAATCTTTTGTATATCCAGGCCATAATTTCTTGTTTCAGGGCAGGCCCTGTTAGCCAGAAGACTACCTAGGAAATGTAAGTTTGTGTGTACTTTCTTTCACAGCTGTTGTCACATAGCAGCCAACCTGGGACTGCAAAGATTAAATCACCATAGCAGGCACCAAGGGAGACCAGCCTGGGGGTGAAACAGGCCCCTGGGTGAACAAAGGTTGGATACAAACATACACACAAACATACACAGATGTCTCAGCCAATGTCATGTACCCTAAATGCAGGTGTTTCATTGCTCAAGGAGTGGGGCGGTCTTAAGGACAGACCTGTCACCTGTCAGAATGAGGGAGTTTTGAATCTCCTAAATAAGGAGGATGGATACAATAAACCTGGTTGTTGTCTCAAGGATCTCCAAAGGTATTGCTGTTTGTCTCCAGCTATGACTTCCTCTATACAAGCTATAGGGGGCTGTGAAATACAGCATGGACACTGGGGTTCTCTGTGCATCTCGGGCATCTCACCTGATGCACTGGAGGATGGGTTGTGTTCAGGTAGAGAAGCAATGGAGGTAAAAAAAATGTAAAAAGGAAATTTCAGCTTTTTCTCTGAGAGCTCAGGCAGGACAATGCTATTAGAAATTTTGTACTTAGGTGAAAAGGATCTACAAGCTGAAGTCTGTCTCATGCAGCAGAGCTTTGTGTCAGCTTGCTACTGTAAAATGAAGACTGAGAAGGGATGCAGCGAGACTCAGGAGCTGGGAGAAGGGGGTGTGCCTGGCCTAGCCTTGCGTTTCAGTCATTTGCAGTTTACCTTTGTATACTAAGACAGTGGAACCAGGGCCCACGTGTGGGTCTCTGTGCCTGTGCCCAGCTGGGAACAAAAGAGATTGAAGTGAACTGGTGGGTTTCTGTTGTTTTCCTGAATGTCTTTGGTGTGCTGCACTTTTCTGATGATTCAAACCTTTCTGTATCTGCATCTGATTCACCTCAGCTGTTAAACTGACAAAAAGACTCTCAGCCTGGTTTAGACCTAACACCTTCCCAAACAATTTTGAAGTGTGGCTTGGCATGTGTCAGCCTTCTTTTCAATGCTAACACAGGATAATAAATGGAAAGGATGTATTACTTAGGCTGGCACATGTTTTTCTTTTGAGCTGAGGTTTTCCTCTCAGAGCAAAAGGAACAGCCTTGGTTCCACTTGCACTGTGCTGTGTGTATTGTGAGTATTCGTATGTGAATAAAAGGTGTAGAAATACTGAAAGGCAGAGGTGAGGAGCATCCTGCTAGTGTGAATATGCTGGATGTCACCAGTTAGAGCTTTTAGAGCACTGGAGAAATTATTTTAAGGTAGATATAACCTGTTCAGTTGAGCTCTTGGCCAGGTTATTTCCACACAGTGAAAGCCTTGCCTTGCCTTGTCCTGGCCGTGAGGGAATTTGGTGAAGGGTTCAGATTGTGGGAAAAAAAAAAAAAGGGGGGGGGGCGTTATTGATCACTGCTTCTGGGATTTCGTGTTAATTGCAAGTGATGAATTGGAACAGGTCAGACAGGGAGGCTGTGGCAGCAGCCCAGATCTCCTGCAAGGACTGGGAAAGGATATGCTAAGCAGAAAGCCACTTTTTGAATTGGCAAATTTGGATGTTTTTAATTTCCCACATATCTTGTAAGCAGCTGTCTCCATTCCACTCAACAAACACCGAATTCCTTCCATAAAATAAAAACAAAGAGAGCTTTCTCCTGAAACACTCCTATGAAGCATCTGTTTTCAGTTAGACACAAAATTTTGCTTGGAAACATCCTGCTGGAGATGAACACCAAACTCGTTTAATAAATCATTGCCAAAAGCAATCTGAAGAGATCTTGGTCGATAATTGGCTTGACAAGATTTCTCTCCAGCATACTTGCCAAGCATTAGGGGCTGCCGATTGCCTTGCCTGGAGCAGTGGGGCCCTGTGCAGCTCAGTTAGCAGCGGTGCTGGCGGGCGGGGAGCTGGCCGTGCCTGAGTGACACCTGCATGCTGATGAGCCTGGCTCTGCCTCTCCCTGGGCTCCGGGGTAATCAGCATTCAGGGGCACGGGCTTGTGCAGCCAGCCCTGCCATATTCTGCATACGGAAACGGGCACTTCTGCCTCCTCCCAGCTGCTTTCGGCTAGTGGCAACAAAAGGGTACTTGATCGAGTGTGTTTGTTTGTTTATTTAACTGGATAAAATGAACCAATGTGCTTGAGAGCAGGAGAAAGCTTTAGTGGTCTGTAAAAGTTTTCTTTTTTCCAAACATGCTTGTACAGGCTGTCTGACTAGTGTGCGGTAATCTGCAGGGTCAGGTAATCAGGATGGAAATACTTTGGGGTTTTTTGCCGTTTTTATGTTGTTGTTTTCCTCATCAGGAGAACTTGCCAGCCAGGATAGCACAGTAGAAAAGCCTAGAGAAGCGCCTCTTGGCTGGTACTCATCTACAGCAATACCAGGATGGGCACTAGTTATGCAGTCATCATGTTTCATCACTTCTGAATTTTCACATTTTCATCTGAATCACTTCATGGCAAAAAGACATTAAATTGAAAGATTTTAGCAATTTTGAGTAGTATTTCAACAATGATGGGGATGAACAGGAGCCCTGACTGTTGAATTCTATTAAGAAAATAGCTTGAAATATCCATGACATGCAGTTAGCTGACAAAATGCATCTTCTGAATACTGAAGGAAACCTCTTCTTAGCTTCTACTGGAGTTTTTTAAAGGCAGAAAAGTAAGAAAAAAAAGAAAAACCAACTGATTCTTCTCCTCAAAATATGAAGGAAGGAAAGGAAATTTGATTAAAGGGATTTCTTTACTTCATTTCTTTACTAAATATCATCCCTTACATTTTGTGTAATTAGCCGGCTCAGTTTCCTCAAATAAATGCAATGTTAAGAACAACATATTCATTAGAGCTGATATATCCTGGGTAAGGAAGTGGGTTTAGGTTTTTCATCAGCAGTGTTATTTCTTAGTGTCACTGATCACAGTTAACCTTTTAAGTGGCAGTTGGGATTTTAGCTTGTGGATTACGTTCACTGGAGCTGTGCCACTCTGCGGGGTATGAAAACGTGTGTGTGAGGTGATGGTACAGGAGAAGGCTTGTGGGCAATGTTGTGGTGAGTACAGAGCTGCTGGGGTGCTGTAGCTACGAGCATTTACTGCTTCAGCTCTCTCTCCTAGGGCGGTGTAGTAATACCCTGCTCTAACAGAAGTAGCAGAGGTAAAAAAATCCATGGTTTACTTTACATCAGCATTGGTTTACCTCGCTAATCATCTACTGATCTCACAATTTCTCTTGAGAGCTTGATTGTGTGGCACATTCATTTTTCATGGAACAAGCCTTTGCTGAAATGGCTTTTGATGACACATGAGCCAGCTACAGAAAAAAATATGAGTTTTGGTGCCATTTTCTCAGCAAGACTCACTCACAGTAGCAGAACGCTTGTGCACATAGTTCTTCCAGACACATCTTTAGTAAAACTGCATGTTGGGCTGTATTTATAGAACTCCTCTTAAGCTAGAAAATTACAATCATCTACTTTTCAAATGTATGTGGGTAGAAGCTGCAGATCCAGACTGAGGCTTCCTTTCTGTAGAGAGAAAATCAATGACATGTTGAAATTTACAGCCAGCTTAGCTCCAGGAATGCAAATTTTTACAAACAAGCACCCTGAGCTTATGAACTTGGCAAGTCTCACTTCAAATTATTTTGAAAGACAGTTTCAAATTTTAGTATTTAATTCCCAAAGGATTATAGCAATTTCTGAAATTTCCAGTGATACGAGCAAGGGCTTTTGAAGTACTGACTACAGTGTTTGGATTGCTAGCACAGATAGAATAATGAGGAAATAATAATAACACAGTGGGCTCTGCTTAACCAGTATGTTAATGGACTGAATGTCAGCATACTTCAAAAAAACCCCACTGAAATTTGTAACATCACAGCCTCCTGGTCAGTCACCAGTTTCCCAGATGCACATGACCAGTACACAAGCAGTGTCTTTAGGAGGGGAGATGATGCACAGTCTAGAATTCTTTGGTTATGGAGCTGTTAATTGGTAAAGTTTGAATTAGGCCTGGAAAACTTTCAAAATAGTCTAAAATCAGATGGGAAACATGGTTAGTCATTATGGATCACGTAGTCATTCTGTTTTATCTGGTGTGCAGCTTATTAAAGTTGACAAAATCCTCATAAAACTGCTTGAGAAATGTCATCTGAACCTGGTTGTTAAAAACACTGAGATTAAGTGTCATAATTTGCTCTTCTAAATCATAATAACTACTTCCTTAGAACCCAAGTCAGGCTGTGGAGAGGAGACTGTTAATTCTTTGTGGTTTGTGTAATGTGTATGTCTCTGCAACATAAAATTGCATTAACCTTTCAGACTTACACACTGCACGATGAATAGAGGCCTAATTATCTTTCCACTATCACCCCTAGGTTTATTTCAAAATTACTGATTTCCAAGTTTTTGTGTCTCTTGAATTACCCTTATTCTGGATTTTCATTCTCCAGATATTAGCTTGCATGTATTCCACTCTGACTCTTATTTTCCTGGGAGAACTCTTGCCTGTTTTCTTTCATTTCCCTAATAATGTTTTCTTTAATCCACATTAAACTTCCAATTTTATTGAAACTTAATATTACGAGCAGATTGGTTGAAATAGTATTGCTGCTTATTTCCAGCTGTCTAGTGACAAAATTAATCACAACCAAGTATGTGGACTGTGCCAAATTCCGTGTCCCTTCTTGCTCCACACCTGGTATTTGGCCACAGTCTTCATTTATGGCCTTCAACCTATTTTTAATCCAAACCCATGCTAACAATTTTTTTTATAATTAAAATTCCTGGAATATATGGAAGTTATCCCTTCAACAACCATTTCTGATTTTGTATCAAAGCAAACCATGAAATCTCAGTGGTATAAATGTTAAAGCAAAAAATCTTGATTATACACTCTTGTTCCAAAACTTTTTACAACATTAAGACAGGATTCAGCTCCCCACGTTTAGGCATGTATTATATCTATATCTGAGCTTGTCATCTACATTCCTTTTATAGTAAATGAAGCCAAAAAAGCATTTTTAGGCTGTAGTTAATGGCAGCTTATAGAGAAGTCTCAGTATGTGAAGCAGAATCGTGCCAGTGTCTGCCTCTTCACTAACTGAACAAAGTTCACATAGACACTTTACAAACAACTGTCATTAAATGACGTGAATTCTGTCCTTAATACCACAGGTGTGTATTTCTTTATGAGATTAGGCTTCTAACCTCTTGCATTAAAATCAGTAACCTTTTGCATATGAATTTAAGGAATTGCAATCTCTCATTGTAGTATGCCAGTTAGAGCAATCTCATATACCATTTGCTAACACTAAAATAGAGATGTAGGCTTTTCTGTGTGCATCAATTATAAGGGTTTACAAAAACAATCAGAAGGTATTCAACTGCATTTTTTTACATCAAAGTCTTAACCAACCAAAGTTCACATACACAGCAGGTGTTTTTCAATGGCAGCAGCTTCTGGATGTCGTTAGTCATTTGGGGTCAAGTTCTGTGGGTTTTCAATAAGCCTTGTTAGCAAGTTGTTCCACCCCCACACTGGGGTCAAAAAGGAGTAAGTAGCAGGATTGTTAGAAGTGTTGTTTTCTTCCAAGTGCACTTGATTCTGCTTCTTAGACCAGATGGAATAAAGAACTGATCAGTGTGTTGTTTATCCCAGCAGCATAGCCTCAACAATTCAGCTGGGCTTTTTGCAGACACTGCCTTCAACAATAAGCTCCAGGACAGGATGCTGAAGAAATCCATAAAATCATGTTAGGGCACTAAATTCCCACAGAAAATACCTTACATAATATTGGGTAGGATGACAAATCTGGGTGCTATCTCTGAGGATGAGTATCCCGATAGCCACATAAACCCGATATACTGGTATAGTATTGAAAGCTGGAAATCAAGAGTCCGTTATTAAAACTTGATTTCGTTGTCCCAGTCACACTATTTAGAGTTTGGTGTATAAAGAGAATTCTTTCAGTGGTATTGAACTTCTCTACATATCTTCCTTTTCCTTTTTGCAACCTTTGGGGCACAGCAGGATTGTGCTGCCTGTCCTACTCCCAAGTGACAGACTTGGTTAGCACAGGAGTTTGGTCAGAGCTTGTGGGAACTGTGACCAGCTCTCCCATAGGTCCCTGACCTGATTTGCAACATGTACATTCAGCAGAATGGAATCTTGTCCTGGAGGATTGCTGTGTCTGAATATCACTTGTGCATATCTAACTGCAAATAGAAAAGAGAATTATACCTTTTCATTGATTAGAAAGTCTGTCCATGTATTTTATGCACAACGATAAAAAACCCCAACAAACCTAGACACAAGGGGTTGAATACTTACTAATTCCAGCTTCCCTTTCATTGATTTGCAAATAGAATGTAGATACTTTTAAAAGCCTATGACCAATAAAAAGGGCTGCAGCAGATAACTAATAAAACCAGAAGCCAAACAAACCAAGACAAACAGGAAAAGTGATCTGGAAAAGAACATGGAATTTTCACTTTTCAATTGTCTAAAACTGAGGAGGTTCATGAGGGGATTCTGGAGTCTGGTCTGCCTGTGCCCTGGCTCGGGATGTGGGTGTAACTCCACTGATTTTGGTGGGATTTCCCTCATTAACACTGGAAGAGCCCATGCCTATGAGTGTGTCAGAGGGTTCACACCTGGACTGCAGTGAGGAGAGACCTTGGCAGCTTTTGGGCTGTGAAGGGTCTTCTGCAATAGCATCTTGCCTTGTCCTACCCTGTTGCTCATTCCAAGGCAGGATAGCAGGTCAGAGCTGCAGGGAGCCGTTCCGTCAGCTTGTCCACGTAGGAGGTGCTGGAAATGCAGGGAGACAAATGTGCAGCTGAGGCAGCCACACAGGAGAGCAGAACAAAAGAGGCAGCAAAGTCAGATTGCTCTTGTAGCCATAGAGTGTTGCAAAAAGCTTTGCAGAGAGCCTGCCTGCTTGAAGCTGCTCAGGAAATGGGAGATACAGAGTTCTCTCTGCTTTCTCATTTTTAACATGATCTGCTCCTCTGTGCATCCTCGAGAAGCCGTTTTGGAACATACTGGGTTGAAACCAGTAAAATATGTGCTTTGATTTTTATCTCCTTCCTAATGTTTACTGGAGTCCTTACACTGACCTTAAGTCTAGTGAGTGCTGTTTGGTGCCTTTGATTGGAAGAAAGCCCTGTGATGAATGTGCAAAAAGCATTTATTTTTCCTGTTTTTTTCCTCATTCAGGATGGACTTTGTGTCCTTGTCCTTTGGTTATGTGGTAAAGAGGTGGTGTGGCACATGGTATTCTTAGGCAGAGATGCCTTTCTGTGGTTTAAATACAAAACTTAGCAGCCAAGGCCAAATGATTGATGTCTGGCTCTGCTGTAGACTGGTCCAAACAGCATTCCAAGTATCTGCTGGCCTCAGAGTACAGATTGACTGTTTCTGAGCCCATTTATACCTCACTTTGCTGTCTCCACATACACCCCCCCACTTCAGTTACTGCCCACATGCTCTGGGCACTTTATTGCACAAGTTCTGCCTTTCAGTGCACCCCTCTGGGAGCCTGTGCAACTCACTGAGCTGGTAGGAAGATAAAACTCTGTGTTTAAATAATTTTCCTGGGAGTTCTCTTCCTGGCTTTGGAAATTGGAACAAGTCAGTGGAGGGATACTACAAGCCCCAAAGCTGGTGCAAGGGGAAGGAGGTTGGATAGAAGGAGCAGGATGGGATCGTACAGCACGGGGTTAAGAAGCAAAAGAAAGGGAGGCAGAATAGCAGAGGAGGGAGGGGAATGGATGTACTTTCTTGGGGAAGCTTTTGCATCAGCCTTTCAGAATGGTTTCTTTATTGCATTTGGACAAGTAGCTGCTGACAAAAGCCATTGTTGAGCAAAGGCTTGTGACTGCTTTGAGGAATGAGAGACATCTCTTCCTGTCACAGTATATGCCCTTGAGTGTTATGTTCTCAGAAGCATGAATTTCTGAAGGTAAGTCCCCAGTGGAAATGCACATGACTCCAGTGAGCTCAGACAAAGCTGACTTGGGATGTTTTATCCTTGGGTAAAACGATGTGCTGTGGCTGAGCCAATGGCATTGTTTGTTCCCTGCTGCTGAAAGGAGTATTTCTGTTCCAGTCCTCAGGCCGACTCCCTTCCTTGTGCTGGCTCTGGGGTTGTTGCCCTCTGCTGAGCCACTCTGGCTGCAGCTGGAAAAACCAAATTCCAGCTTTGCTCACACTCTACAGTCAACTCAGTGCTTTGTCAGAGGTGTGGAAATGGTCTAGAAGTGAATGTGTCACTTAATAGCAGTCTGGTTTAGTTCTGTAACATTAGGTCAGAGCCACTTTCAAGGCACAGCTGCTTTTATATCTTATTAGACATCTGAGCATTCAGTTTCCTAAAAGATTTCTGGTGATGTTGAGTTCTGGGGTAGGAATAATCTCATTTATTATGTAAGTATTCTTGCACAGACGGCTTCTTTAGAATCAAAGCTTTCTATGCCTTTAACATGAAGACTTCTGATAAGAAGATCTGAACTTACAGTGGTTCACTCGAGGTCTTTGTCGTATTTAGTAAGGATTAAATAAGATTTTTCCAGTTATGTATGATAGAACTGCATAATGAGAGCTAATGAAACAGTCAGCAGAAAGCAATTTTCTTCCTGCTACATAATGCTGTACGATAAAATTTGAAATTCACAGAGCTTCTATCAGTTTGATTAAAGCTCATTGCGTTCTCTAAATAAAGCTTCTTAGATGTTGGAAATTGAAACTGAGAACTGGAATCTCTGGAGTATTTCCTAACGATTGTTTAAAACCATTACCTGAATTAGTTATTATTACATTAATCAGCATTGAATTCAAAAAGCAAAAGAAACAAAAACCAAGCAAACAAAAACAACAACATGACCCACAAAGCAACCAAAACAACCCAGCGGAAATGAGGAGAATTTCACCTCATATAAACTTGAAATTCTGTAAAATTCCAGGACAAACTGGATGTCATGCTGTAAGTGTGATAAAATGACTTTCACTACGTATAGGCAAACTCTGCAGAACGTGTCTAGCTTTGGCATCCAACTGGTGATTTCTTTTGTTGAAAATGAAAGTTTCCTTCACCTAAAGAAATGTGTAAGTATCTCCTGCTGGTGCAAAGTTACACCAGACTCGTGCCTCTTGCTGCCTGACTGCTCAGCCAGTCTGCTGCTGCTCAGCCTCAATTTTCTAGAGGCAGTTTAGATGTAACCATGTAAAATAACTCATTTAGTGGAATTAAAATTATATTTCTGAGCTATTAATTGGACAGCACACAAGGTATATGGTCTGTTCTCTATCTAGGGACTGAGAAAGGAAATGGAAAAGTTGTCTGAACTTAGAATGTATGACACTTAAAAGGCTGGGCATTCAGGTTAGTGGTACAAAGATTTGTTTAATTCATTTCTTCAAAACAATACTGTAATTCTCTGATACCCCTGCTGTAAATCTGGAAACTGCAGGTGATGATACAGAATAATCAATATTCTTTTGGATGACTTACGCATCCTTGAGATGGTAAGTCATCTACTGCGTGGGGTTTTTTCACCTACTGATAATCAGACTTCCAAGAAGTCGATACATGCTTGGTGGAGAAAGAAGTCGGGGATTGCAGCAAAGCACTGCAGGCTGTATTTCTTCTGGTAATGAAAGTATCCAAAGGGGCAGCACCATCTCCTTCAGTTCACTTGTATTCTTTCTAGCTGTTGTAACCATTATGTTAGTGACAGTTATTCTTTGTAAAAGGGATGTGATAATGCTGTTATCTCTCAGCCCTAAACAAAGTCTTTCTGTCTCCAACGGGATGCTGTCCCCTGTGCTGTGTACACGTGTGCACACAGCCATGATTCGAAGCTGTGCACAGCCAGACATCTAAGTGCATTCATTCACATTCATCTCATAAACATGTGAAGTAAGCATTATATTTTTCTGAACCTCCCTTCCTCCCAGTTTGGCTTTCTTTCCTTGATAAAAATGCCACTACCATTCACACCACAAAATACATTTGCATAGACTCTACAGCAGATAATTGGAGAAATGAACCTCCTGTGGTCTCAGCCATATGTGTGAAAAGTCTAATTTATTAAGGCTTTCGGCTTAAAGTGTTGAAATGAGCCTCCAGGCATTGAGTGGGAGTCTGATCTGATGACTGAATGGTCCCAAATTCAAGAGTCTTTCCATCATGCTGCAGACTTCTTCAGTGTCTGCTAAAGCCCAGTGTCACGGTTCAGGCTGCCCTGCTGCTCTGAGGTCTTACAGGCAGAGGTGGTTGGGCTGGAAGCTTTGCCTGCTCTTGGAAGCTGGCTCAGAGGCCAGCCCTTGTTTGCTGGTGGAGAATCTTTTGCTGTCCATCTTCATGAAAGAAATCATCCAGAACTTACTGGAAGTACTAATAAATTGGTGTTACCAAGAGTTCCCTCTGTCAGCAGAAATCCTGGATGCTTCTCCAGCACCATCATTCTTTGGCTTCCAGCCACTGTCCAAGCACCAGTTGCTTCAAAATTGTTTCTAGTCTTGAGCCCAAGGTTCTAGCTCAGGTTGTGTCCCTGAACCCCAGCCTACTCAGAAACCTTCCCAGAAAAATCCAGCCCTCCTCTCCAGCAAGGCTTCTGATTTCCTGCCAACTTAGTGGATTGTCAAGGCTCAGAGTGTGAATGGCTGAGGGTTTTTTACACTGCTAATTACTCAAATTAGGATCCACAAAACTTTCCTTGGACTCTGCTCCTTCATAAAAGACTCAAATGATCTCATTTATTTTAAGTGCTGAAAAGCTACTCTAAGCTGTGTGCATTTCAGCGTTGCTTCCATGGCCTCTTGGCTGGCCTCAGCAAACGAATGGAGTGACAAGAGCATTTCTGTGGAATCACACTGCCCCTGAGCAGCCTGGTGACTCTGGTAAAACATGTGCTTTGTGCTGCCTGCTGCCAGGGCTTCAGGAACTCTTCTCTGCTGTCTCCAGGCCACAGTTCTGCCCCTTCACAGAGGAAAAGCACTGCAACTAGCTGAGCAAAAGAGATTTAGCTGCTTTAGTGAAGAAATCAATCATTACTGATGCACATTAAAAATGTCTGGTTAGCACTGGACAAATACATTGTAGCGCCCTAGTTTATCTTTTTTGTTGTTTCAATCATTTCTCTAATTTTCTCTTAGGCCTGAAATAGACCTGGAGTTTAAAGGTGTTGGCTGTTTTGATTTCATGACCGTACAAGCCACTGTTTTTATTACATTTAATGACTTTGTAAATTAGCTGATTAAAGTGTTCAGTAGATTTAGTCTTGGTGTATAAAACAGCCACTTTTAATCTGAAATATAATTGAATAGGAAGATACACCCTTCAATCTTTCATATAAGAACCTAGTGTTGTTACCCATTATTTTCCAAGTAAAATAAGCATAATTAAATGTTAATTAGCTGAAACATATTTTTTATTTCATTTTGTCTTAATTCCTCAAAGAATTCTGTATTATCTTTTTGGGGAATTGCTCATAAAACATTAGCATTTAACATACTGGAAAACCCACTTTAATTGGTTATTCAAGTGGCTAGTGGCCAGTTTGCATTTTTAATGCTCTTACATATATTAAGGCCTGCATGCTAGAGACTTATCTACAGGAGGGGGATTTGGATGACAGAAATCCGAAAGCTTTTCAATTTTTTTCAGTTTAAGGGTTTTTAATGACAGTATTTAAATAGGTAGGGTCTTTTTTACACATAGGAATTGCTTATTTCTGAAAACAAATGAAAATTTTACGTAGGTAAGAACATTAGCATGAAATCTGGTAGATGGAAAGATAAATAAAGAAAAATATATTTATGTCCCTTAGGTTATACGAATCATTACTAATTATTTTAATTAACGACTTAGTTAACCAATTCTAATTGGAAGGTGCTGGTGAAATACAAGCTGTTATCACTGGTTGTTTTGGTACATAAGTACCTATTAATATTTCCTACATCTAGGGCTAATTGCTTGAAAAGATAGATTTAATTAAAGGAAGCAGCCCTGCAATTTGTTTGTATAGATGCTTTTCCCTTCCAATAGACTTCTGCTCCTACTGAACGTAGTGGGGGAATGTGCAGGTTCAGGCCAAAAATGGTGTTCTGTGCTTTTTTAATCTCATTTGTATATTTTTAACCTCTGGTTGGCCAATGTTCACCTAAATAGAAAGTAACACTCTCTCTTATTCTTCCAGAGCAGTAATATAACCAAAAGACCCGCAACAAATTTTTTTAGGATGTTCGTAGTAATAGTTTATCAGGAGAAAGCTCTAATGGGGAGTAAAGAACTATTAAAAGCTGAATCCATGACTCAATTTCCATGATTATGCTAAAGGAAATGAAATTGTCAAATGTAATTACCTTTAAATTTTGAATGTAACAATGATTTGGCATGAGCAGAACATTGTCATGTCTTTTCTTTATGTATAATTAATACAATTAGAAGAAGTAGGGAGGAAGAGGTGCATGGAGTTTGAGAGATGAGCACAGAGAAAAAAGCAAAGTGAGATGTATCAGGGACTCCTAGGAAGAAATTCCTTATGCAAGAGTAACTGTTTTGGATATTGTGAAGATGAGAGGATTTCTCACATGGCTTTAAGGGAAGTTACATATCCAGGATAGCATTTCAGGAAAGCATACATCATCATCTCTAAACATTTACTGTCCTTTGAAGAACCTTGGAGTAGCAGTTCTGTGGCCTCTGACACACCTGTTACCCTTTCATGAGCTGGGATGGAGCTGGCCCATAGAACACCCAATTTTGGGTGAGGCCAGCAATTACTCTTTGTTCTCCCAGGGGGTTATCATTCAAGGGCTGTTGAAATCTCAGGTACTCCTTAAACACTGATGGTGGCAGCCAAAACTCTGAGTAAGGGAGTAAAGAATAAATTGGTAATCGAAGGGAAATTCCTGGCCTCCAGATGGATTTCTCTGGAGAATCTTACACTTTACTGTGAACTTTAGTTTTGCCTTCTGCCCCTCAAACACTTCATTTACTGTTAGCTGGGCGAGCATGAGAACAGTTGCTTCTCTAGGCCACTTCTTCATGTTTAACTCTTGGGTTTTTTCTGCATGTTCTGCCTTATCATTGTTTTTTGTGCCTGATTGTACATTGATTACAGTAATTGTAGAGAAATACCAAACCAGATCTCCCGCAGGCTGGAGATGCAAGGTCTTGGAAACATCTCCTTGTGATGTTTCTCAGCAGGATCCGTTTCATCATTATGAAATTATTGCAGGAAGCCACAGTTTTTTGCCCATGGCTCCAGACAATCATATGTGATGAACACTAATGAAAGAACAGAGAGCTGAGGCTGGTAAAGCAAAGTCTGCAGCTATGAAAAGCAAAAATTGTGGCTTTCAATATTTTGAATAGAATTGCTCTGTGCCAAATAGAGGACGATGTAAAGAATCAGATTAAACCCAAGAACATCAGTGTTTGCAATGCCAAAAGGTGCACAAGGAGATAATTCATTTCTGAATTGCTTGATTTAAAAGATACTTCATCTTCGTATCAGAAGCTTTGCTTTATGTAATGAAAAATCACACCATTTTCAAAGCAGACAAAATAGGAAAGAGACACAGGTGTGCTGTTTATTTTGAGATATAAAAGATATAGAAGAAACATTTAGATTGATGGGAAAGCAAAACAAGCTTTTATCCAAGAAAAGGTATTTATCCTTGTCACACATGGAGGGTTGGTTTTTGTTTCTCAATTAAAACCAAAAAGACAGGGGACATGTAGTGGTAGAGAAAAATAAGTGGTACAGAGAATATACAATCTTGCTTCATGTGAATTTTCATTGTGTAGAAGTTAAAGCAGTGACAACACTTATTCAGATTTCTTCAAAATTTATGTTTCTTGTTTGCCTTTAATCTGGTGTCAATAGTGTGCTTTCATTTGCTCTTTATCCATGAAATAGGCTATTTAATATTTAAGTGTTCACTTATTGCCTTTTCCCTATAGAAGGCTCCAAATTTGATTCCAAATCACTGTTTCAATTTTTGACACAAAGAAAAGCAGATTTTAAAAGTAACAAATGAGCTTTCAGGAATGTAAAAGTTTGGATGGCCAGGGAGGTGGGGTTTCCTTCTCCTGTCTGACATGTCACCTGTTCCTTACTCTGACATTTTAGACTTTACCTGGCAAACCAGAGTGGATTATCCCAATTTCCATTTATCGGTTCTTTGCAGTTCCCATCTTGAATGTTTGCATCGTTCATCTATCCCTGCTGTATTTTTAGATAAATCTGCCAGGGTTTTGGTGTATGTTCTGGGCAAAGTCTGCATTTGATAAAAGGTGACCTTTTGTTTTGGTTGTCTGGCAGACTTGAGTGCTAATAAGGTGAAGGATGAGGTGTTTAATGAGTCCTGTGTATAGAAATAATGATAGATGACTTATTTGGAATTCTACAGACACAGCATGGTCAGGCATGCTGAGGAGTGCCTGGAACTGCACCAGCCTTACAGTGGGAAGCTTATTGATTACACAGAGACAGGGTACATTTTAATAATTTCTGGAACACTGTACTGCCTCAGGTACTAAAATCCATTAAAGGAGGATTATAAACTTTGCTTTAACCTGGATCCTAAATTGTTTCTTGGTGTACAGTCAACAGCAGCTCTGTGAGATCAATCACAGTTACTAAGGTGTATTAAATTCAGCTTGTTTAATTTTAATTGCTGGTATGCCTGACTCTCTGTGAGGCAGCTGTTCATAAAGCTAAATTGCTTTTCTGCCAGACAGGAGTTTCATTTCACTTCATGGTAGATTTTTGCCTTATACACTTAACCAGCATTTTGCTTTCCTTTCCCCCTCCTTCCTCCTCGCCCATGATTTTCATTTCTCTCCAGATAATTTTCTCTGTTTTGCCTTCTATCCTCATTAGCAGAAGCTGCAGCCTGGCCAATGAGTCAGCTTTAATAAAGTAGGTGGATTGTTTGAATTATTAGTTGATGTAAAGGTACAGACCTGGAGCTCTTTTTGGTAGTCCCTGTTAACCTGTGCTATGTGAGCAGTTCTGCCTGCAGACTCCTAATCAGCTCGTAAAAACTGCTGCCTCTGCTGATGGATTTATTGTGAACGGATACATTTGTTTTAAAGTTGTGTCCTATTTTCTGTTTAGCTGCATGCATTTTAGTTTTCTGCGCTCTGTTTTTTTGTAGGGGAATTCTATAAAGCCATTTAGTAATTTCATTCCTCATTTTGCATCTCCTGTCATCCTGTGTTTTGATAGGGAAAAATCCATGTTCAGTTTGTAACGAGGTATTTCCTTGCTCCAGTCTCTGAAGTTAATAATAGACTTTAGTGTCAGAGAAGAAGGAACACACCTGAGTCTTGACCTCCCACATAATGTATTAAACATGGCTATTGCCCTCATCTCCTTTTGATAGAATGGGCTTGTAAATACCTGCCTGCTGCCCAGCATAGACACAAGATGCTGCTCTGTTCTGAAGAGTATTGGCTGCTTTCCCATTTCCACTCAATTTGAGAATTTTCTGTGTCCTTCAAGAGGCAATTGAAGCTTCCATATCAGGTCAATACTTTCAGGCTCATGGTAAATGCAGGGAGATCAGAATAAAATTACTGGTTTTCATTTGTTGAAAGGCAGCACTTTTTGAAAAGAGAACAGGTGGATGCAAGAGACAGGTGAGCAAAACCAGAACACTGAATTTTGGGAAAAGAGCAATGGGTCCAGCACAGCAGTTGTACAAGTGCAGAATTTGTGCATGGCATTACAGTAATGGCCTATTAGGGCAGTAAGTGGCAGCAATTAGGGTGATTTGGACATGATGTCTGTGATTCTGGAGGCAAAATGGCATTGGAAAAAAGATGCACGGCTTTGAAAATTGAGCACAACATATAAAGTAATGTAATATTATCAAGGACAATTCCTGGAGTACGCAGCACTGAGTAATTCTGTATTTATGTATTTTACTAAAATTTTTACCTTCATGATAGCCTTGGCCCTGTAGATTTTATATTTTAGCACGCTCTGTGGATTTTCCAATAGTTTCACTCCTGTGAAATAATGAAGGGGATTTTTTTTCACGTGGATGATTCCCATAATTTCACGATTAAAGTTCAGATGTTACTTGTCTGTTTCTGCCTTATTTCTTTTTTTTCATTCATGTGCATTCCGTGCCCCTTCTGTACCAGACTTTAAAATGCAGGCTGCAGGTGGAGGAGAGCAGAGGGACAGCACACACTGGTGTCTTGCCGTGGTGCTGAGAAGCTTGATGAAAAGGGAGCTCTTCAGAATTTCCTTTTCATTTTCTCCTGTCTGCATATAATAAATTGCACTGAGTTTGGATTTTCGGGGTTTTCTAAGTCAAAAAATGTTGGAAATGAGAAAAGCATTCTAGAAATACAGCCATAATGCAGATTTATTTAGATTTTCTGGAGGCTATAGTCCATTTTAGTGGGCCTCAGTGATTCACATAACGCCCATCCTTTGCAGCTGCTCTGCTTCTCCTTAAGCTCCTCTTGTCAAGGCTTCTATGAAAGTGGACAAAACTCAAATGTCTCTCTTGTGGCCTCCTGTCTCGTTTAGAAGGTTGGTAAAGCCACACTTGTGTGTTTCCATGCTGAATTTCTGGAGCTATCATCACTTAGCAATGCAGACCATGCCTCAGCTCATCCTCTCCTCGCTTGTGTGCCTGCTGCACGCCTTCTTCAGCTGCCTCTGTCTTCAAAGGCAAAGAGGGTTTGCAAAATTCAGCCAGAGTTTAAAGGAGAGCCTGCTGTTTGCAGAGATTGTTCTCTGAGGATTCCTTGGCTGTGGAATGCACTCCCTCGTTGCACTCAAATACCCTGAATTTGGTGGTTACATGGTTTTGGGATAAAGAAATGGCTATCTCAGTGCAGCTTAGCTTTTAATTACCCGGAAGGATGAAATTTTAAACCAGAGGTGTGTTGAGGTGAATTTAGCCTCTAAGTAAAGCACCAGTTCTCTTCCTTTAGAAGAGCCTGACGAGTGACTAGTGATGTTTAGGTGGATCTCTCCACAGAACTGCCAGATAGTAAAACAAAGACATGACTTAACAGTTTTTCTCTGACTGGGCCAAACTCTGGAAAAGATGTTTCACTGTAAGAAGGGGGCAAGAATTCCTTCTCTGTGCATGTAATCTGGGAGTCATTATTATGAATAATGATCCATCTGGATTGGAAGAGCCCCGTGGCTCTCATACATCAACCAGCTACCATGGTGATGGACATTGTGTAAAAATCTCAGTAAAATAGGACCCTAGGATATTCTCCCTAGTCTTGATTATAAGTCCCAGGCAAACACTCCCAGAAATGAAAATCCTCTAGGCAATGTTAAATGTAACTCAACCTTGACTTGCAGGAATTCATCTTTGGAATGGAAAAATTGTTTGTCTCTGTGTCCAATTAATTCCTGGCTTTCATTTGAAACTGCCAGAGAGTTTGCCAACCCAGTTTTGATGGGTTTTATTTATGAAATATAAATCCTTGTCAGCTGAGAATTAGTCTCATATATTCATTGGAGAGGGATTTCTTTTATTCATCAGCAACCTGGATGTCGTACACAAGAGACCTGAAAATGCAAGAATCTGCCTCACCTCATGAGTCAGAGCTAAACGCTCTCTTGGAAGAGCTGTTGACCCAGCATGCCCCATACAGGCAGCAGGTAAACCAATGAAACATTCATTATGAATAGAAAACAGATACATTATTGTCTTCCTGCCTAAAACCCCTGCTAGAAAATAAGCTTCCTGAGTTCCTCTACCTTATTTATATAAGGGAAAGTTTTCAATTTTTCTGCTCGCGAGGTCTCTCAATTTTTTCTCCAAATGAGAAACAGTAATGACTGTAATGCTTTTGATCAAACACTTAAGACATATTGATGAGTGTTTTGAGAGTTATTCCAAGTTTCCTTTGCAGATTTTTCTTGGATTCATTCCAACATTTGGATTAGACCTGTGGTTTCTTGCTGTTGTCAATTTTGCTGTCGTGCTCCAGTACAGATTTCCCACTCCTAATCTTTCCTAAGCACGGAGGAAGATGGGGTGCTATTCTCAATCTCAGCATGTGGACATCAATCCTACCTAGATTGTTTTGCCCTTGCCTGAACTTCATGCTGAGCTCCCAGCTCTCTAGTGGTTTGGTGAAGCCTGTAATAAACAGAGTTCTCAGGAGCTGGAACCTCCTGGTTGGCCATTTGCTTTGGCAAGATGTTGATCTTTGACAGCAGCCTCAGGTATTTGCTTTGACACAGTGTCTGGGAAGGGTTATGTGTGTCCTGCAGGAATAAACAGTGGCTTGAGCAGTTACCTTTTCCTAGAGACATTACCTGCACGCTTCAGAATCTCTGTTGCATGCCCTTCGAGCTAAACAGGGTTGTGTGCATTCCAGATCAGGATTTTCACTGATGTGATGTGTCAGTGCCCTCCCAGGAGAAACCTCTTAACTCCGTGGAAAAAATCAGGACCAAATCCATAAAAGTCCACAGAAATCATTATTGTTAGGAAGGTGTCTTGGTCATGTTTAAGGAGAGTCAAAACCTCATTTCATGTTTTGCTTACTTATACAGAATCCTCCATTTCGCCTACCTATTTAAATGCTTCCAAATAATTTTTATTAAAAAAGTTGTAGAGTAGGAAGTGTACATCAAAAAAGTGTGAACTGCAGAAAAAAATTATGCTGACCTTACACTTGTTCCTGAGCATAAATTTGTATTTCTGTAGTTTCTTGTTCTTTAATGTTTAAGAGAAAGTGAATGTGGAAGAAAGAGACCTATAATTTAGTATATAGAAGACTTTAAATTCATTTGCATAATTCTATATATACAGGCTTCTGAAAGACAAATATGGGTAAGCACAGCTAGCTGCCTTTTCCTGCAAATACACAAGTGTCTGAATGTGTATAATCATATAATGTAATATATAATTTTCCATAATGCGTAAAATACCTTAGTACTATAAAATTGTTTGTAGTTTTAGAGCAAACTAATACCAGCAATTTGTAGCATGAAAATAATGGAAAGTTTAAAATAAAGCTTTCACAATCTACAAATTACATAAGCAAAAAATACAAAAATAAAAGTTTAAGCAATCCAAATGATAAAATGAAGATTTTTTAAATTCTAAATCATCAGTTTAAGCTTTTATCCACGGGTGGTATGTGGTGTCTGCCCTGCTGAATTTCCAAGAATACTTTCATTAGAATAGGATGTGGGATTTGGAGCCCTCCCAAGGAGCAGAGCAGGCTGTTACCAAGCAAGCAGTTGTTGCAGGGGGAATTATCTGGTAGGCAGTGCCCCTCAGGAAAGGTGTGCACTAATCCCTTTGCTCTGCTCAGCGTGGGCAGGATCTCAGCCAGAGTCCCTGGGCAGAGTCAGGACACTGCGCTGCGAGGCAGAGTCTGTGCACAATGAAGGGAAGCCATAGGAGACCAGAGAGAACAGAGAGCTCCAAAATCAGCCCTGTGGGGAAAGGCTTCTGGAGCTACTTCACAGAGAGAAGATAAAGGGATGGTACATGAAAGGTAGTTTCAGCGTGGCAAGGGAGAAATGATGATGTACATGTACAGGAAAAAAAAAAACCACTTGAAATACAAATAAATTTATCTTGTACATTAGGGACACTTCCTATTGTAGAGGTTAATTAAACATCAGAACAAGGTTGAGTTTAAATGAAACAAGCCATTTTAAATAATAAAACCAAGCAGCCATAAAAGCATAGAAACGGCAAATCAGCTTCTTTCTGCTGTTCACACCAGGCAAATTCTTTGGCCAGAACACCAGGGGTCTGCGCCTGGCTTCTCCTTCTCCAGCCCTTGCTCTGAGGAATGTTTTGTGAGCTTAAGGACTTAGAGCTCCTCCTCTGGCTCTCCACTCTTGGCTTGCAGTACCTTGTTCAGACCAAACTGCTGTCACAGACACTGCCTGAAGTCAAGAGCAGACCACGCTTGTGGTTTGTCCCCCCAGGCAGCTTCTCGTGGCCACATTGCTGGTAGAATCCTAATGGATTTCATCGACTCCCACCAGTGGAGAATTTGTGGTCACACGGTACCGAGTGTGGGGGACGCCGGGTTGTTTATTGAGGTACTCCCAAGTAGTTGATACGAGGCTGATAAGATTTGTTTCACACAGACATCTGTATGGGTCATTAGTGAAGAACTGAAACAGATGATTACTGAAAATAATTGATTTTCAAACTACAGTTCTTTCTCAATTAAAATTATCCTGAGGCACTCAAAAGCTATAATTTAAAGTTGTAATAGAAATACAAGCAAGTCCTCGCTTGGTATTTTAGATACAATAACCATTTTGAGTCATGTGAGCTGTAAAAAAATATTCTTTTTTTTAATAAATTGTCTAACTTTATTTTTTTATTGGATTAAAATTGATTTTTTTGTTTTCAGATGTGTTCAAGCCACGAAATTGGAGGCCGTTTTTCTTATTGGGGAAATAATGGATAAAAAGCCCCACTGTGGTGTAATCAGCTGAAACTTTACCATTGGCTTGGATGACATCCTATCTTAGCCAGTGCCCTAAAGCTGAGATTTCACCTGAGAATGAGGGAAACAATATCAGCCCTGGCTCTTGTGAGCTTGCTGTGGGCAACTAGGCTGCTCACTTTAGTTCCAGAGTGCGTTGTGCAGACCTGCTTTGCCGGTAGAGATAAGTCAGTATCTCTAATGACGAACTTTAATGCTTAGGGCATGGGAATTATCTCTTGAAACAGTGTTACACAGCAGCAATATCCACAGTACACTTGTGCTGGGAGACATTTCACCCAAACTCTTACCCTCTGTAGCTCTTCTGCGTTTCGTCCTTGGAGGATCATTCCAGCCCAGTTTTAAGACTCCCATTTCTGTTCACTCTTCAGCCTCTTCTTTTTTCCGACTTTGCATCTGACTTGGTCCAAGTTTTTGTGTAGGTTTAATTTTGTGAAATGGAATTTGTAAAGGGTTGTGGTTATTTGACATGAGAACTTGCAAGAGAAAATTCACGTTTGTGACAGAAATAAATTCTTACCCAAGAAGTTCCCCCCTTCAAATCTTTGCTGTGGGCTCTATTGATGGAGTAACTTTGGTATCCTTATATCTCCTCAGTGCTTTGACTTGGACAGAAAATATTGATCTGTAGCACGATCTGTCCAAGGGCAACAGCATCATTAATTGCTAAGTGATCTGCAAGACAATTAGAGACCTCCTGGCTGGTGTACAGAGAGATGAATGGAGCTGTCTGCCTAATCAGATACAGTTGTATCTATATATGAACCCAATTGTGTTATTCCGACACGCCGTCAACATCTGTCACTTGCCCCTTCTCGCAGTAACATATGCCGTGCTCTGCTCTGCAGGCTCCTGCTCAGAAGCCTTTGAGGAGAATTTTATTGGGCTGTGACAGAATGGGTAGAGATTTTAAGGAAATTTTTATCCCCTGTTTACCTGTTCACTTGTGCTTTGTGAGAAGCGAGCAGAATTAAGCTGGAAGTTCTAAGCTGTAATTCACATTTGCATTAACAGCATGAAGGTGGGACAAATGTATTGGAAATTAACTCTGATCCTGAATGCAGTGAATTGAGCACTTAAGGAAATGAATTGGATCAATGGTTTTTGAGGCTGTGTTCTTCAGTACCCAGTGTTTCAAAAGTGAACATAAGCACTGCATGCCACACATGGATGCTGCTTGTGTATGACACTCAGTTTAGTGCCACAATACTAATATCTGATTTTATTTGCATTCTTTGTTTACATATGTTACTGTTTGAAAGATTATTTTTTTTCCATCTGGTAATGAGATTTGTTGGACAAGTTCTTGTGGCAGTCACTCCGTCATTCCAGCTCAAATTTGAAGTTGGCTTTGGTTTAAATTATGTATAAATTTTAAGAAATTTTCCTCTCCGCAGTATTGGTTTAACACAAAGCTAATGAGAAATATACCCAGCGGGTAGTTTCCAATATTTTTGTTGCTGTATCTGGCCGAATTTTGTCAGTAGAATTCTGCAGAGAAGCTGTTATTTCTTTCAGTACAGCTTTGCTGTGTTCAGTACAAGGGCCAGAAGACGAGAAGGAGCAGGAAAGCTCATACTGGAGAGTGTGTAAGCTGCTGCTTTATGTGGGATTTAGCACCTGCTTCTTTTAAGGAGTGGCTAATCTTTCTAAATTAGCAGCAGATCCACTGACCATCCTTCCAATCCCTCAGAAGAAGAAGGGATGAGGGAGTCCCTGCAGTGAGTGATTGAGTGCAATCCCCATTATCATGTCTTTGGGCAGGGCACTGGGAAAGAGCCAGGAGGGGATTTATCTGGTAGATAGAAGGCTTGGAGGGGGAAAGCGATCCTTCTAAAACCGCCTGAAAAGCATCCTGCTTTTTGTTCCTTTAAGAAGCAGTTCCTAAAAAAATTGAGCTTTTCTGTAAAAGCAGCTGGATGTTTCCTGTTTTTGTTTTGTCTTTTGAGCATCAGTATTTCACACATAGAATATAACCAATACTATTTTTTACGAAAACATTCCCAAATATGGTAGAATAGTTTTGTGATGCTTTTGTTGACATCACATCAGGGGTTAGGTGGTGTGACAGAATAATAAACTGGCTTTCCACTTGTGCAGACAGGTGTTCACTTACACCATAGATCACATGTAAAAATGAGTCTGGCACTCCTGTCCCTATTGCTCTGCTTTATAGCCCAAAAGGGGGAGGAAGAACATGAAAAATACTTAACTCTTGGCAAACTCCCAATTTAATTTTCATCTATATGTTCTGCTGCCCTCCTTTCAAATAAAAAACCACCGCAGTTCCTAATGCCAGTCACAAGAAAGGCACCAGGAAGTCTGAGACAACAGCCTCAACAGCAGCAATGAAATTTGCTAACAGCGCTGTGCTGCAAAGGGGAGGTGTTGGTGGCAGGGGAGAGTCGGTTTTTATTCATGCATGATTTTAGTTTCCACAGTTACTGGGATGCTTGGAGGAGTTGGTGCTTGAGGAGACTCCCACAACTCAGCTGTGCTTTTCCTAGCACTGCTCTTGTGTTACTGACTGGTGGGTTTTGGAGCTGCAGCTCCAAAAGCATCGGTATGGGGACTTAGATGTAACACAAGATTTTTTTCTGGCATACAGGGTATAGGAATAGAGGATTTATAGGATTTATAGATCTTATAGTCTGAATTGAGCAGGGCTGTTGCAGTCTGCATAGAGATTCTCTGTAGGTCAGGCTCTGGATCCAGCCTGTACCTCATGTAAAGCACTGGAAATAATCCCTCTCTTAGTGTCTATCCCAGCAGTCCAGAGCAATGTTGGCTGCTGAGATCCCAACCCAGAAATGCAGGAGGTTTTCTGTAACACTCTGTCATCACATCTTAGAATAAAAAAATCAAAACCAGGTAACTCTGCATTTTCAGTGGCCTGCTGCTCTTCCCACAGCACGTTCTTTGCAGCAAGACCCCAGAAAGTCACAGCCCTTGAGCTTTTCCTCTGGAACATCAGTGATTTGTCTGATGCTGGCCCAGTCAGACAGGGCATGGTCCTGCCATGATGCTCTGGAGGCTTTTCCTATGGGAGTGAGCTGGGCTGTCTGTAGATTACAGTGCTACTTATTCAGAATTCAAAACGCAGTGGTGGATCCAAAGTTTTTGCTTCAGCTGCACATGAAGGCTCTGAAGCTGCCTGGGGCTGTCTAGAGTTGTGCAGCAGTGTTTAGTAAACAAAACAAATTGTAAACTTCCTTTGTGTGTTACTAGCCATGAAAGCAGAAAGACAAACTTTAATAATAAAGAGGAATTGCTTAATTACTTCAAATAAATACTGGCATCTGTGGATAGCTGTTTCTGGACTAAGAGCGCTGGAAGAGGAGAACAAGAGTTCCAACTTTGAATAGGAGTTTTAATTTAAATGTACGTGGCTGTGCTCAAATGCACATGTTTAAAAAAAATGCACACAATTGAGATGATTTTTCAGGATGGGTTCTTTTAATTCAGTGGTGTTTTGCTCTGCTTAGGGTAGAACTTGATTTGTTAGGGAGAGATGTTCCTCTTTTGCATCCCTTTACCATGTTTACCAGTTTCTTGCTCCAAATAAATCCTTTGAACACACATTGTCATCCTCCTCTCCATTTATATTTGCTAAACTGAATTAATAGCAGCTAAAAGTCTCTTTTTCTCAGAGAAGACATTGTTAACTCTTTTACTGCTGTCACCTTAGACATTTACCTAATCAAACACACAGATTGCAAGCTGTTCCCTGTGTTTTTTGAGTGCCTAATCCCCAGCTGTTCCATGTCTGCCAGCTGCTAAAACAACAAGCATTCATCCTGAGGATGTCTGTAATTCCCTCATACATTAACAGTAAAATGTCAATACACTAGCTACGAGAAGTTCCAGCAATTTTTAGCGAGGATACTAAGATTAAATCATTTCAGGGATAAAGTAAATAATGCTGGCTATTGCCGCAATTATTAATTTCCATGGTAAATGCAGCACCTTTGCTTGGAATGCTGAAGAATTTCTGTAGGGAGAGTATATGGGCAAGATAAAACTGTCCTTTGGGTTTGAAGATGGCTGTGGGACGTGTGCCAGGTCAAGGGCTGCCATTCCTGCCAGGACACTCCTGGAGATGGCTGGGGCCTGGCCAGAGCAGCCGAGTGCTTTTGGAGGGAGAAGGGAGCACAGAGAACTGAGAATTGATTTCTGCACAGTTGTAACTATTGCCCATTGGACGATACACAATATATATATACACATTATATCTAGAAGTACAGAAATAAAAGACAGTATATTTCAACATCCATTCTGATTGTGACATCAGGATTTAGTAAAAAGTGTGCTGTGTCCAAGGCCTAGTGTAGCTGTTCTTATTGCAGAGGAATTGAAGACTGGGTTCTGGGAACTTCAGGTCATGGATGGAAATGTAAGTTCTTCTGCCATTTGCTAAGAGAAAATCTAGCATGCTTCCAGCGAGATTGTGCTTCATTTTTTTTATTTTTTAAGTGTGTGTGACAAAGTATCTGGAACACATTTGACACTGTGTAAAGGCAGATTTACATTTAGAAATGTGAGGGTATTAAAATTTTGTACCCAGTTCTAAGTTCAAAATAGTCTCACCATAGCTAATTTGCAAAGAGGAAAACAGTTTCTGGAAGTTCTGTGTCACAAAATAGCACTGTCATATTTATAGGCAGCATTTCCAGAAATAAAACATTCAGCGGCATCTTCACAGGCAGGTAAGAAAAGCCTATTCCTGTTTACAAGATCCTGGTAATGAACCATGAAGGATAGTGCTTTGAAGCCATCTGTCAAGCACCTTAGTTTTTTTGGCAATTGGAAGTGATTTAATCCATCTCAGAAAAGAAAGGTCGAACACGTGTTGTGATTTTTAGCGTGTGCTGAAGTGGGAGGGAGCGTTTTCTTGGGACAGTAAGGAAGGGCCGATGCTCCTTTTGTATGGCGAGAAAGTGTAAATGGAGCCCTGCCCTGTGGCACTAACGGAGTATGAACAGATACAGATCTCTGCACAAAAAGAACCTAAGAGCTGATTTCTGTCCTGCATTTCTGTCTCCTGCAAGCAGATGTATTAGATGCATCTGATAATTGTAAGGCCTTTGATGCCCATGTTTTGTAACAGTGACTTTCAGCCAGATTGATTTCACTGTTACAAAGTTCTGTTTCCCCTTTTCCAGCAGTAACCCCTCTGCTGATGAGAACTGCATCCACTGAAAGCGTAGCTTTCCCAAACCTGAGTGCATCTCACAGAAGTTGGTATCATTTGCCCCCAGCACATGAGATGTTTTCATGATCACTGTGTAGAGGTTCTCCCAGTCCTTCCGGAGCTGGAAATGATTGCTGTGACAGGGAAATGTCCCTGCCTGGGAGATGCAGTTACAGCAGCTGCCCCATAAAGATCTCACTGCCGGTAAAAGGTGGCAGACAAGTGCAGGTTTTTATCAAGGAAGCTCAGTACCAGACCTGCCCACCGAGGGACGAATAGCCCTGAGCCACCTCTGGCTGTGAGGTTACCAACAGGGGGAAAACAAGTACCTCCACATTGTTCTAGCTCAGGCGAAATAATTATCAGAGGAAAACAAAATCATCCTCATTGTTAGATTTCCTTCATCCCTAGCCAGAGTAACAGAGAGTAAGAAGATTGGTAAAATGGACCCAGTGTGGGGTAGGATTCTATGAAGCTTTCTTTTGCCAGGACCGAGGACATCTTGCAGGCTTTCTTCCATTTTCCAGCTTCTGAGCTTATAATTGAGCACCTGCTGGAATCTCTTTAGTCCTGCTCTTTAAAAAGGAAGATGGTACTTATAGACACTGTGGAAGGTCAGTGCCATCAAGGTATTGATTTCCAATTCATTTACTAATTTTTTGATTCAATTAAACCTGAAGAATTGTCAAGTTTTTCCTTTATAGCTACGTTTATGAATTTACGGTCCCATTGCACTGTTCTTCTAGACAAACAGTATTTGACCTCAGGCTGGTGATTTTATCAGTGTTACCCTTTCTTGGGGTAGTGAAAAGCTTGAGTGACTTTCTGTGTCACAATTCCTCCAAGGAATTTCTTCCCTGGCACATAATTCAGGTCATGCCACAGTTAACCAGAGTGCTTGCAATTAGCATATATCTAAGTGTAAGTGTGCACTAAGTGTATGTGACGCCTTGCTTTTTATTTTCCTTAACAGAGGTTCTGCTTTGAAAGAAACAGTTTGGTTCTCTTTAATGTAGGACCAAAAAAAGAACCATTTAAACCAGCTAAACCCTCTTTATTTCTTCCATCTTTATGCAGAAAACAGCTGAACAGTTTAAAACTTAGTTGAAAAATTATGTCTAAGACAACTTACATGCTAGGCTTTAGCCAAAAATACTTTTTGCAGCCAAATTATCAAACCCTCTGAAAGAGCATTTATAATGGAACTGCTGATGCAACCTTTATTATAGGGATATGAATAGCTATAATGAAGGCTTCAGCTGATGTTCTGGCAAGCCTACTGCTAAAAATTATTCTGAATTTATCTGGCATTCAGAAAATGCTTGAAGTGGCCAAAATGTTTACACCATCATTATCATTTTGACAATATCTCTTTTATCCCGAAGGAAGTTGGTGATGAACAAATTGAAGCAGCATGTGAGATGTGCGTATTTAGCATCTGTTCCTCATTCTCTTGGCAGCATTGTTTGATTTGAGACAAGCAGGACAAGGGCCCAAGCACCAACTTGCAAGCAGTTGTGTTGAATCAGCCATTATTGTTCATTGTGTCGTTAAAGTATATTAGTGAGCAGCATTCTGCTTTTCCTAATGATTTGATTTTGGTTTTTAGTCCGGAAATGTTTGCCTTGAGCAAGAGTGTGCAGTGCAGCGGGAGAGCACTTTGCACTTTCGTGTCTTTCTGGTTCTTTCCTACCAAACTTTTGCACAGTTTCACATTCACTCTTTTATTTTTAGCAAAGTCATCCAAAGCTTTGTTAATTGTGGGCTAATTAGAGATGCAGCATTTTCCTGTCAGTGTGTGACTTCAGGCTCCCTGAGTAGATCCAGGTAGATATCTGAGGATAGAAATGGAATCTCTTATCTGCTTTCTTTTTTTCTACTGGTATATTTTCAGGTGATTAAATAGTCTAGTTCCTCCACTTCTGGTGGTTTGGCTACTTGTGGGATTGCACTGATTAATCAAGTTTGAGTGCTGGACCGATTGTATTAAACTCTTGTTCAGGGAGCTATCAAGTGAATTAAACCTGTCCTATATTGACTTCCCAGAAGCTGAGAAGGGCTTGGCATGCTAAATCAATATAAACCAAATTTAAAAGTATTTAAATGGGTGCACAGAAGTGTTTGCACTAGTATAATGAAATAACCTCTAAAATACAGTTTAGGCAAGTTCCATTTAATGCAACTCAGGCTTCTGGCTGTGTTTTCTAAGGTTTTCAATCATGAAATCTCTTGAAAGTTGCGTATTTTAAAAAAAAATGTTTCTGTCATAGAATTTTCATAGAGAAAATACCAGCATTTCTATCTGAACATTTTAGAAATGTCAAAAGAAAAATAAAAGGCATAGCATCATCTAATAAGGGTTTTTAAATGAAGTAAATGTTTTTGTGGAACTTTATCTGTGTATGCTGGTTTGTGCCAATTGTACATAATTCTGTAAATTTTGTGAAGTCTTCATCTCTCCCTTTTTACTTTGGAAAATAAGGAAAACGAAATTGAGACTGAACCAAAAAAAAAATACTACTTTGGTTGGAAGGCTTTAAATTGGGTTTGATTTGAGGAGTTTTGCTATGAACTGAATTTGCTGATACACTGATTTTAACAAAACTACTGTCTCAGAGCAACTAGGGGCACTATCCCAGAAAGGGGGAGTCTCTTATTTATTTTCTGTTTGTCATCAAATTAAAAGCAGAAGATTGGGATTTTTGTAATAGGAAACCATTCCGAGTGAGATAGAAAAATCGTTGAAGTTTGTCTTGTACAAGCCTGTATCGAAGAAGAAATCTTAGCACATGTTCAGGAATTAAAGAGTCTGATCTTTTAATCAGCCAAAAAATTTTCATTATTGTGATTGAAAAGTTTGTCTCTAGAAATGAGGAATAAGAGAATATCTTGGGATGAGGGAAGCTGCTGTGAAGTGAGGTTCCTCTGTTGATGAATTCTGCCAGCAAGGCCTGGCTGGCTCTGGAGTTTTCTTGAGTTGTTCAGACTGCACATACTCAGCACAGTTTCTCGATTTGCCATGACCGTTTTCATTCTCGCTTCCCCAAGTACGAAGTACACTGGGTCACCCCGGTATCTTCTTCGGGGACGAGCAGGGCTTAGAGAGGGAATCTCTTGTATTGAATAACAATAAAACCCCCAAATTGGCTCTTGCTGACGGTACTTGGCACAGTTACAGCTCATTGCGAGCTTAACCGATAGCAGGTCCTTTCTCAGCGTGCGATTCCATTTTCTGCTGGGTGGCTGGCTGTGCTCCGTGTCAGCGCGCATACAGCAGCCTGGCAGCAGTGGGCTCCACACTGAGCTGGGGAAGCAGCTCCTGGGAAGGGAGCAGAAAACCTCCTCTTGGCATCCTGTCCACGGCAGGGCTGTGCAGCGCTGTCACCGTGTCAGGGCTGAGCTCATACGGTATGGGTGCTGATCTACAGGATCTCTTACGATGCAAAGCAAGGAAGCTGAGGTACACCGGGAGAGCAGGAGAGCCGTTCTAAGCGCTGCCAGGTTCATGAAGCACCCGAATTACACGGGATTTATCAAAGCACCTCTGACACAATCCAGCCCGCTGAGCCTGCTGGACGAGCACTTTCACCTATTTGAGGGAGATCTCTGAAGAAACAGCTAAAACCAGCCACCAAATACTTCATAGGCTTCAGGGATTCTGTGCTTTCTGGGTCAGGTGTTAACCTTGCCCTGGAAGCCAAGGAAGAAATCTTTCCCTCTCTCTGCCACCACCAACATATGTGCGAGCTGTGGGAACGCTGATGAAGGTGCGATCTATAAACATATCCAGGTACAATTCCATCAAACACCAGCTGGCAGCCAAACGGGAGTGAGGATTTAGCAGGCGATAAATGGCAGATGAGCACCCGCTGTCTTTGATCAAAGATTACCGAGGGTGTCGCAGAGCAGCCTGACAATAGAAGGGGGAAGCAGGAGCTCAGCTTTCCAGGGGAAACAGTTCCAGCTCCTGAGACTGCAGGGCACCCTGAGCAGTAAAGCTGTTAGACTTTGTTGGCTCAGGACATCCATGGAAAGGGTTGGGAAGGAGCAGCCGGTCCAGGGGGGCTCTCACCTTGGGGCACTCAGAAGGCTCTGGAGCACTTCCTTAAAAAGTCACCAAGATCCACGATCACACTCGGTGCAAGTTAATTCCCAACCATGATTACTTCAGAACGTTTTGGGAAGGCTTCATTTCAGTCTGAAAATATATTTCAAAAATTGTTTTAGAAATGTTTCACTTTTTAAAATTTGGAAATAAAACTCCACCGACTAAAGAAAGCTTTGGCTGGTCAGAGAAAGCTTTGAGGGCTTTTTTTTCCTGTGAGAAAATAAAAAAAAAATTTGCTTCAAGTGACCTGAAATGATCTTTTTAATGGCAGGAGGTCCAGTTATTTACACGGCTCAGCCTGTCACTCAGCTAAATTGACAAAGATCACAAGTTGTGACAATTTCTGGGTCAGCTCTAGCCTTCTATCAGTTTTGTAGCTGATACACATTGACAGCAAGCACACTTGGGTACAGTGGTAATTGGGTGTCTTGTGAATACCTAATGACATTGTTTAATTTGAAATATGTTTTGTCTATTGGTATTCTGATCAGCTCTGCATGGAGGAGGGGAAGCCTGGTTATGATCCTGGAAAAACAGCACTGGAAGGAATAAATGGGAGCATTGTGTGGTGTGTCTTAAAATCGAGGGGAGTTGTGCAGTGGGGTCACCCAGGAATGCCTGTGGGACATTGACTCCCCTCACCCCATACCTTTCAAGGCTCAGAACTTCCTCCACCTCTGCAGAACTGGCTAAAGACTGTTAACATGAAGTTCTGGGATTGCAGAGGTATTTTCCTGTTGGGCAGAACAGAGAGTTTTAATAGTTTTTTTTCTGGTATATCCATTCTGATACAATCTCATTTGAACTGAACTCTTTGCATTTGCAAAAAGAGTCTTTTACAAAACTCCCTTGCGCATGTCTGTGTAGCTTTAGTCTCATCAAACCAGCAGCACTATTCTCTACAACAGTGCTTTTGCTAATTGAGTCTCTTTCGAAAATTGCAAAAATTATTGGAATTGAATTAATTTTTCAAAAACCTATAGCAAAATATTTCACAAGGGTGACATATTCCCCTAATATACCTCCTATCATATGATTCACTGTGGTGGAATTATCCATGTGTAATTTAGGGCAAAATTGAGCCCTCAGTGAGCAGGTTGACTTAAGCCTGACTTTAGAAATGATAGATGCATTCAACAACCATAGCTGTAGCTCATTATATCATCTGAAATGTGTTTTAGTCACATAAAGTATTTAATTTAAATGATTCCAGCACTTGTGATAGACAGAAGCAGGGTGGATGGCCTCAAATATTAACAGTTTCATTATTCTTTAAGCTGCCAGTCATTAGCTAACTTCTCCCTTGTTAATAATAATGCTTGCATGAGTCTGTGCTGAATAATGGATTGAAGGTTTTCCCCACCAGCAGGCAGGCCAGTGGGCAATAGTAATTTAAAAAGCAGGTTAGTAAAATTATATTTGAGGAGTTAAAAAAGCAGTTTAAATAGAGCTTGAGCTGTCCTGAGATGCTTTATTGGGCGAAGGATATTGACAGACAGTAGCAGGACGTGGATCTCCACTACATGCCTGAAGCCTGGATATTGCAGACTTTATAAAAGTTATGTTTAACATCTGATTTATCTGCAGAGCTGTGGAAAGACAAAGAAATAGGACCGTGATGCTGCTTTTTATTTTCATTTTATTGGCATCCTTCTGCCTAAAGGAAGATTGCCAACATGGCAACTGAGAGAAGGTAAGAGGCAGAGCCTGTGATGCAAAGTGGGGCTGTTATGTACATGAAGGTTGGATTGCTTTGCACACCCAGACACATCTGGAATAACTGCAGAGGAATCTCCTCTTTTAAGAATTCCTCACCAAAGTCATTGCCTGCCTGCCACGGGAAAAGTCTCTCAAAAATTGATTGTAATTAGAGAGCTTAGTACAGAGCCCGTTCTCCTGACTCCCTTCCCCGTGCCCTTTCCCCTGACCCTGATAAACACAACCTTGTGCATTATCCTCCAAAGGTGGAACCCTGCCAGGATAATGGGCGCTTCAGACTGTTTATTGGAAGAACAGGGTTTCTGGGGAATGCACTGCTTTCAGAAGGAGCAAGGCAGACCGGAAAATGAGAATAGATGAAAGCTTTAGTGAATCAAAGTGGAGGAAGACCTGGTTGTGCTGTTTAACATTTGATGTTAGATGTGGCTGAGATGTCAACTGGCTTTTATTTCTTTGCATAATCCTTCATGCAAATAGGAATGTGTCAGCTGTTCTTTGAGGGGCTGGAGCTGTGCTTTGCTGAATTTTACCCCTTGGTGAAGTGTACAACTTGGGCAAGACAGTTGTTTGTTTAGGTTTTTATTTTTCATTGTGAATTCTGCATAAACTCAGTCCTGTGGGAGCTGTTGCAGAAGGTGGTAATACTCTCAAAACATGACAGCTTTATCCATGATAGCAAATACTACCTGAAACTGTTCCTGCAGAGTCCAGAGAAAGATGTGGGGGGTTTTGCTGAAAAACTCGTGCTCTAACCAAGATCATCAGCAAGGCTCTGTGAGCCCAATAAAATGCAAACATCATGTAGTATTAGAACATCTTAAATTACTAAGGCTGGTTGGCATTCTTTCCAAAACAAGTGAAGATTGATCTTTGGACACAAGCTGTGAGCTGTGTAAAATTGCCTCTGCTAAATATATGCTAATTGGCATATGAATGAGATTTTCTTAATCTTCTGCTTAAATAAGTAGGTAGAGAAAAGCTGGGAGCGAGTTCTCATTTCTCCCTTATAAGAAAAAAAGAGTTGTTATCTTAATAATTTAAATTAGCAAATATAATGCAAATATGTGTTTGTAGATACAGCAAACAATTAGCAACCATTATTTGGGAACAATATACCAAAATACGTGTTCCTGCTTTACTAAAGTACTTCTGAGGATTAAAATTGACAGAAACCTACCCAAATTATATATTTAAGGTGTTAAATGCATTTTTTTTGTTCCCCTGGTTTCTTCAACCATATGGAAGAATCTTCCAAGACATCCTGTATTCAGTTAGATGGAGTGTTTTGGTGTCCTAATGAGGCATAAAATCCAAGTAATGGAACAAAATTTGGAGCCAAAAAAGGGCTTTCCTCTGCTTTATTTTTTGATTCAATCAGTAACACATTTATTAACAGCTGTAATATGAAGAATAAATCATTGCAATTTTTAAGGGCTTAATGATACTTCACACTGAGGACAAATCTTGGTGTCTTTAGGGTGCTGAGCACTGTAGCAGATCATATTTTTTAAATTTCAGACGGAACACAGCAATGCAGCACTTGAAACAAGTAGGATTTCAAAGTGTGTGTGTGGATGTGAACTGTAATGAGCCTTTGATTATTCCAGGAAACAACAGGCTGAACTCCTGGGGGTGTTTGAACCTGCATGACTTCTTTCCCTTTGGATTTCTTTCCCTACTTTGCATTGGCTGGTGGTGGCCAACAAACCTGTTATTCTCAGGACCCACTCTGTTCTCTGCTTGTGGACCAGGCAGTAAGAGGTGCTGTGAAAGGGATCATTCAGTAAAGCAAATTCTACAATGTAAGGATCGCTGACCTGAGAATTGTAATTCTGTATTACAGGGATATTCTGGGCTTTTGTCACAGTAAATGCAACTTAGTTGCTGTAACGAGGAAATGGGTAGTACCTCACACAAGTTATACATTTTTTAGCACACCTAAGGCAAAGTTCATTAATTATGTCACAAATAACCTTTGTGTAGCTTCGAAGACGGCATACATTATAAAAAATGTTTAATACATGAACATAATGCTCTGTCTTGTTAATACCCTGCTCAGTAAAAGGGAAAAAATACATTCCAGAGTGCATATGGATGGATGTATTTACCTCCAGTGTTGTTTCTTTATGGTAGTAAGCATCAAACCCACTCATCCTCTCATGACAAATGCCCTTTTCAGAGGAACTTCTTTTTCCTCTTAAAGCATCCAGAGCTGAGCAATGGCTCATTAAGTGCCCAGCACGCACCATTAGGTAATGCAGGTAGCCCTTCATGCAAGCTTTGCTAATACTCACACCCCTCACCTCGGCCTTCGCTGCTGCCAAGAGGAAAAACGTTGCCAAGCACGACATTGAGCCTAAGGCAGTAAAATCTCTTTGCCTTCATGTCTTTCTGGTCTATATCAAATAACATTTTCGTTTTCACTCAAGCAGAATTACATTCTTTGGCTATACAGCCCTGTGCCATTATCTGTCTAGTAGAGAAGTTTGGGCCCTAGAGAAAAAACTTCCTTCAGTAATACATATTTCCTGTCAAAAGTTTCCCCCCTGCAGCGCAGGTGAAGTGCTAAGACTCAAATCACATAAGGGATTGGCAGAGACACTGAACACTTCTCAGCATTCCCAGTGTGTGGAAAACAGCAGCACTTTTCATTCATGACAGGATGTGCCTGGTCCATCATAGCACGCCACGTTTTTCTTATTATGTAGGCTCAATCTTATGAAAATTTTATAAATTAACAGAATTCCTTCCTCTTCTTCCTTGTAAGGAGTAGAAGACATATCTCCTAAGCCTCTTAGCAGTTTGCATTAGAAATAGAATAAATTCTGGTGTCCATCTTTTGTAATCCATCTGTTACGATGTAGCTTTTAGCCGGGGAAAAATCATTTTAATTCTGTCTTACTGTAACGTACGTTTTTTAATGTTATAAATTATGTCCTGTTGTAAGCTGGAATACTGCAAAATTTATTTGCAAGTTCAGAGCTGGTCTGTCTAGGAGTACTGTCTGAGGTCTGTGTGCACCTGCATGAGGAGCAGTGCTGGCTGAAGCTTCATTGCTCAGTGACCCTCAGAGTTGAACGTGAGCCAGGAGTGGCTCCTTGGCAGGCAGGTGGGCTGGGAGAGGAGCCAGGTGGGCAGTGCCATGTGGGATATGAATCCCTCAGAAGGAAGGAATGTCACCCCTGTGAGCACAGTGTGCTTCCCAGAGTGAACTGAAACAAACTCCACTAGCAGAAATTGCAATTTAATGAAAACAAACACCCAGAAAGCGTTCAAGAAGTCAAAGGATAAAGGAAAAGTAGCTAATGATGTCAAATATTGGGAAAAACACCTTGGAGAATGTAGTTCAAAAAGATGATTAGAAAGGACCTATTTTTTTTGTAAGGATGTAAATAGAACAGTTTCTAAAGAACAGTTTTCTGGGTTCCTATTAAAATGTTCTACATTGGGAACTGAGGAAATAAAAGAAGTAGCAAACTGTTTTGTGTTTGTGTCAGAGACAGAGGTTGTTCAGCAGTTATGTCATGGACCGTTCTTCAGAGCAACTTAGAGTTTGTAAGACAATGCTGACAAGTGGTTTTGTTGCTCTTTTTTCAGTGTGAAGTCACGGGATTTTAGACTCAGTTTCCCCAATGAAATGCATCTTTCCTAAATGGAAATGCAGAGTTACACCTAAGATCCTACATCTGCATTTTATTGTCCATCTGCTTGTGCTCTGCTCTGGTACTGGGAGAACAGTTCATGTCTGAAGGCACATTCTCCAAGCGATTAATTATCCCCCATATTTGTGTAATTGCAGTGTCCTACTTGTTCTAATTGAGCTACATATATTTGGCACCGGGCTGCTCTATGTACCTTTCACTCCCACGGGTGAGCTGTGTAACAAATTGGTGCAGCTCATTTGGAGCCAGGGAAAGAAACGTGGATGGCTAATGGGTTCCATGATGTATGGGCAGCCCGGGCTGGGCTGCCTCACTCGGTACCTTGGCTGCACAGAGCTCCTGATAAATGAGCAGCCTGGCCAAAGAATGAGGGCAGAGATGCTCGGGAAGTACTAATAGGCTACACAAAGTATTATGCTCAGCAATGAAGGCTTTTTTCCATAATTCCAGACAGCAAACTGTGTTAGTCATGCTAATGTGATACAATATTTGTGACTGCCTTGTCGTTGTCCATTTAAATATTTGGGAAGCTGCTGCTTTCACATCTGCATGTCCAAGTACATTGTGCTGGATTAGCTCTAGTCAATTTAGCACTGTGTTGTCAAGTGTAGTTAAACAAATGTCATGGGCTACTTCATCACTGAGTGACCTGCACTCATTATACAAAAAATGGCATTTGTAAACAGCTCTTCCACGCAGTTGTCTTCAGTTTGTGAGCGACTGAGGGAAGAGCCACATCCCGGCAGCTGTTGCACTCTGGATCTGTGCTGAGGCACCTTCAGCATCTTGTGCTGTGCAGTTCAAACAGACAAACCAGCCCTCGTGCATGTGGATACAAGGAACTGCCATTTTCCTTTGCAGTGACACATCCACAAGGCTGATGTCCCTTGTTTATATGGCAAAAGGGAGATCGATAGACTCACAGGGAATTCAGAGCTCACACGCTGCATTTCCTAGGGAGGATTAGCTGAAAGGAAATGTCTGACAGCTCTGTGTCAGCTTTCACATTGCAAGTTAAAATATTCTTTCTTCCCCTTCACAGTCTGGTGGAAATGAGAGACGTTAAACTGCTATTCACTTAAATCTTGGCCAGTCATTTAGCAAGAAGTGTTGTATCAAATCAGTAACTTTGTCTGCCTGGAATATCCTAAACCTTTAGCAATTACTTAGGAACACATCAGCCTTTCCTGCCAATCAAGTCTAATCATTAGTTCTACCATCTTTAGCCCAAAACATGCTAATGCCTTTTTTAAGCTGGAACCTGCTCAGGGTTCTCAATGTGGATTGATTTGAAAGGGCCAGAAACTTTCTGAAATGTTTTGTTCCTCTGAATCTCCTTGATGAAGATTGTCCTTGTCAACTTCACTACTCTGCTAGATATTTATTGTGCAGTTTTTACTGCTCCAGTGCTTACGTCTTCAGGACAGATGTTCCAGGGAATGCTGTGAGAACTGAGGCTTTCCTAGAAGCCATGAGATAATAGAAATATCAAATTTAGCACAGGGTCTTCCTTCTCTCTTTTCAAAATTTAAAACAGTGATGAAAATCTAGAATTAATAAACTCCAGATGCAAGAAATTATTTTGCTTATATTTTGTTATATCACACAGATGAGTTTAGGGTTTTAAGATCTTTTTCTAGGCCATAGCTGACTCTCTTCCACTCGTGAAAGTCTATTCCCAAATTGCACAGTCAGTGGCCTCGATCTACCAAACATGTGTTTTCCTACCAGTTGCTGGCTTGGAATGCTGTGTGCTTTGGCAGAAATAGCAGCCCTCCAGTATTTGAAATGGAACAGCGAGCATGAAACTGGATGTGACTTCCTCCCACAACGGGAATGACCCTTCCTTCCTTCCTCCAGATGTGCTTTTACAAATATTGAGTTGGAATAAATTACTCCTTTTCACTCACAAATTCCAGTTTAGGCCACGTCCTTCCTCGTTGAAGGAACTGGATGAAGCCCTCACAGTAAGATGTAATCATTTGTTCTGATGAAGATAATACCTCTTACAGAGCTGTGGCACAAACACACCAAGCTTTGCTTTTAGGCAGGAGGATTTATTTTACTCATTTTGAAGTGGAAGCTGGTAGGTGATAGGCAGCCTTATCTTTTTCTACAAGTTGATGCTGTTTTTAAAAAAAAAAAGGATAAAGATCCCTTAGGAGATGCAAAGCAAGACAACAAATATTTCCTATAGCTTTGCCTTTTTTGTTTAACAACTGCTGATTTTAAAATCTGTCACATGGTGTTCATTTGATGTGCAGGTTTCCACAGTGTCTTGCAAGTTCCTGTACAGGTAAAGGGAGAGGTAACAGAATTCCTTCACTGCAGGCTGGGCTTAGTATTTCTTCTTAAGGCAAAGTGCTTCTGCTTCATGCTTGGGTCACAGCAGGTCCCTGCATCTCCATCTGGCTGAAACAAAAGGGACCACTGTAATCCAAAACCAGAAAAGATAACTGGAAAATACTGTCCCAGTGTGGAAAGGACATAAAAAATGCACCAAAAACTCTGACAATTTGGTTTGAGTGGAATTCCAGCCTGCCATGTATAGGAATAATTTAAGATTGTCAGTTTAAAAGTGATGATAATGCTGGTACAAAGATGAACTTATTTCTGAAGAACTCCCAGGCTTTCTCTTTTTTTTTTTTTGTCTTTAAGGACTTCCTTCATATTTTAGCAGTGAATAAATCTTAAATTATTCTATAATAGATGATGGAAAAGCACTTTAGAACATGAAAGAACAAACCACATTCATTTGAAATTCCTCTTAGAAAATCAGTTGCGGCATAATTTATCAGAAATACTAGATTATGAATTATTTGCATTTTATCCAATTTGGGTGAGGTTTTCCATTAATGTGATTTCTCTGTTTATCGTGGAGATACCACTGATCTGCCAAAAATAGTTTTTCTGGAATTTAGCCTCTCACCACTTCTTTTTTTTTTTTTTAATATGTTCATTTCATGTCCTGCTTTCTAAACATCCCCAGGCTTTCAGCCTACGAACTTGGATATCTTTGGGCAAACCATTTGGCCTCTTTTTCAGTGACCTCCATCTGTTTAGGGGGGACAGTGCTTCCCCATCTCCCTGGGGCTGCATGTAAATGGACTGATGTTCATAAAATCCTTTCAATGCCTCCTGCCCAAAATTCTCCAAGGAAAATCACAGTACAAAGAGCTGTGGATACTGACTACTCTTTGAAGAAATTGCAGGCAGCCTCTTTTTGTCTTCCCTGTTTACTTAGTTTTTCTGAAATGTTGATGCACTGAGAAGTCAAGCCAGGAAAAATAGGGAAAAAAATGCTTATACTCCTATTTGACAGATTTTTGTTGTTAAAATAAAACTTCAAAGAAAATGAAAATAAAAACTTAGATGCTTTAGCTGTCTGACCTTTTATCTTTGACTGAGTTCTCAAAACCATTCCTGAAGTAGACATTTCATAGATATTTGTGACATGAGTCAAGTGTCACATGAAAGGACAGGCTGTTCCCATAACATTGAGGTAGGAAGCCTTTGCCCAAGTTAAAAGAAACACCTGAACACCCTGTGGCCATGTTATTCTCTAATTATCCATCCTAGACAAATCACCCTTGCTTTGATAAATAAAAGTACATGGGGTGTACAGGCTTCCCCGGTGGGGATCAAACAGAGAAAGGATTGAGAGATCACAAATGCTTGTGGCACAATGGAAATCCACTATTAAAAGATCCTCTGATACCAGAAGAATCTCAAACTACTGATATCAAAGAAAGTTTATGTTAATTAGTGGGGAGCACTTGCTATGATGGATTGTGCACTTCTGAACTGGTTCTGTCTGGCAGGTTCCCATTTATTCAAGGGCATAAAAGAGAGAAAACCAGTCTGCCCTTGTATGACAAGCAAGTCACTTGTGAATTCCAAACCTTTTACTTTGTTTTTTGAGCTTGAACTCCGTGGACTTAGTGCTAATTTTCATCTTTAGTTTCTGTGCTTTGCCTCCCCTCTTTTCAATAAGTGCCACGTTTTCTCTGATGTGCTCAGGTGTGGAACATCTGTTCTGTGTACCAGCTGCTTACCCTTAATTTCTGTTTCCTCCTAAACACACTTTTACAATAAACTCTTCAACAGTGAAGCACTGAGAATCAGTCTTTCATGTGCATGAATATGTGTATCTGTAAGTGAATGGCTTTCCAATACTTAAGTTCTCTCTTTTGTAGTTATTTTTTGCTTTACAAAAATAAGGTGAAGTTTTGCTACCCTTGTTTGTGCAACCCCCCTGTAACATTATTAATAATGACTTAAATGTACAATTTTTAAAATCTGCTTCTCTATTTTACCTTACTGTTCATCATGTTATTACCTGCATTTTTCCAAAACTGCCCTCCATTTGTAGAGCACAAATCACATGACGTGTGTAAGAATTCAAAGGGGCAAGTTAAAGATAATTCCTCTTCATCAGGCTCTCTGTAATGAAAGATGCTGTTGCTGTTTCATGCTGTGGACTTTAGCTGCCATGGCTGATCACTTGGAATGTTTGGTACTTTCCCAGAAAAATAAAAAAAAGTTAAGCAAAAGGTTTTTAGTGCTGTGTTCTGCAATGCTGTAAATCTGGGAAGGTGAGGTGAAACACGTTATGTGTGGGATTTCTAACACAGTGGAGCCAACAGATTGAATTTATCTTGCTATTACCATTGTATGAATAACAGTAATTATTCCCATTTTTCCTTTCATTAACTTTGTGATTTTGATAGATATGCTGCTTTTAGAAAGGCACACACTAAATCTCTGAATTCTGTCTTCTAAAAAATCATCCTCTCTGGGAAAAAACTCTTCCAGAGGCTAAGGAAATACTTCAGCTAGTAGTAACTCTTCTTTTTGAGTTGGTTTCGTTGTGTTCTTTTCTTAAGAAACTGGTCTCTAATGAGCAGATCTGATTTGAAGCTGCTTCAGGCTTGCACTGGGAAGAGAGAAATTTCTAAGCTCTGGGTCAAAGTTTGAGGGAATTTCTCTTTGTCTACACAGAGTCTTGTGTGTGATGATTTCCTTGCACCCTTTTAGAAGCCTGTTACGAGCTCACACAGAGTATAAAATAAGGGCTGCAGGAATAGACTTGCTAAGGACTGAGAAGCTGGATTTCTTTTTGCCAGTCTTGCATCTGAAAATACTTTTTCTTGTTATTTCTTTTCTGTGAAGCAGAGATTTCGAAGTGATGACAGTCTGGGGTTTTATGTGAGCTTTTCCATGGAGCTTACCTTTTCCTGCAGCTGGCTCTCAGCCACGCATCCTCTGGAGCATAGGGATGAGGCACTAACAAGCAATGGGCAGTCAGAGTGTCCTTGCTGATATAATTTATTTAAACACCAAAACACCAAACTGCAACTGCTTCAATGAGATGATCATTGAATAGGCTGAAGACTTTGAAACATGGGAAGGCTGAATAGATAGCTAGTTGATTATTGAATTAAGTAGTTATTTAATGTAGGTGAAATAATTTTTTTAAAACACAGGTGAGGTCTTTCTAGCATAGATTTTCGTATGCTGAACTCTTTAAATTAATCTGGTGTTTTTTTCAGCAGTCTCCAGCCTCTCTGTGCTTCCTCTGGGTTCCCACATCACGTGTCCCATGTCAGAGTGTGGCACTGAATTGCTGAGCACTTAAGTGGAAATGGTGCTGCTGACTTTCATTTTAGGATAACCCCAAATTTTATCAGTGCTTCTCTCATCCTTAGTTCATTTGTTAAAGTGAGCAGTGTAAAGCTGTCCTTCACCACTGACGTGAGCTTTCCACTTTCTATTTCTGTGAACTCCACTATCTAGATTACGTACAACCCCAGTAACAAAGATTCATTTGGGCAAAAGTATTCACTGACAAAGAATATATTTGAAAATAAAAGTGATATCTAGATCGTTAAGCTTTTTCTTTTTTCTCTCTATTCTTTCTCCTTTTTTTTCTGTATTTTTTCCTCTTTCTTTCCCCAGAAGAGACATAGTCAGCTTTTAAAAAGTCTATCTGTGAGCACAATAAGTTGCACACTTTTGTTTTATGTTTGCTAAGGAAAAAGTTTATCAGACTGCTTTGTTGATCTCTGTAGATTCATTTTGTGGAGAAAGGCTGCCAAAATGTCAGTCAAAGCTTAAGGCTAAGCCTGCAGCCATCCTGGTGTATTAAAACAGGAAGAAAAAAAAAAGGGATGATGAAAACCCAGATCCACTGAATTACTAGATGAAATTACTAATTTTTTTATTTTTTTTTGTTCATACTGTTGCGGTGGATCTGGCCTAAGATTCTCACTCCTGATGTCCATGCTGAGTGAGGAGTGTTTATAAATTTTGCCTGTACCAAGGTTCATTTGGGATGTTTGCCACTGCTCACAGTGTTCACATGGCTTCATGCAAGGGCACTGAAAGGAGCCCCAGTTCCCATGGCCACAGACATTCCTGACACAGATCAGAGCTGCAGGGAGACGCTGTGGGGCTCCAGTGTCCAACACAGCCCTTTCAGGTGTTGCTCCTCTCTTGGGGCTGATGTTTGACAAATCTGAAGTGCTCCCTTCTCCTTAAGGGTGGGATGTCACAGTGGTACAGTTCATTTTTGTTGGTGGCATGACTGCAGCTACTTTGCTTTTGGAATGACAAGTTGGGATGTGTCATTTATCTCAGGCCCTGTATCAAACCTGTGGGCCTCCTCCAGCCCTGGAATTTACGGTGAGCTGTAGGGGAAGAGAGTGTGCGTGTGATGGATGTGCTTGTTCACTCCACTGCTCTTGCAGCTCCTCTTTTTTTGTGACACTGGCTTCACCAAGCCCTTATTATCTCGTGTTGCTGAGATGTGCAGCCAGTCCCTTGCTTAAGATAACTTAGGCTGCCTCAGACAGCTCAGAGGGAGCAGGGAGTGGAGCCCACAGCTTTTGGAGCATAATTACAAGTTCATGTCCAATTCACTTTGTCACTGTGTCCACCAGAAGGAACACCCGGGCTTTGCTGTGATGTGCCTGTGATCTGTTGATTGCTGTCTTCTCCCTGAGTCAGAAACAGAATCCCCTGATGTTTAGCTTGAGTTGAAGGGGTGTGAAAAATTGATGGCACCAGCAAAATCAAGGCTGTAGTAAAAAATCGCTGGTTCTCAGCAAGCATTCGTTAGTGTTTTCTTTTCACAAATCAAAAACTTTCCCAGATAATGAGAACTGAATTTTATATCCTACAGATTTTTCTGTGGCACATGCTAATTGTTTTCTTATCAACTCTGCAAATAATTGGCATGCCAGTAGCCTCTGAATATTTGTCTCAACTAATAGCAGACCATCACGAGTTTATCTCCCTGGACTGGTAAACAAAGACAGAGAGAGTGATTTTCTTACTATTTATACCTGTTTTTAAGTGGAAGAGGTTAACTTCTGATATAGAATTGATTTCAGCATTCAAGGGAGACCAGGTTACCTGTGTGTTAAGGCAGAGATTTATCTGATAAACCTGAGTACAGATCTGCACAGCTAAGTCCCTAATTACCCAGCTGATTGCCCTGTCAATTTGGAGTCCCAAGCCTGGATGGCCTTTGTGTCTCTGGCCTGCCTGGGCTCCTGATATTCCTTGCTTTCCTGCCCTTTCCCACTGCAGTTCAGGCAAAGCCAGAAATCTTTGCTTGTGCCTCTTTTCTCAGAGCCCTCCTTCGCAGGAGGATGCACTCACTGCTATCCAGCAGCTGTCTTCCTGCTGATATATTGACCTCATTTTAAAATTAATTTCCATTACTGACATAAAACATCTATTTCCTCCAAATTCTTGGAAATTCCTGCTGGTGAAGAAAGAAATGCCTATCTGGTTTCTAAATCCCTTTTTTTTGTTGGTTTTTGGTTTTTTGTTTTGTTTTTTTTTCAAAAATAAATGTGAGGTGTGTGTTTAAGTGCATTAAATTACTTGAGATGGAAGGGCTTACTTAATTTAGTAAATTACTCTGTAGATCATAATAAGGAGGATTGACCTGTTCCACTCATGCTCTGACTTTCTGATGGCATCAGCAATAAAAAGCACAGAGGACCTATTTTAATCATTAAAATTGTAAAGACATGTCAGAATGCTCAAGTAAAACAGGTCTTCTGAGTGGATGACATATTTATGTAAGTGCTTTGAAAGGAAAAATGCTTCTTATGGTTGTATCATTACAACAACAAAACATGAGGAATACAGCAACAAAGCTTTCAATCTTAATTATAAATCAGTTCCGTTACAGCTACACAGGTACAATGTAACTTGTATTTCTAGTTTTCTTCCTATAAAATTAAATTATCTTTCTTGATATAAAAGTATAGTACTCATCTGTCAAGTAGATGAATTCAAAGCAGTAAGAACTGCAGATTCTGATTGCTCCTCTCTTTTTTGTATTTTTAGCTACACATATCTGAACAGTGAACTACCATAGAATTTCTATTATTTTAATTCAGCTTCTCAAGCATTAACTTAGTTCCTTCAGAAAGGAACTACCTAACATTGCCCTCTGGCTTGTGGGCCAGTTAATTATTTACCAAGTAGAATTAGTGACATGTACATATTTGTGTGGAGGTGTAAGACATTTTGCAGTCCCAGGTCAGCAATTGTAACCCGAGGGCTCAGGTCCTCTCCCTTCCAGAGCAGCACAGTGGGGAACACGCCTGGAGCCACAGCTCTTCATGCAGGCTGATACCTGGGGTACAAGGCCTTGGCCAGGAAGCAGAAAGAAACCAAAAATTACATAAGTAAATGAGAGAGAGAAATCTGTCAAAAACGTACAATTGAGAAAATAGCTGGAAAAAGTAGAGCTGTGAATTCCAGAGGAGAACAGAGCCAGTTCTGCCTGTGAATGCCTTCTCTAATGAGGAGCTCATTGTGAATTTAATGTGTGCCTGCAGTGCATTATTTGAAGTGGATCTCTGTAGTTCATACATGCATTTATGATATTGGAAGTAGTGACAGAGTGGGTGTAGGAGCCTGGGAGTACATCTGCATGGATCTCTGGCATGTACTGAACATCTGGAATAACAGGCATCTCCTTTACGTGTTGCAGAGCTAAAGCACTCTAACAGTACCCAGGCACTGAGAGAGATTTCAGCATGGTGGTCTAAAACAGTGTTTCAGAGGAAATAACCGACTAAGCCAAATTTGAGGTGGTATTTATTGCTGTATTTAGACAACTTACAGTGCTCAAGCAGCATAATGGTAATGCAGTAGCTGCCCTCTGTGTAATTAGTTGAGTGAACAAACAACCAAAATTAGCAGAAAAATCTATTTGTGAAGGAAGTCCTTTGTGGATTCCAGCAATCCCATGTTTGATCACAGAACAACGTAATTAAGGTTCCATGGGAAAGCTGGCTCTTCCCTTCCAGCAGGGCTCTGGAATGTGCTTGAAAACATCCATGTGCCAGCTGAAGTACCACACTCACACTTGCTCAGTGATTTTAGAAAAGCAGTTAGTGCAAATGCCGTGAATGAAATGTGCTAGAGAAGGTAACTAGTGAGAAAAGGTCTGGCTGCATGGACAGGTGGGGCCTGCGGTGTCCTCAGGGCTCATCCATGCAGCCCAGGGCCTGGGCAGTGGCTGCTGCACCACTGTCTCACTTGCATACATACCTTCTAAAGGCTTGGGAGAGGGAAAGAACACTGCTCATGTATCCCCAGGTGAAGTCAGATTGTGGCCAGACCGTGTATAAGGTCTTGCAAGAGGGAATTTTAGACATTTGAGAAAGATGTTACCAAGCAAAAAGGCTGGTGAGCCCTCTCTGCGAGGCCTCAGGAACCCTGTGACTTTGTGTTGCTTAAACCAGACAGCAGGCTGAGAGAAACACCTTACAGGGCTGTCATGTTTTATTTAGATTGGTTTCCAAAGAGGAGAGAAACTGAAATAATAGTTCTGGGTAGAAGTGGATAGAAAAATAATTGTGTTTTTAACCTGCCTCTGGTGGCCGAGTCCATTCACTGGCCTCTCGTGAGCGCAGTACCGAGGTGCTGTCACTATCAGAGACTGCTGTGTTTCAGCAAACACAACAAGAGTGATTTGTACTGGTTTTGTGGGTGCTGTCCACACAGGAGACTTCAAATGAAGGCTGGTTCACTGCTCGTTTGTAGCACTTGTAACACTCTCAGACACAACAATGTGTTTTGCTGGAATTCTGAAACATGGTTTCCAAATCTCGTCAGCAGAATCACCTGAACAAAAACATACAGCTGAGTTCTGTCACTGGTTATGCAGAGAAGCAATGCAAGAGTAGGAAGTTGTGGCTATCCTTAGTATTGAATATTGCCAGGGAGCTTTTTTGAGATTTATTTTTTTTTTACGTAACTTTATTTTCAGGAGTTAGTCCCTGTAACATCTGTGCTTTTGTGATGAAATTCTCTTACTTTGATTCATGATACAAACTCTTCTCTCATGCATCTCTATAACCCAGTTATTTGCGTAGCACCAAAGAGAATTTTGCATATTAACTAAATCCATTGCTTTCCAAGGTTTAGGGAACTGTAATTATTTTCAGTTAAAACTTTTCTTGGCTTTATAACTAAAAAAAGAGTTAAAAGCTTTTTTTTTGTAGTTGGCAGTAATTCTTAGAAAGAATTAATTTTCGCTGTATTATTTCAACAGTCTCTCCAGGTTTTTTTTTTTTTTTGGTAAGTTCTGTTACTGTTTTCAGAACATGTGTAACTAAGTGGGATCCTCTGCAGGCACTAAGCCAGGAGAGTGGAGCAGGGAGAGGTGAGCACTGGATAAATAGGTAACTGTAGGAGTGGTTTCTTCCCATTCTCACCCACTGTGCACCCTGCATTAATGTACAAGAGGAGGATGTAGTCTCAGCAGTGTATTCACTGTCCAGTGTTTCAGGAATTTTTTCCATGCAGAAATGTGTGATTCAGGTGTTCCTCAAGCCTTTCACCAGATTTCTGCAGGACTTCAGTGGTCTCACCATTTAAAATTTGTTTCTCTCCTGTAGCAGAATGCTCTGATGGGACCTCCAATAAAGCATCTCCTCAGGTACCTTTTCCCAATGCCCACGAGAGATTTCTAAAGTCTATTGTCCTTCCTTTGACACTGATCCATACCCTGAGGTGGGGAATGATGTGATCAGCTCGGCTGTTTTGCTGCCCTTAAGATGTCAGGAGGGCATCCCTTCCCAATACCTTCAGTTTGCACTAGTAATTAGAAATGCTGTAGTCCTAAAAAGCTCTGGAAATATAATTAAAATCAAACATCATACTTCCTGGGGCAGAAATTGGCAGTGGTACTTTCTGTTCCTTAGGAAATGTCCAAAGCAATAAAAATTGTTTGTGGACAGATGGGAAGCTTGCTGTGTAGGACAGAGGAGCATGCATGGCTGTTCCTACCTTCATCTTACCGAGAGGGACCAAAAGGGAAACACTTCCAGCAAAGGACATGTTCAGTCAGCTTTTATCTCCTGTGTGGAAGATGCAGTTTGTCTGTCTGAGGGATAATTGGGCACCAGATGACAAAGTGAGCCAATTTAATAAAAAGGCTGAGGAATAAAATTTTAGTCTGCAGCTGTGGCTAATTCTGTTCTGTTTGCAATAAAAATAATAACAACTTTCCTGTGACGTGGCCATTTTAGCATCTGTGTTGCAAATAACTGGCATAGCAGCTTGATAGAGAAAGACATAAAGATCCTTCCTATATTGCAACCATTTTGATCAGGAGATAAAAGTGACCGAGTTGTGGAAGTAGTAATATGTGGGTCATTGAATCAATCTGCCAGCAATTTATGACTGTGCAGGGGAATGAAAATGGAAAACAAATCGTCTTAAAGTCCTGTTAACAGGAGATACCCATCACTCACTCTTAGCTTTTCATTTTTAGGGATATGAATACCATAAGCACTGTACATGACTCTCAGTTCATAAATCAGTTTTGAAACAAAAATTTTTTGAAGTCTACAGGGAATCTTTACAGAACTGCTGTATAAACCAGTAATACAGATGTCCAAAAGCAGGAGGAGATTAAATGTTGTATCTATAACCTTAGACTTGGTTGAGTTTTAGGAAGGATATCATCATTCTCATGGGCTGCCAAAGGCAGAAACACTGTGATCCGTCCCTCGTTTGTTCTTAAGATTTGTAAAATTAAGTGCTACTAAACTTCGTCAAGGAGCTGAAGTGCCAATCTACCAAAATAAAGGAACCTGCTCCTGAGAATCAGTGATGAGTATTTTATGACTCCATATGTGTGGTGGATTGCAGTTGCAGTATCCCTCTGAGCTGCAGAGGACGTCAAGCTGAGAGAAGCTCCATAGATTCTGCTTATTGCCTCCCTGGTTGGTAAAGGAAAGCACATGGCAAATCAGGCGCTGATGGGATAATGTGTTGCCAGCAGCAAGATATTCTGAGTTAACATTTACTTACATACAGTATAGAAATGTCAGGCACAAAGCATGTAGCCAGCTGCCTTATTAATTTGGGGTAGTATTGTTTGCTGAGACACTGCTCCACAGTCCCCGTGCATGGTGCTCCTGCTGGACAGGTGAAGCCAAAGCTCAGAGCTGTTTCTTTGTACTGGTTTCAGTTTGTCTGCTCGGTGCCCTGCCCGCTGCTCTGCCTGACCAGGATCACCCTGGGCTGGGATTGCAGCTGGAGCCACTGGGGCAGTTCCATGGAATGGTGTTGGCACTTTCAGGAGCTTTGCTCTGTAAATTGTCACTGACCCAAGTGCTGATCAGCACTCAGCGGCTCCGTGCGCTGCAGGGTTTGTCTTCAAGTGCCCTCAAAACACTCAAGCATAAGGAGTTCTGCTGAACTGGGGGCTTGATTTCTGCCTACTTAGGATTTCCTGGGGAATGTGTAGGATTTTTTTCCTCATTTCTCATCTCACTTGTTGAGTTAATGCCTTTAGCTCAAGCCGCCTACATTTCTATTTTGGCCGTGGCAGAGGCGGTTGCTGGTCATGAATGGGGCAGATGTGGTAACACTGATTCATGGACAGATGTTTCACTGTCTATCTTGAGGGGGAAAAATTTACTTTCTCAGTTGTTTCTATAGCAACAAATAAAACTGGCCTCCAAAACATTAGGGCATGACCAGGAGAGCAGTATCTGATGGTGTTATGCAAGAGCAGCATACCAGTACATGACTCCTGGCTTCCTCTGAGCTCGGCTGGAGGGCGCTGAGAGTTCAGGGAGTTCTTTTTCATCCCGTTGTACTTCTTTAGCATAAACAGAGTCCAGCTTTTGCTCCCAGTCTGTCACTGACTTGCACTTAGAGTCTTCGGGCAGCTTTGCCCATGGGACAAGAGGGATCTGCTGCCCTGAGCACACCTTGCTGTTAGGTCAGTGGTGCTTTGGTAAGGCTCCATCTCGCACAGAATCCAGTGTGGGGGGTGGTAGGTTCAGTAAAATCTAGCCCTACTTCCTGTGGGATGTTCTGAAGTTTGCTGAAGAGATGTTTTTAAATCTTCACTGGGAAAGCATTAGTTTTATTTCTGTTGCTGGCAGACATGTTTTGAAGATTGGAATAGATTTTAAGTAACCCGGCAGATAAAGCCCTTCCTTCCCTGTCACACACAGACAAGACTTTGTCCTGGTAGAGCATTTGGAAGGGAGCTGATGTGTGATCCGAAAGGGGAGCTGGAGCTAGGAAGCTGTGCCAGGATGGTGGGAATGGAGCAGATGAGAGATCCCTAGAAAGAGTCACATGAGGAGAGAGAAGTGCAGACTGGCTGGCCATGGCGTGCCAAGGCACCAAGGAAGGAGTTGCTGGGGGAAATTGTGATCCAGTTCTGACAGCACAGCAGTCTGTTGAAAGCTGAAGCCCCTGTTTGCTGTTTCAAAGGCCAGAAGGACCTTTTCAGGGGGAACTGGTGAAGGGAGTGTGGGAGGCGTGCTCTGGCTGGGAGTGACATCCCCTGGCTGATGCATGTACCACACACACTCCAAGGAAGCCGCTCCTTCCTGCTGGGTTTGTGCTCTTCAGGGGTCACCGAGCCTGCAGTTGTGGGGAATCAATCAGCTGTAGTACCTGTAGGGCCTCAGGCTCCACAATGGTAATTTCATGCCTGGGACCTCCCACGTAGCTTGGGGGTGAGTTTGGATGCTTGGGACTCTCCTCCCAGGAGTGGGAATAGCCGTGGTCATGCACTCTGTGGCTGGGTGTTCAGGTTTCTCTGTGCTGCAAAGAGCAAGGCATTTTGTAGCATGGGGCTGGAAACAGTAGTGCTTGCTTTCATCTCCTGCTGCTCTGAGGTTTCCATTTACAAACTTGGAGCGTTGTTCTTGGTTTGCAAAGGTGATGTCTAATCCAAATGCAGAATGGAAGCAGCTTGTAGTGTAATGCCCAGTTGTTTTGGTTTCTTGCCATATCTGAATTCTCCTACTTTTCTGACTGTAACTCATATTATCTGTAAATTACAAATGTTTGAGTAACTCATCAAAAGGGAGTATAAATTATACATATTTACAGTCAGAAGGAGTGAGATGAAATGTCCTCTTTTCCCCATTTCTCCTTCTAACTCCAATTCCCCACTTTCCAGAGCCTGCTGCCCTGTCCCTGTGTGTCTGATCCCCTTTCTGCACCTCTGCCACCAGCTCTGTTTAGGTTACCAAGAAGTGATTCTCGAGGCCCTGCTTTAGGAAAGCTGATGATCTGCAGGTAGCAGTGTCACCCAGCTCACAGTGTGTGAGTCTGTGACTGGTCTGTCCTAAAGCAGGTGTGTTACCCTTTGAAAGCTGAGCCCAGCAGAAACAAGCAGTGGGTTATTCTACAGTCCAGATGTGGTGCCCAGAGAATGGATAACTCCTGGATAACTCTCAGGTACCTCAGATCATCACTTTGCATGTCTCGAGGGCAGGCAGGTGGGCTTTTACTGCTCTCTGAAGATTTCACCAGAAATTCTCTCTTCCTGAAGCAGTACCTAAAGGAACAACGTTAGCGTGTCATGGAAATGACTTTACTGTGATACATGGAAGAATAATGTGCTCAGGTTATGTTCCTGCAAGCTATTAGTGCTTCCTCCCCTTCACACAGCAAGCTGTTTATCTTTCCAAAGGCTGGGAACTCCTCATTTTGCTTTCCAGAGATTTCCTTATGGAACAAACAGTATAAATAACACCTGCAGTATGAAGCTTTGGGGATAAAAAGAGAAGCTTTAGGCCGTGATGTCTGTATTTATGTATTATTATTATTATTATGTTTGCACTCAATCCCAAGGAGCAGAGAAGGCAGGGAAAGAGAACATTAGGACCACCATGCATTGTCTACTCACAGGAGGAAGAAGCAGCTGCTGCTGAGATTTCTGAACCCTTGCTCTCTGCCTGTGTGGAAGCTCAGCTAAGATTACCTGTGACTTGGTATTCTCACAAGGAATTAAATACAGGGCTTTGGAGTATCTTACTTGCTGTTATTTATAGTGAAGTTACACACACAGCCCTAGTTGTCACTGGGGACCATTTTTACTAAGCATTGTACAGATTTGTTAATGCAACACTGTGTCCCAAAATAAAAGTGGGAAGCAGCTCTACAGGTGGTTTTTATAATTGCCCCAAAAGCCACTGCTGAAAGCCACAAATAGATCCTGCCTCATCCTTCTCAGCAGAATGCTCTCCCCTCCAGAACAGGATGTATTTTGGGCATATTTTAACGTTCTAGCACAGTGATGCCAAACCCTGTGATTAGAACTCGCATTTTATGTAATTTGTGATTGCTGCAGTATTTGACATTTTTCTTCAAGTGTCAGTTTCTGTACTCAAGCAGCTGAAAAAGGAGCCTCAATGTTCTTTAAAAACAAAAGTTTTAAGCCTCGTGTTGTTGCTTGAAAACGTGACTCTTTATCAGTTGGTTTTGAGGAGCAGAATGTTTGTATTCCTTCTTTTCGTATTTAAATATTTTTAAAATCTGTAACTACTAATCACTAAACTAATTATTGTGCAAATTTTTCAACTAATTCATGACCCTGTGGTCATTTGCCATGGCTGCACTACTGAAAAAATCCCCAACCCTGTAGGGAAAGCAAGCCCATATTTTTGGTGTAACTGTTGGATGAGCCTCTATGAAAAGGTAGAGGACTGCTGAGGCACATTTAGTTTGCATCCCTGTTGCAGTGAGACATTTCTGATGGTCCATCACAACCACCATACCATCTGCTTTTTCCAGGCTATTTATTCCATCCTTGTCTAACCTCTTTCTGCTTTAAAAGCAAGCACATTTTCTCAAACCTGTTACCACTCGCTAAATTACTTTTTAAGCATGTTCTGGAAAAAATTAGTCCAGCCTCCATCTTGTCAAATATTCTGTTGCTGGACCAGCTATGGCTTCTGAGGGAGGAAAATCTTACTCTGAATTAGAGTAATTAGGGTTAGAGCATGATGTATCCACACTGGAAGAGTGTCTCTTGCACCTTCATCAGTCAGTTATCAATTTGTTATCAGTTATCAATAACAGGCTGCCTAAGTTCCTTCCTAATTTTGAGTGTGTGAGTTACCATCATGCTCTGCTTGGCGATCTCCACAAGTGAAAATGAAGTTAATCCCTGACTACATTCTTGAATCAGTGCTTGAAGAATGAGGTGCTCCTCCTCCACACTGTCCTGTAATATTTTATGATTGTGTTATTAGGAAAGTTTTTAATTGTTTCCAGAAAGAGGTGTGGATTTCACAGCTGTAAAGACAGACATCTTTTCAGACCTCATGGAGCTCTTGCCTTCGGTGGTTGTGGTGATGGGTTCATTATGCAGCACTTTGTACCAGTTTTACATTTCTGGCTTTCAAACATCCTCCTTGATCTTGTGTTTTAAGAAGGCCTATAAAAATGCAAGGCTTATCTGCACGGTCCTTTGTAGCCTGGTATCACAGCTTCCCTAAGATGTATCCTCTTTAATCAGGGCAGTGCTGATGCCTTGTCCTGCTTCTCATTACTGTTGTGGTTGGCAGTGCACAGAGACCAGCCCCAGAACTTGTTAATCGTCCTTCATATGGAAATGTCCTCACTCCTTTAATCATTTAAATCGATCCTTTTACAGTCTGCTGTCCCGTCCCCCCAAAAACTTTGTGCGTGTCTGTAACCACTGACAAGAAATGAACGCAATGTTTCAGGGAATTGCATTGCAGATTTGCATAACAAAACTGCAGAACTCTGTTCCTACCCCATTTCTTCACCATTCTTGGAGGGTTTGAAAAGGATTTAGTCCTGCAGCACTGACGGGATACTACCAACCTCACTGTGAGAAATTGCTTTTAGAAGCTCTGTGGCACAGACACAGAAGGTTTTCATGGCGCTGTCCCTTAGTGGCGTTCTCTTTCTCGGGTGATTAACTCATTTAAATGCACAGAAAGTGCAAAGATTAAAGTTGTTATTATTATTGGTTATATTTTACTTCTTTTACTCACAACTAATTCCATCTGCTGTCATGCTTCCCTTCTGCCCCAGCTTTCTTGGGCTTCTCTATGTCCTCCTAGACATGTTTGTTTTCTACATTTTATAATATCACCACATTTGTGTCCTGCCCGGTTTCCAGATGGCTGTTAAATATATTAGAAGCTTTTATTCTAAGGCCATTATAAACCCTTATGATTCTCTTTAAACATACATGGTTTATGGCTTTCTTACACTGTGATTTTTTCTCTTCTGGGCTAGAGCTATGCATCTTGTTCACGCTGCCAGGGATTTCTGAGTGCATTTTATCCTGCTGACTTTGACTTATTAATACAAGTCTGTACAGTTTGTGGCACTCCTTCTCTTTCTACTTAATGTGGTGAAAGTTCCTGGAGATGGTAAATTTGTTGCTCGTATTTCAGTGAGGAAATAAGAGCAATAGGCCCACATGTGAGAACCTTCATTCCTGCAGCTGATCCATCCATTGTTGTTCCAAAGGAGCCCAGTTTCCCTCACACCAGAGGAGACAGTGTCTGATGTTTGGGAAGGGGCTCAGGAGGTTAGGCCATCCCTCACAAATTTCAGTGAAGATGCTGTTTGAAGGAGAGATCCCTCCCACTGTCCCCAGGCAGCTGAAAGCCCTGGGTGAGCAGTAGGATGTGCTGGGCAGGCCTCAGGGAAACTCCACGGCACTGTGGTGTTCCCAGGTACAGCCCCAGCTGCTGCTCTGGGGCTCTGTGTGTCAAGAGAAGCACCCAGCACAGCACAGACCTGTGTTTGCTGCAGAAATATCCCACACAGAAAGCAAAACCTTGCCTCAATATGTGCATGCTTGCTCTCCCCCCTCCTCCCGCTCTCTAATAGTTTTCCCTAAGATTCCTGAACAACAGAGCAGATGGAAACCTTATTTAAATTTAGAAACCGTGAATACCACATGCTGAGCTCAATGGAGCAATTCAAGTTGTTTTCCCCTAAATGTTTTGTTTGGGGTTTTTTTTGATGGTTTTGTTTTTGTTTGGCTTTTTTTTTAATGCCGGATTCCATTTAGAATTTTTAAAACAACACAAGCATGTGATACAAAGCATTTGAAGGTACCTGTATTCCTTGCCATATAATGCCTCACTTGGACACAAGTGTGAAAATGTGTCCTAAACAGACCCAACTTCACAGCTAGTCATCCTAAAAGACATTAACACTCCATTATTTATTAGAGCCTTTATAAAAGAAACTCCAGCACCCGTCCCCAAAGAGAGAAAATCTGTCATGGTTCCCAGAAAAGAGAAGCAAGGATTATCCTTGAAAGCAGTCAAAGGAGAGAATAGTTTTTACCAACTTGTCAGAGGAGTTGCCATGGGCACCAGCCAGGAACCGAGGTTTAAATGTCAGATTTCCGTTCCAGTGCTGTTTTTTTCCTTTCTTCTGCCGTATTTTTGCATTCATTCCATTATTCTCTCTCCTTTTTTTTCCTTTTTATAAGAATTTCTCTAACCATGTCCCTGTTTTCCAACACCCAGTTTTGCTTCTTTTCATGCCTGTCCTTGGACGTCATGCCAGTCCCAGGTAGAAAAGTCTGTTTGGGCTTTTTTTTTCTTTTAAGTAAGAGAATGTGTTCTTGGATACTGGTTTGAAAGTCATTAGCATATCAATATTTGTCCGTCAAAAATTTTAAAAGCCAATAAAATTGCATTAAGAGACTGAGGCAGTTAAGGAAGAGACTGCAGTGTGGAGCTGGGAGCAGCTCATTTCAGTCTTACTGTGCCTGCGTGTTAGGAGACATGTGGTACATTTCATTATTTGCTAAAATATTACAAAGAGAGGGATAGGGGAAGGAAAAGAGCAGAAGGAAAAGCTCACATCTGTGGTAATGTCTCTGCAGGGGAAAAGAAGGCAAATCCGACCATTTGTGGAAGGTATTCACGTGTTGTCGGCTGGTTAAACTGCATGTCAATTGAATTAATGTATCCGTTAAATCTAGATTAAAGCTCTGAAGCAGCAGTTTAGAAAACACTTTTTTCTTTTCAGTTTTTTTTTTTTCCCCTTCCTTTTCCTTAATTCCTCTAAGCTGCCACAGGACATCTGGGTTGCTTTTGTTTTGTATGCTGGGTTTTGTTTCGTGTGTCTTCGCTGTCAAAATCCCCAAACAAGCGCGGCTGCCTTAAAAAAATCAACTCCATTTGTGTTTTGCTTACTCGTTAATAGCGTTAGCATGTAAATGAACACATCCCGGCTCCGAAGTGAGCAGCTCGGCAGTGGGCGGGCAGTCGCACCTCCTTTGGAGCCATTGTCTCAGCCTGGCTGGCTGCGGGCTCGGCAGGGCCCTAGTGCAAGGACAGCCTTTGGCAGGAACGAGGCAAGGGCTGCAAAAAGAAAACGGCATTTTTGTAAGAACCAACTATCGCTGTCATGGATTGGGTGCCTGGAACCTCCGTTTGGGCACTAAGGTTGTTCTGGAGAGAGCAAAGACGAAATTGAAAGCGGTAACAGATGTTCAGCTTTGGAGCCTGGTTTTGGCCCTTAGAGTTTATTTTCTCCCTGTGGCTGTGGAAAAGAAGTGTTTGTGGGTTTGAAACCCGTTTCTGACCTCTCTTCTGTTGATCTCGCCTTGCATTTAAGGAGCTGAGCACGCTTCCATATGAATTATTGACACATAATTAATAGGGCAGTACTGACTCGAGCACTGGGTTATTAATAGAGCTAACAGGATGCAGATTTTCAGGATATCTCTTCTTCGTGCAAATTGAAATGCCCCCAGTGGTTTTGAATTATGTGATTTTTTTTTATTCCCTCTTGGGAATAATTTCTGTGCTCCTGGTGCACACAGCAAGGGTGCTGGGTGGTAGAGAGGTGTATGGTCATGGGGTTTGGATGATTGTGGTACAAAACCAGAACAATGTTCAGAGGCCCGGACGGCCTTGAGTCCTCTCAGAGGTACAGCCTGAGGTAATTCCTATCACATCTAGTCCCAAGCTCTCTTACCTCCAGACCATCCAGCCCTTGAAACAAACGCTTCAGGAGGCATCCTGTGCAAGAGGGAGGGAGGTGTGGAAGTTCAGTGCCTGCAGCAAATCATCAGGAATATGAGGAGATGGTATCAGTGATGTTCATGGAAGAGCATGAAAGTTTTCCTTTGCTGAGGTCTGTGAGGTGGGAGCACTGATGTAACCATTACTTCATTTGGAGCAGGAATGTCGTGGGTGTACTTGGCTGAAGAAAAGGGCCAAATATAACCTTTCTGTCGTGGAGCAGTGGGAAGGACTGGGGCCCTTTAGCCTGGGTTTCCGAGAGGATCCAGAGTTTCAGACAGCTGATGAGAAGTCTGGTTTAATGACAGCAGTAGGCTGTCTACCTTTGTTTACAGTCAGAAGTTATTCGTGACCCTGATTCATGAAACCTCCACTCTTAAGCCGAGGAGCGATGTTAAAAACTCTGAAACCTCTGCTAATTTGTTGGGAAGACTTGGTTTTAAGATTTTCTGCAAGTATGCATCACCACAGTAATTTAAAAACTTGTATGTAAAAATTAAAGCAACCCTTTCCTTGACATCTCTGAAACCTCTCTCAGAGTAGATATTTTGCGTATGCTGAGGTTTGGGACTAGGTCTTTGCCTATTTACTAATATTTTATTTGTACAAAAAAGAAATTAATTTATCCTGCTTGGTAGGATTACTGAATGATCAATTCTGGTATTTTATTTGCCATCTAAATCTAAAGTAATCATCATCCCCCAGTGCAGTACAAATAGTCTTGCCTTTTAATCCCTGTCTATTTCAAAAAATCTGTTTTTGTGACTCCCTGAATAATAGTTTAATTTCATTTTCATTCTAGTATAATCTTACTCTGGAATAAAATAGATCAGAATATAAACTCAAAGAAAATATAAAGAGATTTTTTTTTTCCCCCGAGCCTCCCTGTGTCTTTACACATAAATTAAAATCAAACTCTGTATGTCACTGACATGTGCCATGCTAGTGAAATCCATATGAAGTACATTCTGCTGGGGCATCAGCCTTGTCATGCAGAGATTCCAGCCCTTCCAAGGGAGACACACGAAGTATAGGAGAGGAATTGTGACCATAACTTCCAAGATTTTGAATTCAGAGACCTCCTTTTTTCCTGTCAGTAAATGAAGGTATATGTCTTCAACTCTGCATGTATGATAAATACTGATGGTGATTATATAAATCCAGGTACTCAGTTCTCATTTTCAGTACAAAAGTGTTGTTTTTCTCTTTGTCTTCCTGCCCCACCGCTGTGATCTTGCAGGGGCTTTGCTGTGCAGCAGATGGCAATGCAGGTGTAGCCCTACCGTAGTTTTGCAAGCTTGGCCTTCAGCCATGGGGGAGTGTGGAGCAAGGAGTCAGATTACCAGATGAAAACCCGAAGCTGACATACAAACACAGATCAATATTTCCAAGATGACGCTTATTACCCTGTTGTTAGCACCAGACAAAACCAGGAGTTAATATCCTCATCCAACACCTGAACAACTTGAGTGATGAAGTAATGTGAAAACTGGCGACTTTTCCTGAAAGCTCCCTGAAGGTGTATGTCTGCTGCACGGGATTCATCTTCAACTTTTATTGTGCAATGCCACTTGCATTAGAGAACTTGGGGAAAATAACTGCTAAAATAGGCTTAAAATTAAAAGCTGCACCAGCAAGTCACTTTTTCAGGGATCTTAGAAAGCCACTGTTCCAATGGCAGCCTTCACACTCTAGTGGCCCTGGAACCCTCACAATATTGAGGCTCTGCAAAATGTGATTCCTGAACAGGCAGTAAGCACAGGGATTAAATCATGGTGAAATGATTCTCATCTGAGGTGCCCAGCCAGGGCAATCTTCAACTCAGCTGGGTCTCAGGACTGGTGCTTGATAGCAGAAGTGGGAACCTCTCTGGGTTCTTGTACTGATGTGTGGTGGTCAGCACACAAGGAATTCCTTGTTCATGGCTGAAGACAAACTTCTAGAAAGCCAGGTTCCAGGAAAAAGGGAGCAGGCTAAGCCACACCAACATGCTCATCACAAGTAGAAATTGGCCTGCTTCAGGCTCCATACACCTTGGAATTCTCATTCCATCACTGGGTGTAAACACACGTTTGGGAAGAGTAAAACCAGGACAATTTCTTCAATTGTTTCAGCCCTCACCTGATGCCTGCCTCCAAAACTTGCTAAAATGATATGGTTCCTTTGTGGTTAGTAATATTTAAGGGTTTCCATGGACCTCTCAAGTTTGCCCTGGAGTCCCATTCAAACTTTAAGATTGACAGTGCCCTTATTACTCATACAAAAAATCTTCAGTGTAGATGCAGGGCTCTTCCTGCAAAATTAGGCCATGAACTGTGAAAATATAAAGCAAAATACAAGTCTCTGTGTGAAAAAGGGAAGCCACCTGAAAATGTAGCCCCAAACTCTCAAATAGGGTCTGTGTTAGCATGTAGGATCCTCAGTACTTCAAGTGTGCTTCCTCACATTGGACTGACAATTTGCCCATTAGAGAATGGTGTCATCATGCTCTAGTTAAAACCTTCCTGGGTGTGCTACAGAAATTGCCAGAACATTTAACAGACTTCAGCTGGCAACAGCTGCCCTTTGTTATGTATGGTGCCAGTGTTAGAGAGATGAAAACTACAGAGATGAGAGTGAAGGAAAAAAAAAAATAAACTAATGGGGGTAGGGGAGCAAGTGGAACCACTGCAAGATTTGTCTTTCTGAAAACTGCCTGATTGCTTTTCAGATCTATCCTTTTTTTCCCCTGTTGACAAGCAAAGCTTGGGAATAATAAGTGCTGCATGAATTAAATCCATCACACTTGACTGACTGGATACCATGTACTGGATCTTCCAACCAATTTGGGTTCTATCAGTGTGCCACTATTGATTTTGGTGCTCTGACAGAAAATAGCAAAGAGACAAATGAAGGGGGGCAGGAATCCTACAGAGAGTTTTTTGGATGCTGTAGCTGTGGGGGGTAGCTAAGGTAATGCCAAATTTCCCCCACATAAGGTACCACAGAAGGTGTGAGCACGGCTTTGTACGGCTCAGTCAATAAGTGTTAAATATGTCTGTGCTGGGGCTGCACTCTGTTCTTCTGTGGCTCTTTAGGAAAGGCTTATTGACAGCAGAGCAGGAGGGTGGTTATTCTTGTCCACCTACACCATGTCTGTTCCCAAGCAGCACCACTTTCCCTGGCAGTACAGCTGTGCTCTGTCAGAAGTACAGGGATGAGAATGTCAGTCTGTCCCATTGAAATGCAGATAGGCCGAGATGTTGCACAGCTCTGTCACCAAGTGCTGTTTATTTCACCATGTTTTTATTGCTCAGACAAGGACTAGCTTTGAGAAGTTCCAAAAAGGCATTTTATTTTCTTTCCCTCTTCTCTTTTTCCAAGTTTTCTGTGTTCCACTTTACTTAGCTGAAGAAAGATCCTGTCCTTGGCTGGGCCTAGGGGGAGGACTGGGACCGGAATTGCCCAAGAGCTGGCTTGTACCAGGAACAGCAGGAACTCCTGATGGAGCACTGGGGGGCTACCTGTTGTTTTTTATTGAAATGTGAATGCTGACCATTCCACTAGGGATTGTTCCTGGGCATGGAGCTGTGCTAAGGCTGCTGTGGGAATGGGAGGTTTCAGCTGAAGTTTTCCTCTTTGCCTTGTGCCGCACTCAGGTAGGACACAGCACCTTTCTGCCTTGTCACTGATCTCTTCACTTTGGCAAAGCTGTTTCTCCTGTGCTTGTCTAGGACTTGAAATAAAGTTTTCGTGAGTGATCTGTAGAAGCTGCTGTAATTCAAATCATCCTTGCTGAAAAGGAAGTTCTGTAGGGATGGCTGTGCCAGACAGGTAGAGTAATGGAGTTCAGCACCTCCTTCACACAGGCAGCAGAAAGAGTAAGGTTTGCACCATGCTGCCTTCTCCTCTCTGGTTTCTGGTCTTTCTTTTGATTTCCTCATTTTGATTACTTCATTTTCATTATGATCAAGGCACAATAGAGAGTTAAAGGACTTCTGTGTAAGTGAAATCCAGTCGTGTCAATCCCTATTAACATCTGTAGCGTATTTCACCTGAGTGAGTATGGCCATTTTGGATAAACTGTTTTTCAAGGGTAAATACATGTTGCTGAAGGGAATGGAAGCAGCAGTTACTGTTCCCAGAACAGGTGGTGGTGACATTTCCTACAGAGGGCTTCCTTAGGGAGAAATGTTAAACCTTAAGCTTTTATCTCTCCTTAGAGAAGACTTTAGGTATCTTCTTTCTACTGTCCAAAGCACTACAAGTATAGAAAATAGACAGCAGTAATGAATGGTTACATTTAATAATGTACTGTAATACATTAATCAAGTACAGATCTGATGACTAAACCTTTCAGTATCTGAGGTAGAAGTTCTTATTTCAATAGGAGTCTGCTCCAAACCCTCGTTTCTGTAGTATCGATTTACAGCAGTGCCTCACCATTCCAAGCGCTGCATTTTAGGAGAAGGGCATCGCAGAGCTCCCCAGCAGGTACAGCCTCATTGGGCTGTGGTGCTTGTTCAGAATGCACAGTGCTAATGGAGGGAGTTCAAGTCTCTGCCTTTTCTGTGATGCAGAAAATGTGCCATTGCCACATAAAATGCCATTTCAGGGTTGTTGCAGCTCCTTTACAACATGCCTGTGGCAAAACGGCAGGTTTGGGCTCCTTGGAGACAGTTAGTTTCCCTTTTAATAGCTGCTGATAGCACAAAGCAGAAGTGGCCCTGCCAAGTACTCTTAAGGAACAGCCTGAATTCCCAAATCCCTTCCAGGGCAGCAGCAGCATTCTTTTAGCTTCAGTACTGTGTGGTGGCTGTTGGAGGTGGTGAACTGAGACCTGGTCTGACAGGAATCCTTCCTCCTCTACAACATCCACCTCATGCAGTCTGGTCCGGAATCAGATTCCCAGTCTGTCTGGAAGGCTTTCAGAAAGCTGAAATCTCTTTTTCAGCCCAGTGCTGCAAGACAGCTTACACAGCCTGTGATTAAAAGGTTAAGACTGAAAAAAGGCAATAAAAGCTGTGGGTAAAATATGGAAAAAAATTAAAAATATTTTCCAAGCAGTTTCTACTTTAAAATTGTTTGTACATTTACTTTTGGAATTTTGGCGTGTGTCTCATTGAAAAGAAATAGGATTTTTTTTTCTTTTTTTTTTTTTAATTTTACACGTTCTCAGAATTTAGCGAAGTTCATTATTTCAGCCTGTGGAAGAGCTGCCGCTTGCTTGAGGAGTTACAAACCCTTGTGTCACCTTAGAAAATTTGATGCATACAAGCTAGACCTGCTAAATTCAGATCCCCTTCCATTTTTAATATGGTCTTTAAAAAATGGGGATTTCTTCAGCTGTCTTAGGTTATAGGTGTTTACCTTCACTGAATTAAGAAAATGGCCTCCATCTTCAAGAGCAAAGTGACAAAAAGAAGCTCTCAGCATCTCTGGTTCCACTAAAGAAAACATGGAAATAAAAACAAAGACATTTCCATTTACAGAGAAACTGTTCCTGAGACGTGATTAAGGCTGTTCAGATTTCCAGTAATGTATATATAATATATTCCTGTATCTGCAACATATTGGTAGGAAACCTTAAACAGCAGATGCTCCGTGGGACTCTTAAACTGAAGTCCAATCTATATAGGAGACAGAACTTATAATGAGACATAATGTAGCTGTGAGACAAGACTCACGGGTAATTTCCTGCAAGAAAGAGTGAGATTTAATCACTTTGGGCTACTTCTGCAGCTACTGCTAAGGCATGTTAGTTACTCTGTCAGAGGGGAAGATGCTTGTCAAGATTGTAAGCAGATGGAATTGCTGCCAGCCATTTACTCACAGGCAACAAATGATGCTCATAGACCATTTGTTTTATTTCTGTGCTTTTTGTCGTGTGCTTTGCTGCCTCGCTAAAATCCGCGGCCTTTTATGTTAGGACAACAGGACATTAGCAATTATGGCTGTTACAGTGCTCAGTTCAGTTATTATCTCTGTCCCTTCTAAAAGTTTTCATTCTAGTGGCTTTATTTACTTCAAAGAAATAACTGGAGAATTTTTGATTGATAGAAGTAATTGTTCAGCTGCTTGGAGAAGCCAGTCTTGTGTTACATTTAATGGCCTACAGGTGAGTGACTGCTGCTTCCTAAGTGCCAGGCACGGAGAGAGCTGGGGGATGAAATCCAGGTTATCTCAAGGTTTGTATTTTCTGCAGCTCACATGAAATATTAGCCCCAGTTAGCATTCGTGTTGCCAGCCTGAGCTAGCGCTCTGTGCAGCAGCGTGGAGGAACAGCCATAGCTGGCAGATAATGAGCCAGGTAATTACTCAGGAAGTTCCTGGGCACTCATTCCCAGTCCAAAGGCAGGGCATGGACTGGCTGACCAGCAGCTCTTGTACTGTCCTGCCGAGCTCCACGCTGTGCACTGCCTGCCACTCCTCAACAACGTTCATCCAAGTCTTCCTCATCCTGTTGGGCTTATTTGCAGCCAGCAGTCCCATCTTGATTTCCAGGCTGATTGCACAGATTGTAACCCAGGGCAAATTGGGCAGAGAGACTGCTGGAGGTAAGGCAGGGAGAGGCAGGTGGGGGAAAATGTCATTGACCCAATTGCCTTGTCTGAGCTAGATGGAAAATTATATCCTTGTGCCATCACTCCCCACATATCAAACAAATTTAGGATTCCTGGGTGAGTACTGTGGCATCACTTCCACAGCCCAGGGATGAGTGCTACTGAGGTGAATGCTGCCCTGTGCGGGCACTTGAAGCCAGCCTCACTGTCACCACCTTTTCTTTTCCCTCTGAGTACCCTCAGCCAAGCATCTTGCCTGGCTCAGACTCTTGCTGTGGGTCAGCTGCACCAGTCAAAGGCCCAGCAATGGATTCCGGCCTCTGCCTGCAGCAGCTGATGTACTCCTTTCTCGTAGGGCATGATTCAAGACAACGACCTAACTGGAATATTTTTCCAGGATAAACATCACAGATACCAGTATACTCTTAAAAAGTGGGTAATGGATCTAAAACAGTTTGTTTTTTTAAAAACACCTAGTTATTGTCAATAGCGAGACCATATTCCAGGTGATTAGCATCCTGCAGACCACTTACTCTTAGCTAAGAGCTATGACAGAGAGGAGGTTGAAAAGACAAAGAATTTTAGGTTTCCATGGCAGTGAATCGGGAATGGCGTCACCAGTTTCAGTGCAGAACATGTGGGAAGAGGAAAATATGGTCCAAAAGGATTATGGCCAGAGAAAGGAGAGAGGGTGGGTGGGCTGAAGACCCCATTTGCCAGAATACATGAGATAGCACATTTGCCTTTTAAAGCAATAATTTTCATGAGAAACTCCCTTCAGCGCTCAGAGATTTGTTCTCAGAAATGTAAATGTGCATTAGGAGCGTGGTGGCAGCACTCGAATGCAGAAAGCAAAGTTCTCCAAAGCAGAGGGAGACCAGTGATGCCTTCTTGGCCAAGACATCTCTCTCTTGATTTCCAAAAGATTTAATGGGCTACTGAATTGCCAGGGTATCCATAAATCAGGGTAGCGCTTTGTGATTGATTCTTTCTTTCATTTTTAGCAAATAAAAGCAAATACCATTATAATAATTCACACTCAGAAGAACATTTTCCCCATTGCATCTAATGTAATTTCAACAAGTTAGCACAGACCAGATTGAAATGTGAACACGATCTGTGTTTAATATATCAAAAGCAAATTAGGTCTGGGTTTGAAAAGGTGTTAGAGCTTTTCCTTTCATAAAATAAAATTAGTTCTAATTTGTCTCTGAAGCTTAAACGGAAAGAATTTATTGTTGAAATATAAACTGACAGCTTAATCCAAGCTTAATACATTTAACACTGCAGAATATTCTTAAGGAATATTTTTTATTATTACAAGCTGAGGGACAAATCAGCAGCACTACTGAAATTACTAGAGCCACAGTGGGTAACCCTGCTGAAGCTTATGCCCATGGAAGAGGCCAGGAACAGGGAAATAAATACACAGTTACACTTTTAGTACACACACAGGTAAGTTTTGAGAGTTTTTTTAAGGTGGGACTTATTTTGAAGACATTATGTGAGGTCCAGTATTGGGTGTAAATATGGACTAGCACTGCAGCGATGTTTTATTTGAGGGTTACTAATTCTGTCTCCTGTGTTTGTCTCCTTTTGCTTCTGTTCTTCATACTGTGTAATGAATGACTTTACTAAGCCTAATGTGCGCACAGTTGGCAAACACAATATATAAGCATTTGTCTAAATGGCTGAAAACCAATTTTGAGTTTGGAAATGTGACTATTTGTTCAAGGAGTAATTCAGTTTTAATGGAAAACCACAACACAGGCCATCGAACTAAATGACAGAATCCAAACAGAAACCATCAGATACCTAAACAAGCAGCCTGGGTTAGAAAATACCGAAATGTGATCATCAGGTGACTTTTGATCGCCTGATTCTGAAGAGAATCCCGGATTTTATGCATCTGGTTTTTTGAAAGGTTTGCTCTCTCAGCCTCAGTTTTTCTTTTAGTCATGTTGGAGACTTCCTCTGCCTACAGAGGTGGTAACAGGATTGCTTCTCTTCACGCTGCCTTGCCTGTGGAAAGTCCTATTAAAGTGTTAGCTGAGCAATTCAGAGGGCTCTGGTGTTATCCTATTGCCCACTCACAGAGGCAAGTAGTGGATAATTGTGTTCCAGCTTAGTTTCATGGGATAAGAGATTCCTCGTTTAACTCTATCAAAAGGAAGGATTAAGAGTCCTTGTTGTTCCGGGAGAATAAAGTTGCATAGGACAGGAGACGTGAAAAATAGTGAGTATAAAGCCATGGTTGTAAACCAGTAGATCTATTGCAATAAAGAAGTTTCAGACAATGAAATATCCCCTCTAACTTTTATGGTCATACTTATAATTCAGTACATGGAGACACATTACTCTGGATCACGTGAAGCAGAATAAAACAGCCCATTAATTTCATCAGAAGTTTGCAAGCTGACTTCATATATTCACACCTGTCATGGGAAGACAGGTGGTGAGACTGCTGCGAGAGCAGAGCCAGGGGAAAGGCGCTGGGAGCTCATCTGCACTTCCATGACCTCTCTGGGCTGATAAGCACTGCTTGTTGTTCCTGTGTAGGATCTGGTTGGGTTTGTGCAGCACTGCTGTGTTTGCTGGCTCTACACAAGACTTCTACTTAAGACTTCTATTCCAATAGAACCTGCTTTTGCTTTACAACTGGCATAAGCCTTTTTAAAAAAATCAGGCCAGAGAGGAAGGATAAAAATGAAGTTTGGTTTGGAGGATGTGCCAAGTTCACAGTCGTGGCCGGGGATGTGAGGTGCCCATAACTCCTTGGGTTGTCATGGCCTGTGACACAACTGAAGGGCTTTTCCCTGGGAACTTTGGGGTGTTGATGGCAGCAGCTCCTACACCTAACTCATAATGTTTCCTGGAGACCCAGAGATGGTTTGTTCTCCATCTCTTATCAGGCAGAATTTTGTTACGGGAGATCAGTTAGTTCTGTAAGTCTCACTGCTTTCCCTGTCAGCTTTTATCTGGAAGCACATGGAAAAGCGTTTAGCACTTAGCCAGCTTCCACACAAGGCTGGTGTCTTTTCAACTGTGCCATCTCTGTAGAAAACTACAGCTGATGGAGTGTAGGAATGTTTTTTCCACAGCTGCACAACATTTCTAAGCTATTCTCTGTATTTATCTGCAGTGACCTTACAAAACCACCCTCGCCCCTCTCCCCTATGGCTACAAAGCTTAATTACTGTAATTCTGATTTAGTTTAACTTCCACAGGGGTCTCTGTGCTCTGGAGTAGCATTTATCAGCACATTTATTCCTTGGAATAGGCTGATGTTTACAGGATACCATAGGGTGCTGTCTTCCTACAGAGTGTCTGGTAGGCTGTAACTTGCGCTGTTAATTTTTAAAACCTGTAACAGAGAGGCAATATTACATTGCAGGGCCACCTTTCTGCAGCACCTCCCTAAAAGCTCTTTTTTGTTTTGATACTTTCCATATTTCTCAGGTTTCCGCTGTCCTTTCTGTAGCAACCAGCTCCCTGTTGCTGCAGGGATGTTGAAGAAGTGATTTTTCTTCTGGGTGGTTCTGTCTGTTTTGAAATCACTGGAGGGAAAAATTTCAGGGCATCTCCCCATCTCCCTGCTGGACCTCCCTAAAGACCTGATTTTTATCTCCTCCTTTCCGGGTCTTTACTTTGCAGTCTCTCCACTGCATTGTTTACCAATTTAAAAATAATCCTTGTCAGTCATTGAAGTGCAACCAAAATATGCTTTTTCACGGCATTGTAGCAAACCCTTAAATAACTGTGACATTGTACTGGTGATGAGAAAAGAAAGCATTTACATAAGGAGCAGCTTGCCAAACCTTAGCAATTTCTTCTACAGTCAAGAGGAAAATAAAGCCTCTCGATTCTCCTAGCATAGATTTAAGTGATTATTCTGTGCTATTGTTCAGTATGACCATTTTCAGGAGGATTGTAGGAAAAACATTGCTTGTAATCATCTCCTAATGGAAAAACAGGTATGGGTCAGGCACTGTCAAGAGTGGGAATGTGTCAGCAGGCTGCAAAGGTCAGCTGGGTAGAATATACAAAGCTGTGATGTGGCCTGTCTGACATCCAGGGTTAGGGAAAAGCAGTCAAATTCAGGTTTTACATTGCCATTGACATGGGTGTGTGAGCCTTGCTGGGAAAAACTGAACATATGTTATCCACTAGGTACAAGTGTAGACCAGTTCTTGTTTTCTAGACTTCACAGTATTGAATTACAGTGCTGTTTTTCAGTTGTAAACTATTTCAAATCTATGAACCAGACAAGTTTAAATGACTGTGTAAAGGTAATAAATGAGATATTTCTCCAATTAAACAAAATGACTTCTTTAAGTCATTGTTTTAAGAGATCTTGTTATTCTGTGGGCAAGGATGGGTAGGGAAAGATGCTTCATCATAAATACTGAAAAAAGCTGCATTTTGGAGAAGGGGAAAAAGAACATTAATAAAATTTGTAGGTGGTACTGAGGTGACAGGTACTATAAACACAACAGGAACACAGACATAAAAGAACAAAATAGTGCCTAGTGAGAAAAGTATATGCACTGGAAATGCAAAATGAGAATCAACCTGGGAAAAAAAAATGCAGAGAGATCTCCCCTGGGGAAATTATTCCTGAGCACACAGGCTCAATGAGCAAGAGAAAATTGGAAATGGTAGTGATTAAAGAGGCCCTGAGGTGAAGCTAGTCAAAGAATTAGACAGCAGCAACAGTATGATATGGATATAGAAAGAGGGAATTTTAGGATGCGGTGTGTTCCAAATGCAGCCATTCCCTGGCCAGGGAGCTGGTGCAGCGTTGAGATGTTGCAGCTGACTGATGGCAGGAGCAGGTTGATGCTGGCTTTCTCTGGTGCCTGGAAATCCTTACTCTGGCTTTCTGCAGCCTTGAGTTTCCTCACTCCTGCTGGGTGAAGAAAATAGAGATTAATTGCTCACAATGTGAAACACAACAGCAACTTTCCTAATTACTATTTTCAATCAAATAATTGTGATTTTCCTATGAGAAGGGGAGTAATTAGAGAAGGCAGAAGCCTGAACTACATTGCTTTTAAATGTATCCAGTTGCTACTTCAATCTGCGAGGAGAGCAATCATTTCTCTTTGTCTTCTGATGGAAAACTTCCTCCTCCTCCTCACTTCACATTTTGTAGTAAAAAACTTCTCCTGTTACATAGTAGAAGTCATCTCAATAATAAAGAATTGCAATCAGCAGCATTCTCCTGTAAGACTGAGGCAGACATGCACTGATGCAGTAGAACGGGCTGAATGTGCAGATGCCAGATCCAGCCTTTCATACCAATAAACTCCCCGGTCCCTGGTGGAGAAAAAATAAATCAGGTCCCAAATTGAGTTAAAGAACCACTCAAATGTCATCCCAGCTCTTTATTCGCAACCCTTCATGTAACTGGGAAATACGTCCCGAGCCAAAGGCTGTTCAAATGCATCAGTTTGGGGGCACTTGAGCGCGTGCTTCCTGTGGGACTCTGGAGTGGTGCATCGAGGGCTCATTCATGGAGTGGTCACCTGTGCCTTTGGTGGGAAGCTTCTTCACATCCAGGTAAAAGCAGACCTCAGCAACCGGACCAGATAAAAACTGCCACCCCCAAACACCCAAAATGTATTTCTTCTGCTCAAGAAAAGGTTTGCTCAGACACTGGCAGTCTCTTTCAGATGAAGTAAAAAGCAATTTAAGTTGCATCTGTGACTTGTGGTTTCTTAAGTCTACAAAGTGCAGAATAAATGTATATGTAAGCAGTTACATTTTTTTGTTTCTGTGCCTGGGGTTGCCACAGCCTAGATTATTCCAGAGAGCCTGTTTTGCTAAGCTTGGCAGAGATGACAGTCCTCGGGAAGTTCAAGGCCGGTGCTCAGGCTTTGGAGGGCTGTGTGTCCTTATCTCTAACTTGTGTTCACTTCTTATTCTGCACTGAAAAAAGACCTGTCTGCATCTCCAGTTTGTGCTTTGTTTGTTTGTTTGTTTTACACTGGGGGAGAAAAATGAAACCAGACCAAATTTTGGTCCCAAGAACTCGGATCTAAATCTCTGCCAAAATGAATGGAATTGCACTGGAAGAACATTTTCCCACTGCATTGTGCTGTTACAGATTTATGCTTCCCAGCCACTCGTGTCACTCAGCCCACCACATTTCTTGTGATGCCTGTCACTCACAGAAAAAGAACAGCACGTCCCTGTATATCCTGACTGAGCAACATGACAGCCAGTGGATTTTTAATGAGATAATACAGTTCATGGAAGAGCTGAGCCACAGCTGATAAGTGAATGTAAAATACAGCCCTTGCTCTTTTAATCCCTCCTGCTTACTTTACATGAGAACAGAGTCTTTGTAAGCACCATACTGGAAGCTCATTATACAAGAGGAATAAAATTCAGCTCCTTGTTTTTATCTTATTTTTGTTGGAGACATATCCCATGTACGGCTCTCAACTATAAAGGAGCCTTAACGTAAAAGAAAGAAACAATGGGATCAGTGACAAGCCTAATTGGCTTTTTTCAGATGTTTAAAACATGAGGCCTGCACATTCATGTATGTGATGTACATGAGATGAGTTTCTGGTAAAGAATTAAGTGAAGACTCTTAAAATGGCCTACTGAGCATGTGTGGATTTCCAGGTTTGGTTGTGGTAACACTGAGGGTAGATAGTTCCCACTAGTTATTAATTCCAGTAGAGCAAGGAGCGTGATGCAGCTGCAGTAGGAGTGGTGAATTTTGCTCAAGAAATCTGGCAAAAGTCTCCTTAGGTGAAGAGGGAAAACCACATGTTTGGGATTCTGGGGGCCTCTCAGAAAGAGCACCCTTTTTCTGTGGGGCACAGGACGTGCCTTTGCTCCTGTGGGGTGCAGGAGGTGAGGAGCGCTGTCCTGGTCCCCTCAGGGGCAGTAGCTCACAGTCAGAGCCTGCTCCTGTGGGGCTGTGAGTCAGCAGGGATGCTTCTGAGCCCCACGGCTGTGCTGTGTCCTGCAGGGTGTGCATCAGCACTGCCAGTGACTCCCTGCAGACACAGCAGAGGTGGCTGACGGTGGAATGTTGTCCCTGATGGAATAATTCATCTGGTACCCGCTTGGTCTCCCAGCAGCTTCCACCATATCTCCGTGTGACCACAGAATCACACTTGCATCACAACATTTCTCTTTTCTTGCTGTTATTTTGTCTCCTGAGCACATTTCTGGAGCTTTGTTGTTCCCTGATGGCTTTGTGCGTGCTGCTTACCTGGAGGTAAGGTTTGTTTACAGTTGCAGAGTAGCCTCTGAATTTAAGCCACCACAGCCCAGACAAACATTAATTTCACTTTCCAGTGTTTGCTTTTAATTTTTCTTGCTTTTCTGTATCAGGTTCCCTTAGTGTAACAGGATCTGAGCAGTGGGGAGTTTGACATTTGCTCACTGACATGCAAAAACTCCAGTGAACTTGGGTGGATTTTATATTACAGCTTCCATAGGGGAAAAAAATCAGAGATTCAGCACAGGTGGTCCAAATTGCAAGCAAAGTCAGTTATTCAAAAACATCCCATTATTTATTTTCATATGCAGTTATTCTCACTGCAGTTCGGATGCAGGAGGATAACATTTGTGAAAATACAGCCATGTGCTCTTTGAAAAGATGTATTTTGAAGCAGACACACCTTTTCGTTCTTTTCTTCATCAGGATAGTTTAATTAGATTCAGGTGTACTTTTTAAGGTTACTTGCTGCATAATTGGTTAACTCACCACATCTGTGAGTTTGTTTGATTAATGGGGACTAAAACCTGGTTACTTAACCCAAGCTGTGTCCTGGGTGCTTTCTGAGCATTGCTCCAAGTGCTGACTTGAAGCCAGCAGTACTGGGAAAGGTCAAAACCCCATTTCCAGAGCCCTGGTCTGAAGACTGTTAGAAATTCTGCTGTGATCTGCCTTTATTGCACATTAGTTTTAATAGGATATTATTGGTTTGTGAATACCCTTTTCCCAGATGCTGCTTCAGTGTAGTTTTTATTGCATAGCAGTTTTAATGTGATTTTACTGCTTTATAAATACACTTTTCACCATTCTTGCCTTGCCACCGTGGCTGTACCAATATGTTTGCACATTACTGTTACTGCTGTCTTAAAATCAAGGTTAAAGCAATCACAGTAGGGCTGTGCAGAATGAATGATAATTGAAAATGCACCTAGCAGGATGCTCTTGATATTCTATAAACAAACAAAGCAGAATCTTTATTCATTATTTATCACTTGTTCTGTGTGACATTTCTTTACAGGATATATTTTTTTTCCTTTCACTGAGCTGAGTTAAAACATATGTCAGGCCAGATGCATTACATTTACCTCTCTTCTTTTCTCCCACACTGAATCACAATCACTTTGATTTTGCCCAAAATGTTCTTTCCTCATGAATTTACTCCATTTGCAGAGAGTGCCCTACGGAAGGTTTTAAATATTGGCACAAGATTTTGTACCTAAGCGTTCTATCAGTGTCCTGGTATTCCAAGATGTATTAAAAAATTTAAACCAGTAAAATTTGCTGACCCAAAATTTTAGGCTTCTGGGTAGAAATAATCTAGATTGCCTGACTAAAAAGCATGCATCCCCCATGGCTGTGGTTTAGCATCCTCTTTACAACTGATGGGCTGGAGGGCACCTCTTTTCACAGGATACAGGTGCACTGTCCTGTTTTTTTTCAGTTTTATGGATATTTATGAAGTAGTTCAGCTCTTCTGTATCTCTGTTAACAGCTGTAGGTATTTGCCTCTGGTCACCATGGATTCGAGTTTTTATGTCTTTAGCAAGCCATATGAACTTCCTGTACTCTAACCTATAATTTCTGCTGGTGTTTATCTCATTTATTCCATCCCTAGATTTACAAGTAGGCTTTGTTTTTATTGTTGCCTTTATTTCTTTACCAAACCAAAAGTTGCCTGGAGTACTCTTCCTTCTTCACAGGATGGCTTTGCTTTTAAACAAGTTTTAACCACATTTTTTGGCATGAATTTTCTTCCCATTCGATCTCATATTTTCTTCTGGTTTGGAAAGCGAAGCCCTCAGAACTACGTATGGATATGTGTTTTGGTTGGAATTCTCTTCTCTACTCTCAGGCTGGACCTGGTGGGGTCAAGATCCCTGTTCCTCAGGCAACGGCCCGTGCCTAGTCCAGGGATTTATTTATCTGACCTTCTGCATCCTCCCCAAGCCACAGCTGACTTGTCCCAGGTGGGCTGTGGTACCTTCTGGGTTTGAAAGGTCCTTGCTGAAGTCAGTGGAAAAATGCCAGCTTCCTTGAGTGAACTCTGTGTTGAAAACTATTTTTGGAACCCCATACTGTTTTATTTCTACCTTCCTTTAAAAAAAATCTTTTTAGAAAAGATCCTTCAGAATAGAACTTTTTTCATACTCTTTTTTTTCTCTTGCTTTGATTGCTTTTTATGGGGTATAGCTTGGCAATTCTGTGAGGAGCAATGTCTCGCTGTCCTTTGTTCTTACATGCTGGTATAAATCAATGAGGTTCTGCTATGTACATATCTTCTGATCTGTGAAGAAGCTAATTCCAAACTGCTCTCAAAAGTACTTTTTTCCTTCTTCATTTCAACACATTGCAAAGCTACAAGTAACTGTAGACCAATTTTAATCAGAACAGTGGAAGGAGATAAATGTCAGTATATGTCAGAGCATCTTAATTTCTGACTGCTTTAGTGAGCGAGGAGGGCATTCCTGAGATCCCTTCCATATTCATAAATTCTGGCCAGCTTCTCACTGCTCTTCAGAAGCTTCCTGATCTTCACCTTAACTTTAACCCAGAGTTCTCCAGCTTCTCTGATCCCCCTATTTCATCCCCTTCAGTTATTTTGTCCTTAATTTTGCCTGCACTGCCTGGGAACATCAGAATGACTTCAGACAGGTTTCTTTGCCTGCCCTTGGTGTGTCTGTATTTATCTCTTCCCTCATATTTGCATTCTTCAGCAGACGCAGTCGGTTTTGTTCTGTGTTTGTCAAGCAGTTAACAAAGTGAAGAGGTTCAGTGTCAAGGGCTTACAGGCAATAATTTTGGCAATAAATATTAGGATAAAACGTTCAAACGTTTCTACACCAAGATATTTTGTTAACTCTAACCTTGTTTTGAGTTTAAACACAAGTATTTCATCAACTTTGTTACTTGTAGAAGGTTTGCTGTCATATTCAGTAGGGGTAAGACAAAACAAGGCGTCCACACACAACTTCATTTCAGTGGTCACGTGTTCTGTTCTTCTGTTTCCTGCTGTGTGCCTGTGCCTTGTTCCTGCAGCCTGCAGAAGGGACATCCTACCTTAGAGACAACCCTGACTATCTGCATAAATCACCAGCCTCACACATTTATCATCATAATGAAGTTTGCAGATGTTATTCCTCTCTCTTTTTCCCTCTGTACACATTCAGAGCCATTTAGACACATCCCCACTTGCTCTTAAGGGAAGCCATCCCAACATTCTGTCAAGCTGTACAGGAAAAATTCTGTGCAAAAAGGAAGTATCACCATGCATGTATTTGCCATATGAATATAAGAAATCATTTGAATTCTATGCATGGCATGAAAGTACATGGACATACAAATATGGTATTTCCTAAAGCTTTCTATACTGACCTTAAATCTGAGTTGTGTATCTCGGAGTTAAACCTGTCCTCTGGTTCATATCATAAGTCAAGTGCACAACCCTCTTTCTATATTCAAAATAAAAACAAGAGAAATATCTATTTCTCTACCTAATTAACTCAAACTGGCCTAGAAAAAGCAGGAGTTATTTCACAGCTGCATCCCCATGTGTACTGTTTCCACAGATATTCCCCAAAAACCACAACATGAAATAAATTCTTTATAAGATGATACATAGTTCATGAACATGAACAGAGACTCTCTTAAGTATTCATAAAAAAACCAAAAACAACAACATTGTATTAATTTCCTTTTTTGTAGTGGACTTTTCTTCTGGCTGCTCTTCTTGAGCGTAAGTCAAGTATCAACCAGAAGAAAAGAGTGATCAGCTTCAAGTTAAATATTATTTACATATTTATTTTTATGTATTGTAGAGGTCAAGAGACAGTAAAAATCCTCTTCATTTTTTCCTCTTTGTTTAAGTTCTTCAAAGATAGGAGAAAATAGGATTTTGGGCTGGTTAGGTTTTTGGGTGTGGGTTATTTTTACTGAGTGTGATTTAGTCTGATTGCTTCTGCATAGAGTGGATTGAAACCAAGGCAAAGCTTCATTAGCATCACGACATGTACTTGTGCTCAAGTTTCATGATTCTTCCAGGTCTGACAATAGAAAAGACATGCTTTTTGGTCACAGGGAGAGAAAACTAATTAAGTTTTCATTGAAAATGACAGCAAGTATCTCTGAGAAGAGATTTATTTTTCCAGCTTTTGAATTATCTCCAATTCTGGTAGTCTGAAAGTTTCAGACCAAGAAGACTGAACCAAGCAGAGCAGAACATTCTTGTAAGAACATCTCCCGTGCCTCGGAGATTTGTTTGTATATCTGATGGTAGCGTATTTTGTACTTACTCTGGTCCCAGCATCACAGCCCTGCTTTTCCAGCAGAGCAGCTTGTAAAACTGAGCGGCTGCCAAGCTTGGCTAGAGCTGTCAGGTTGGCACAGCAGAGGCCCCTCCAGTCCTACCTGAGAGCAGAGACACTGCATGGCTGCTCACAAAGCACCGGGCTAAATTCAAGTGTGAGTCAGGAACATCAGGGCTCGGGTTTCAATCATATCAGCTATCGGCAGGGTGAAGGGCTTTGCAGCCAAAGAGCTGCAAGTTGTGTATTTCTGCACTCAAGCATAAATTAACTGCAGGAAGCACCACAGGTAATTTGCCTCTAAAATGGCAATTACAAAAAAAGAAAAGTTTGATGATTTTCTAGGGCACGGTCCTACAGTAACTATGGCAATATTGTCATTAAAATCACGGGGGTTTTGCCTCACTGAACAAGGTCTACAGGAGCAAGATAATAATGTAAGGAAAGGTATGTGAGAAGAATCAAATTTTTTGTCAAGCAAGTCAAACAATTATTTCACCAGAGACTTTTGAGAATGTACAGAAGTTGAGTTTAAGGCATTTGTGACACAACACCCACACGGCAGCAGCAAGTGTAGAGTGAAATCCTTTGGTGTCAGGGAGTCACTGAATGGCTGGGGCTGCAAGGGCCCTCTGGGGTCATCTCATCCAGTGTGGCACCCACAGCAGCAGCCCAGCCACAGCTCCAAATGGTTTTGTACAGCTCCAGGGATGGAGACTCCCAAGCTATCTGGGCAACCTGTGCCAGTGCTTGGTCACCCCCTCAGTGAAAAACAGGGGAACTCCTGCTTTCAGTGTGTGCCCATTGCCTCTGCTCCCCTGGACTGTGTTTATGTACAGGGGTGTCTCGGATGGGGTCATTTGTGTGTCACAGAACTGGAGGAGGCAGCAAAGATTAATGTGCCCAAGTAGTGTGATAGACTACAAGAGACCCATAGCAACCATTTCTGTCAGCATATTTTTAATCAATCTTCTTACAGCTCACAGGGCTCATTTTGGATTCCCTCACTTTAAGGTTATCCACTTCAATCCCTTCACCCAGCCTGTCCCAGCAGTACCGTCCAGTTTCATGGAGCAGATCCAGTGTCACTGGATCCCTGCTATTCTAGACTTCGCTTACTCTTGTCAGTTTATGACCCTTTACATCTGTGTGCAAGCTTCATACTTTTGAGTCTTACTGCCTTCATTTAAAAGAGGATTAGAAAAATAGAAAACTAACATATTCTACTATTTACAATTCCCAGAAAGGGAAAGAGTTGTTTCACATAAAGGTAAATTACTTTCAGCAGCAACATGGACATGGGCTGTGCTTATTCTCAAAAGAAATCTCTTCCTGGATTTCTGCTGCGTGAGGTGATATTGAAAATGAGCCTTTAAGACTTGAACTTCAGTCTCACGGACTGACAGGAGTATAGGAGAGGTTTCATTATGTAGGAATATTTGGATAAGGCTTAGTAGATGATTTTCAGCCACTTGACAGACCAGATTGTCTTTTTTTGTGTGCCCTACTTAGTATAAAAACTACCAAAAAAGGAAAAAAAAAAAAAAGGGGGGATAAAAGTACTGGGAATATGAGGTAGGGGGAGCTCATTATTTGTCAGGAAGTGTGGGTGACTGCAAAGTGCAAGCTTTGTGAAAAACATAGATACTGATGTTTTTATTCACTTTGATTAAGTGAGATGCCAGTAACACTGATGAATGTTGGAGAAGTGCACATTATGAACATTTTTGAACAAAGACACTTTATCCCAGTAAGGCTGCTGTCTTGTAATAGGATCAAAGAAAGGGTCGTGTGGTTTTTGATAAAGAAAGTGTAGAAGTCCTTCTTTTCATTCATTAGAGGCTAATTGATGAGCCATGGAGACAAAGCAGTTGAGGAGGGATCCAAGGATGTTTTCCAGAAAACAGGACCGGTTTCTGAAGAGCAGATTACATAACTGAAAGTTAGCAATGAACACATGCATGCAGGTTGCCATAGGGTTGGTTGTATGTGCAATTTGGTCTTAGCTCAACAAGAGTTTTTAAGGCTCTTGCCAAGAGATTCAGTTTGGGAAGGACAGAATAGTATCAGACGCTGTGAGTTCTAGAGCTCGTCATTGCAAGCACAGAGGCCTTTCTGATTTATGTTCTTTTTCTTGTGCTTTACATTTTCCATGATGTCTACACCTGTGAGACTGTGCATACCAGCACAGCTGGAAGAGGGAAGGGAATAAAGCTGGGTTCCAGTGCTGATACTGAGCACTGAATCATCTCTGGACACCCACTGGAGAGCCCGAACACAACGTTTGAGTATACCCAGACCTGCAGCTGATAGAGCCCTTTATCCTCTTGTACACAACAAAGTACGAATGGCAGTTCAGAAAATGTATAATTACAGGTGGCACAAGAGAACTGAAATTCTACTTCTCCTGGTCAGCAGTGGAAGAAATGAGTTTAACTTAACAGGCACTATAATTTAAATATCTATTTTGTCCACAGCCATCTGAGCACACGATGGCAGGAGGGTTCATGTGGTTTAGTTTCTCCCAGTTCTACTATGAGAATACTGCCCAAGCTGCTAATTCAGGGCAGGAATAACAGTGTTCAACATGGTGACAATTTCCCACCTCCCCGGTAAGTGTCAGATTTTTCCTTTCTTGGCTTCATACAATAGTTTTACACACAAAGATCTTGGTAACAATCTGATTTCAAAACATAAACCTAATGTACTCTGTTAATGACTAGGGATATAAAAATATTTCATATTCTATCTACCCTACGAAAATTACATTGCATTATACTGACTCTTGGCTTGATTTAACAATTTGAATTGCCGGCTGTAATGTAAAGTTAGATTTCTGTTCTTCTATTCTTTGACCTGGTAGAAGGCGAATTGTAAATGGCACATCTAATTAAGAAAAAAAAAAAAAAAAGAGAGAGAGAAAGGAAAAGCTTATGTGGACAACAACAACAGCAACATGTACAAGCAAATGCTGCAAAATTCAATTAAGGCTGAAAGAAAAAACGTTGCACTAGGGAATGTCTACTGCAGAACAGGGAGACATTTTCTGTGCAATAGTCCTTCGAAGCATACAGGAGTTAGCATCACTCTTGTTAGATCATGTTGGGAGTGCAGCCTTACAATTATATGGAAAAGTATTGTTCTTTTTATTTGAAGGCTGGGAAAAGGGATGTGATTCGTTGTTTTTAAAAGAAAAAACCATACAACTGTGTGTCTTAAGGGCATCATTACCCTCATAGAGCTTTTTGCATCCAGAGCTGACGTTTGAAGCCGGCTCATGTCCACACCAGTTGGAAATCACCACTATCTGAGACCTGGTCCTATAATGCAAAAAATTCTCTAAGGTCAGTGGTAGCTTTGTACGCAGAGGGGATTCATAATGAACCTTTCTTAATTGCTGTTCAGTGGCTTTTGTGAAGTGAGAGTTCTCAGTTCAGAGCCCAGTGGATGCCTGCAGCAAGGAAAGCACCCAGCAGCACCACAGGTCTGGTATCTTAGCTGGGATCCAGGAACTGAGCAGGTACCCGGCAGCTGTGGCCCTGAAATCACCGGGTCTTGCCTCTTGCAAGTGAAGCTGTACTGAGTAAAATAAGAATGTAGACTGTAATTAAAAAACTTCACAGAGAAATTAAACTGTTGAAAAGTATTTTAATATTCCAGTCCGAGAATAGGAGGTAGGGACACTCTTCATTATGCTGCCAGTTCTAGAAGAGGAGTTCTGGAAATACTTTTGTAAAGACTGGTTTATTAAAACAGCTTGTCTCACATGAGTGCTGTCATTGTGTTACCTTCAGAAGAAGGAGCTTGGAAATTGATTTTATTCAGTGTTTACATGGGTAGAGAGTAAGTTACTGTGGGAGGAGACAAATTAAATTTGAGTTTGCTCAGTTCATACCAAAAGCTGAAGAAAATGGAAGGAGAATGAAAAAACTAAGCTTATTTGTTGTTAATTTACGGCTTTGTTGGTTTGAGCAATGGCTAATGTACCTGTCCAGTGGCTTAAGGATGAACTGTACTGGGCTTTTTATGATAGCAGCTGAGCATGTATCAACAATTCATGGGGTTTGAAACAGATGTTTCCCTAGAAGAAAGCATCAATTCCATACTATAACCCTGCATAAAACTGCTCACAAGATGCAGACCCTCGGCTTTCTGTCCAGTATCAACAAGATTAAATTCTTGCTCTGTGTGTAAATGGACAGACTTGTCTCAGAAGTGGCTGCAGAGGCAGGGAGTGCAGTGACTACAATGGGATGATGAAAGGAAAAAGGGAGAGGATTCATTCTTCTGCTTGAATAACATTATCAGCATGTGGCAGAAGTTGTGAAATGTCACCTGTCCTAGAACACAAGCAGAGTCGTTTGGAAGTGACAGGCTGGGGCTGTGTCTTGCAGCTGTGGCAGTCTGCTAGCAAGGGAGCCTCCCTCAGTACTCTGCCAGGGCCACTCTGCTCTGGGTGGCATTGCCAACTGGAAAATGGCAATAGCCTGCTGAAATACATTTACACGAGGCGTGAGGTTGAGCACCAAAATCTACTGATGCCTAAAGAGGCTACCTAGAACAGAGGCTGGATAGTTACAGGAATAAAGTGGGTATTTATTAAAAAGCCTTCAAAGGATTCACCTTGGGCAGCACAAGAGCTCGGCTGTGGCTCCAGCCAAGATGGATCCCGGTCACAAGTTTTCACACTTATAAGTTTTGAACCATTTACATATTGGGGTTAATTGTCCCATTACAGCTTCAGGTAATGGAGTCCCATCCTCCCGGATTGCTCTCCTCAATTCGCTGTTGTTTACACTTTTTGGGCCTGAAGCTGCAATGGTGTCCTTGATTCTCAGGCTGGAAAAGGATTGTTTTGTCTGACTAAGCTGTGAGGAGAACTTGCTAAGACTTTATATGAAGTTCAGAGTTACATACTTATTCAGTACAGAATCTGGAAAATATGAAAGCTAAAACTTAAGGCATCGCTACGAAGATGGATTTTTCAGGAGAATGTGTCCTGTCCAGCACAGTAATTCATCTTTATCTAATAAGATATAGAGCGCAGTCAAGCGTGCATAAATCATTCCTTGTTTGTTCTGTTTGTACTGGGCATGGATGGGATTGGAGTGCTTTGGACACTGTTTATGTCAAAGAGGAGAAACATTGTAGTGTTAAGATAAAGAAGGAGAATGCTCCTTTGCTACAGGAAAGACATGCACCTCCATCAGTCTGCTTCAAAGAGCAAATAGTGTTTGGAAGAGCAAAATGCTAATTCTAGAAAAGAACTAACAAACAATGTTCTGTATGAGTTGAGAAGTTTTGATGGTGCTCCTCGGTGAAAAACACCAGCCTCAAAAGAGGACTGAGGGAGGAGCTCCTCAGCAGAAGTCCCAGCTCCTTAGTTCTTTGCTGGCTCTGGTGCTTACTCATGATGAACTTGGGCCTTCTCTCTGAACTCAGTGTGGCTCAGCCTTCGCAGAGTCCGGTGGTGCTTGAGTCGTCTGAAGAATCAAGACTTCAGACACTGTGGATATAGTTACAGATTGTGCTGTAAGGCACAGCGAGTTGTTACAGCATCACAATTGTGGTGGAGTGCCAGAGATATCGGCCGTGCTCCCCCTGCTGCACTGAAGGATGGCAGGAGCGTGCCTTCCTGTTCGCACATCCCTGTAATCACAGACGCCTGTGACACTTTAGAAGCAGCTAGTGGAGCTGCATCCAGATTTCGTGTGAGTCCCCTGAGCTGTCCAGCTGCCTGTGCGCCCTGTCCTGTGGAGTTCGTGGCCCAGGAGCGGGCACGATGTGCAAGGGCTGTGGCACACAATAGGTAAATGAAATGAAGTGTTAAGGCTGACATGCTAAAGCAGCTTTTTCTAGGCACGGCTCCTAGGAAACTTCACAGGGAATTACATACAGAATTTGTGGCATTATAAAGCATTATAATTCACTGCTGTTATATGACCACCAGCTGCTAGCTTAAACCCGCTACAATTTCTGCTCTAGAAAAACCAAGCTGAAAGGTGGAATTAAACTCCTCGTGATGGGAGTCACCTTTTTCATATATTTGCACAATATCTAGTGCAGTGGGGCTCTAATAACAATAGGAAGTTCTAGCCTTTAATTTTAATCTTCAGTCTGTCTGGGTTAGCATTTGCCTTTAAGGTGACTTAATATTTTGCATGTAATTACAGTCTCTGGATCTTTGAAAAGAACTGTTTCTCTTGAGTTTTGTGAGTGGAATAAAATGCACTTATTAGCCTGTAACCTTTTAAAAATCCCTCTCCCATATGGCATTCATGTGGCATCACATATAACAATATAGGATAATACCGTGGATAATATGGGCTATCATGAATATTGATGAACAGGGTAATTAAGATCTCAGCACGGTGCATGATTACATATGGGCAACCTATTGACGTAATTTTTTGTGATTAGATCAAAATAATATATGACAAACATAAGAGTTCCACCACCTTATCTGATATTTCAATCCATTTCATGTTAGGGGAGAATTAAAATATTAATGAGTAGAAAGATCTGGTATTCAAATTAATTCTAGCAGGAAAGAAAACAATTCCACCCTTTTTTTTCTTTACCTGTTGACTTGGGGGACAGATGACAAGCTGATATGTTTCCCTGGAGGCTAACATCTTATGTTCCAGAACACAGGCTTTCATTAAAAAATGATGACTTGTGAGGAGATGTTCATATTCATGTGAACAGAGTGCAGGTGCTCATCTTCTCTAGCGCCCACAGACAGCCTGAAACAACCAGTGTGACAAACAAACCAACACGGCTGAAACAGCCGATAGCAACTTCAGCATCAGTGATGAGGATTTATTCGTGTTCGTGTTGGGTTTGATTTCCCAGCACTATAAAAATTCTGGGGTCAGTGATCCACAGATGCTCCCAGCCCGTCAAGGCCAGTCCAGCACTGTGATGAACAATGTCTGATGGTCACTCAGCTCCATCTCAGAGTTAACCAAGCTTCTTGCCCTCACTGCTCACAGAACGGGTCTGCTTCACTCTGGTGATTTAAGAGCTTCTTCTCATTTCCACCCTAACTTTCTGCACCAGTTTTACCCAAACATTATTATGCCAAAAATCTCTTTTTCTTAAATACTTGTGAGCTACCACTGCATATTGATGCCTCCCCCTCGAGTGCTGCAGCTATATCACCTCTCAACCTTCGCCTTGACTGTTGGGCACAGGCTGTGTATTCACCTGATCATGGGAACAGCTCTTCTCTCCACCTCTTCCACTTGCAATCACTTTCCCCAAACTTTAAGCAGCCTTCCAAGTGAGGGTGTACCTCAGCCATATGAAATAGCATCAACACTTCCATCTATCCACCTCTTCCCTTCCTCTCTGAGCACTGCATGCAGTATTTTCCAGACACATGGGTTTGGCAGCTGACAGACACTCCCTAACTTTGACTGGTCCCCACGTCCTTTCTCACCTCAGTGATTCCCAGCTGATGAGCTCTCCGTTTGGAGCAGTCAGTCATGTCATTGATCCTGCAGCGTTACCTTGCATGCTGAGTGACTTCCCACGCCTGTGCCAACTCCTCTGCTTATTGCTCTTTGTTTGTTGCCACAGGGAAGCAGGGCTGTGCTTTGGGTGCTGTGTGTTCAGGAGCACAGAAAGCAGGAGGGAATTTTTTTTTAATATATAGAAGAAAGGGAAGGGTGTGAGGAAGCTGAAGGCAGTGCTAAAGCATATTGCTTTTCTCAAAAAAAAAAAATCAGCTAAATTACCCATTTTCTCCAGAGTTACTTCTGCTAAGGGAAAGGAAAGATGAAACTATGATGATTTTTTTCAGCTGACTGTGACATTCTGCTTTGGGAAGTGTTTGGATTATTGCTCAACTAAAGTGCTGGGTATAGCAGTTTAATGTTCTCCCTCTTTGCAAATTATAAGATTATTTTATAACTTTTCCTTTGTTATTGGTGTGGAAAATGAATTGACCTTAGGATAATAATGCAAATTCTTCTTAGCCCTATTTTATTATATATTCTAAAATCAAATTTTAACAGAAGTTTTAATTACACATTGCTTTCTTTAAAAGGGCAAAGATGCTTCAGATTGTTGATTGTGCTTACAGAGACTTGGTTTCTTTTTCATTTTCTTCCGTCCCCATTATCCCTTCCCTGTAACCAATTTCAATATTGCTAAGGAGCTTTCACTCAAATTGACATACATTCAAAACAACTCACTAAAATTAATACATTCTGAATCAATGCTGATTTTTTTTTGTATATTTATTAACTTGGAACCTCTGAACCTGGTATAATGGGAAGGAAGAGTCTTTTCTCTCTTTTCATAAGCAAATTTCCTGATAAATTGCAACAGAAAATGCTCAGTCCTCCTCATTAATGGATGTGTCTTACACTTTGCATGGCATGACTTAAGCAGTAAAGGGTGGGTTTGCAGCTCATAACAGACACCTAATGAATTCCTGAGCTTCTCGAATTCCAGAGCTGCCCATTTGATCATTGTACAAAGATGACAATTGTCTCGATACCCTGATTAACATGGAACAAAACATATTTATAACAATAGCTTATTCTATGCCTGGAGATAAAACTGCCTTTCTGCTGCCAAGCAGTCAGCACCCATGGCATGAAATTAGCAACTTCCTTCCACTGGTTTGAAAGATATTACTACAATGTATGCAGATAGTGGGATTTTTTTTTTAGGCTAGGGTATTGAAAATTAAATAGAATGTTCTGAGAAGAAATAGTAAATGGGTTTTTCCATCTGAAAGCTAGTGGCTTTATAGGGAAAATCCATAAGTGTGGCTGGCTTCCTGTATTGTTTGTTACAGAATAGTCATTACACACTTGACAAGTGAAGGGTACTGTAATAACAATAATGGGAAAATGTAGTTCAGTTATAAACTTGAACAGAGTTGCGGATTTTTCTTCTCTGGGATGGCCTCTTAGCTGATTACATTTTTGGCCACAAGCATTCCTTTAATCTTAGGCCACATTTTACTTGTAAAGTAAACCTTTTCCAGTTTAACGAATTTCTGATTAATGCAAAGAGCATTATAAATATACGGTAAGTTTGCCTTTTGACGAGTAGCATTTGTAATAGCTTTAAAAAAGTAATCATGAAATGACTAATAACAGGCAATTGCCTTGATGCTCCTGGATTTAATGGCTTCCTGCAAGAAAATGCCAACAAAAATAATACAAATAAAAATAAGTGTTTGGTTAAAAGATGTCTCTAAACTTGAAATGGCAGGACTGGATAAAGTATTTCTTTATTAATAGGAAAGTGTTGCTATTACAAGTAACGCCTCAAACAATGGCCTTTCTGATGTGCAGTATAATCAGTGTGTCCATTGTATGAGCAATTTGTGCTGGGAGTTGTAGTAATGATCACCATACCAAAAATAACCAGATTTTGCCCAGGTTTCAGCAGGACCAAGAGTTCATTTGCCGATGTAGAACCATGCAGTGGTTAGAACTGTTTCTTTCAGTAATTGCCTGAAAGTGGTAAGACCCTGAGACAAGGTGGGATTCAGTTCATTTGAGGAAGAGAGCTTGCTGATGATGCAGAAAGATATAGTGCAGGTGAAGACTTGAGTTGGAGGATAAACGTGAATGGATAAGGGAGCATTCATGTGTAGAGGCCAGCAGTAAGAAAGGCAGAAAGCTGAGTCCTTAGTCCAGATGTGTCTCTGTTTCCCCTGCCGTTCAGTAGGTTTTCCTCCTCCCTAATTTTCTGGTCTGGATTTACTACTCCTTTTCCTATTTTTTTGTGAAGCACTGTGTGCCAGGCAGAAATCTTGGCCAGAAGCGCGGTCAGTGACGTCTTAAGATGTATTGCTCGAAGAATGGCCAAGACATCACTCCCAGTTCACGCTGCACTGACAGCTCAAGAGCAAAAAACCTGAAAAGTAGCACTACAAAAGATGAAAACTGTTAATATTTCTGCCAGCAGTGCTCAGTGCTGCAGCTGCTGACGTGCAGTGCTGCAGCCCTCAGCTGAGAAGTGTCTAGCACATCTCTGTGTGCAACCAAGTGCTTCCGAGGACAAGTGCTCTCTGACGCATTTCTGTCCAGGCTGGCCAGTGATACCCGAAAAAACAGCTGCTAAGAGAGAAGGGTAGGAGGGAATTCCAGTCACTTGTGGCTGACTTCCACCCCATGCTTCCTAACCTGTAGGAAAAATTCATCGTAATAGAGAGTACCCAAAACAAGACTCTATCAGGATATTCACCCGGTCAAGAAGCTTAATCTGGAAGAAAATCCCTTTCTGTAGAATACTGAGAGCACAGGATTTCAGATGGACTCGCTATTCCTGGAATTAATAATCTCACACATAGTAAGCCCTTGTGACAAGTTCTCATTTCTACTCCTAAGTCTAGCTCATGAATCTTGCACTGTTTTGTAGTTTAGAAGACAGTAAAATTTGGGGTATTTAGTGTGTCACAAGAGCAAAAGGGAGAAAAAGAGGAGAAAGTAAGTAACAGTATTCCTGAATTAAGAGCTGTAAATTCTCCTGATGTTTGGAAAAGCAACATTCAGGTGACCGTAGCTTTTCTACTTTAATTTTTTCCATTGAGTTAGTCACAAAAAGGAAGGTTTGGACGACAAGCACCAGTGATGGAGTTAATCCGATGTATTGAACTGTCAGCCATTAGGTGAGCTAACAATCAGTGGGCAATTGTGAGGTAAATTAGCTAGATCAAGAGGGCACTTGTAAAACTTATTAATTTTATTTCCCATTTGTGAAAGCTAATGCAGTTCAGACAGGGAGTCGTAACTCCCTCACCTCCAGTAATGGAGCAGCTCCATCTCCAGAGCGAGGGATGTAGGGTATCAGTGAAAAATACAGTGGGACTGTGTTTAACATAGGGTTAGAAAATTCAATAAAGAAAAGCAGCGAGGCCGCAAACACATTAACTGGCATTCTCTCAAGATTTAACCCTACATTGTCTTGACAAGATGTAATTGACCTCACGGAATTTCCACCCTTGTGCGCTGCTACCTTTAGACCGGCTCAGAAACCGGCCATACCTAAAGCTGCGCCGACAGCGAGGGATTTGGCGGGAGGATGCGAGTTAAACTTGCCCTCAGCGCGTCTGCAGCAGAGGCTACCTAAATTGGTTTCGGAGGAGCGAAAAGAAAAAAAATTAATTCATACTTTATTTCAGACGGGGATTAAGAATCCCAGAACTGAGGGAGTGGCGGCCCTCGTGTGGGAGGGGGGCGCCGCAGGTGCCGTGAGGGGCGGACCCCGCGGGTCGCTGAGGGCGGGAGCGGCCCGAGGGCTCGGGGCTGAAGCCGCCCCCGGCCCGGCCGAGCCTCGGAGGAGGGCGGGCGATGTGGGAGGCGGCGCGGCGGAG